>JAGQAX010000015.1:40965194-41435194 GCA_019142605.1 Cephalopholis sonnerati
GACAGGTGTGTCTCCACAGACAGGGAATAGAAACAGAGCTGGTTCAGCCCGTGTGATGTAACCCGTCTCTCTCTCGTCTTCAGTCCCGGCTTCCTGCGGTTTGTCAGAGTTTTATGTGGGATGTCGTCTGACGAGAGGAAAGCGTTCCTTCAGTTCACCACCGGCTGCTCCACGCTGCCCCCCGGAGGCCTCGCCAACCTGCACCCCCGCCTCACCATCGTCAGGAAGGTAAGCTCGCCCTCTGATTGGCTGGTCAGCTGCAGAGCAAACAATCAAACCAATGACCTGATGTTGTGTTCATGTCACGTGGGAGTTCCAGGTTCTCCCGTCACAACCAGAATGTTTTCATCAGGCGTCTTTTTAAAGGGTTAATATTTGTGTGTGTGGCTGTGATTGGCCGCAGGTGGACGCCACCGACTCCAGCTACCCGTCAGTCAACACGTGCGTCCACTACCTGAAGCTTCCGGAATATTCCTCCGAGGACATCATGAGAGAGCGTCTGTTAGCCGCCACCATGGAGAAAGGCTTCCACCTCAACTGACCTCTGACCTCCAACCACACTGAGCATGCTCCTCAAGTCACCGCCGCCGCCCTGCCCGCCCGCCCGCCGCCGCCACCACCGCCGCGTGATTGACGGATCAGCCGGCCAATCGGAACCAGCCGACTGACTGACTGACAGCTGGAGGACGACGAGGAGGACTCATGTCGCAGAATAAAATGAAAGCTCACATCCTTAACCCCTCGCCTCCTTCCCTCGTCTCCTTCGTCCTCTTTCTCATCCACCTGAGCTGCTGCAGGCTGCTGTGTGTGTGTGTGTGTGTGTGTGTGTGTGTGTGTGTGTGTGTGTGTGTGTGTGTGTGTGTGTGTTGACCTTCCTCCTCCTCCTCCTTCTCCTCCTTCTCCTCCTCCTCCTCCTGTCTCCTCAGTTTAGTGCCTGGTTTGACTCGTAGCTTCTGTTTTCAGTTCCTCCTCCTTCAAACAATCATGCTTCTTCTTCTTCTTCTTTGTTTTTATTTTCTTGCTTTTTGTTTCCGTGTGTGTGCGAACTTTTTTTTTTTTTTTTGGGTTGTTTCTGACCGGCTGTAGAGGTCAAAGGTCAGAGTGCATTTGGTGTTCTTCTTTGACTTGATGAAGCTCTAGAGACACAAACACTGGTTGTGTGCGAGGCACATGAAAGAGAAAAGGCTCCGCTCTCCCTCTTGTATTTTCTTTGTATATTATTATAAACATTTATTTAACTCAAGTTGCAGTTTGAGGTAAACAGATATTTTCAAATGTGTATGCTCCAAAAAAATAATCATTAAAATGTTTGCAAAGTATGAATTAAAGAGCGAGTCCTGTGGTCTGTGAGCTGTGGCCAAAAGTATGTGGACAGCTGGTCATTGTGGCCTCTGAGGAAACGTCCGGTGTGTCTGCGTTTATATTTAACCACAAATTAGAATTTTTTTTTTTTTTTGAGGTCCAATTTTATTTTGTACATGAAAATAAGATTTTGCTTTCGGGTTGTTGAGCCTGCTTCGTTCAGGACTCGTCACTCTTAACGGAGGGCGTCGCACAGCGGGGGAAATAACCAGCAGGATTCAGGAGAATCACTCTGATCAGCTGTGAACTTCTCTTATTACAGATATTTGTTTTAACCAGAAATACAGGAAGTAATCAGTTCCTCTACTTAAGTAAAAGTACTAGAATGCCCAGTTTAAACCAGTGGTTCTTAACTGGTCCAGATTTCTCCTCAGTCATCACAGTTTAATATATTCAGCGTCACACTCTGTCAAGCAGCTGTCTGTTAGTGTCTCTCTCTACAGCAGGAAACAGCACTTCAAAATAAAAGCTCTGTGCCAGAAACTCACTGTACAAGTTTTTACAAACTTGACACGTTTGCCAGTCACTTGTGGTCCATTCAGGAAAATGTACTTCAAGTATGAAAAATCTTAAAAAGGACTTAAATGTTTCATAATAGTTTTTAATTTCCTGTAAACCAGTGAACTGATGAATGGACTCATCACTTCAGTTGAACAAACTGTTGAGTGGATTAATTTACAACAAAATATATCTCATTAACTCTTGTTTAAATCCAAAATCGTTGGTTTGTGAAGTAACTTGAGTTCAGATAAATGTAGTGAAGTAAAAGGACAAGGAAATACTCAAGTCACTGACAAGTGCCTCAGATTTGCACTTGTAAGTGACTTGAGTATTTTCTGCATTTATTTGGATCCATTGGTCACAAACGTACTGTAGTGTAACTGTAGTGTACCTCAGTAACTGTACTCAGTTACATCCCTCCACCGGTTTTTACCCCGGAAAAAAAGAAGCATGAACCAACTTCAGTGCAGCGGCTTTCTTCTGATGACTTCTCACAACTCACCTGCTGATGTCACTGCAGGTCAAGACAAACCTGAAAACCACCTCTTCAGATTCTGAAACAATTTGTGTTTTGTAAAAATGCTCTGAATGGTTCAAACTGAGGAGGAGGAGCTACGACAGGACTCCACGCCGGTGGAAAAGGTGTCTCAGTGGGCGTGACCTGGGCTCAGCTCCTCAGGAGTGATCTGATCAGATTTCAGCTGTTGTGTTGAATCAAATCTTGAAACAGGTTGTTCAAAAGAAAAAAAAAAAAGATTCTGAGATCGGATCGATCAGAGTCAGACATTAACTTTATTGTTCACCTGCCACTGTGTCTCAGAGAGTCCAAAATCTACCAGCCACTCCAGAGGCTGTTTGTCTGATGGTTATTTCCTGCCCTGGACACAGTCATGTGACCCAGTTCTGGTTCTGATCTGGATCAGTTGTGTCTCTGGCACAGAGGCATAAAAACAAAACGATTCTTATTCTCAGGTGATTTACACACACACACACTAAAAAAAAAACATACTTATTATTTCATTCAGTTTCCTCCTCCTAAATCGAACCTTCTGGACCTTTAAAATCTGATAAAGGTTGCTGGATCAAAGCTCCGTGACGCCTGCAGGTACCAGGAAAAATAAATCTGGAGACCAGTGGAAGAAAATGACAAAATGTTTTTGGTATTTTGGGCGAACTGAGCCTTTAAATCAGACTTCATGCTGATGATTAATCAGCGTTGGAACATTGGCACCTTTAACGGTTATGAATCTGCAGGTTTGATTCAGTTTACAGTCGACTGCTGATGATGCCGGGCTGTGACATCACTTCCTGTCGAGCCCAAGGAGGTTATACAGAGAAGTCATGGTCACATGACATCACAGCAGCGGGACAGAACACGCGGAGTTAAATCTGGTCTCCAGCAGCTGGTGCAGTGTCACAGAACATGGAGATGACTGACTGGTTTCACTGAGGCGTCCGCAGGTCAGATATATTTAAACAAACAAATAAAGATACAAGTGAGAACAACAATTCTGTGATTATCAAAAGATCATAAACAAATTATTTGTTTATGCAAACGTTCTGTCGTCTATCAGCCGCCATCCACTGGAGCGTCCCAAAGTTCTGTCAGGCTGAGACACTCAAAGAGCGCCTGAGTGGACACCGTCCCTTTATTCCCTCCAACATCTCAGCTCCAGTTACATCACACGTGTGTCACACTCCAAAGCTCCTCGAGGTCACAGAGCGTGTCCCGGCCTCTGTTAAACAGCCTTGTTAGAGCCTCAGCCGTCGGCCATCTTGTCGAGGGCGTTGAGCGGCGCGAGGATTCGGCTCTTGTTCGTCTCCACGATGTGTCCGTTCTGGATCATCTCGTCCAGGATGATGTGGACTCTGTCCAGGTTAAACATGATCTGAAGACGGCGCCGAGTCAAAGAAACCAACGAACCAACATGTATGTGTCACACAGGAAGTGGTGCTCGCAGAGAGCAGCTGTGATTGGTCAGATCAAAGGATACGTCCAGTTCGCTCTGTCAGGAGAAACAAACAAACACAGAGTCATCAGACTGTCAGTCACTGAGCAGCTGAAGGTCAAAGTGTGAACTCACCACGCGGCTGAAGTATTTATCCAAAACCTCCACAAAGTTATGAACCAGCTCGTAGACGGACAGCTCGTTCTGTGGACACACACACACACACACACACACACACACACACACACACACACACACACGTTCAACTGTTTCAACAGCTCAGAGCAAAAAAGACAAAGTTATTAATAAACTACAAAACACGTCTCAACATTAACTTCATAGTGACCTTTGACCTTTGACCCCCAAATCTAATCATTTCACAGGAGATTCCAAATGGACGTTTGTGCCAAATTTAAAGAAATTCCCTGAAGGCACTCTTGAGATGCTGCGTTCAAGAGACAGCGACGAACCTGACAATATAACTCCTCCCACCTGCCTGTCACCGACACACAGGAGGAAACATTTGTTGGGACTATTTTCAGCAGCGGATTAATTCCTCAGAATCACGTAACGTGTTGCATGTGTGAACCGTGTTCCTCACCTCGCTGTCTGTGACCCCGACCACGATGTACAGAGCGGCGTACTGACGGTAGACCAGTTTAAAGTCTTTGTACTCCACAAAGGAACACTGGGAGCAACAGAGAGGAGCACAGTTAAAGGAACATGCCACTGTTTTTAGGACTCATCACTCCACACCATGAACACCTCACAGACACGCACCTGGTCCTTCTTGCGGCTCAGGCAGCAGCGGACCACGTCGGCCTCCAGCACCGATCTCTTGCTCAGCTCCACGGGCTGGTAATACCTGGACAGTCTGGTCTGACCCTGACGGTTCACCATCAGCATGAACTTTATCATCCTGAGATCAGACACCTGAACGCCACACAGCAGGTTATTATTTTGAATCTGAGTAGAAGAACAAAGAGACAAAATGGAAACACTCAATCAAGTTGTACACAACTGTACTTAAAGGTAACATCAGTATTTTTCAACCTGGACTCTTTGTTCCCATGTTTTGGTGTCTAATTGAGTCACAGGAACAAATTAGTTTTAACTGGTCCAGTATTGAGACACAGCCGACTGCAGTGTAACCACTCAGGACATGTTAACACCATCAATGTACGTCCACTGACAGTGTTTGTTTTTGTCACTGACAGGCTCAGATTGTTATTCTAAGTGTCTGACAGCATGATGAAAGGATCCCTACAGAGATAGAGCTTTGTGTTAAAGAGGAAGATCCTTTTAGTTTAATCAGAAACAGCCCTGAAATCACCATCACCAAACCCACCAGACTCCATTGAAATAAACAGTAATTTTATCACAGTGAAATATGCTTCATTCTGAGTCTACAGAAACTAAATACAACTGACAAAAGCTGTGGATGTTTGTCTTTCCACTGTTCCAACAATCAGCAGCTCTGGTTAGGTTTAAATTAACCCTTAACTCACCCAGTTAGATGTGACAACATGCTGCCTCTATACACACTAAAATGAGTGTTTATTTAAATGGAGTCTGGTGGGTTTGGTGATGGTGATTTCAGGGCTGTTTCTGGTTAAACAAAAAGGATCTTACTCTGTAACACAAAGCTCTATCTCTGTAGGGATCCTTTCATCATGCTGTCAGACACTTAGAATAACAATCTGAGCCTGTCAGTGACAAAAACAAACACTTTTAGAGGAGGAGAATTGCTGGTGTTTCAGGCTTCACGGCTTCCGTTAGTGAGGCTGCAGAGTTTTCGAGCAGCACCTGAAGGCATCACATAGTAGAACATTACATGACGGGTTTATAACCGTTAATAAAACCGTTTTAAACACAGTATAATTGTTCTATGTGGCCGTTAAACGATTTTAAGTGTCGGTCAACATCATGAATGTTTCTTAAACTTACCGGCAGCTGTTAGCTTGTAGCTAAACTGTCGCTAAATGAGCCCCATCATCACACAAGCTAACAACAACAACCTGCTAACTGCTGGTAAATCTAATAATTTTATTAAACACTGAGGCGTCCCAGCCGAGAAGACACTCTGAAAACAAATCAAAGTTATAGTAAACTTTGATTAAACTTATATTAAGATTAAAACGCTGTTAAATAAACGAGTCTTCAGATAGCAGCGCTATGAAGCTAACTAGAGCTGTTAGCATCTGTGACGCATGCTCAGTACAGTTCTCTTCTGGTGCGTTCAGGAAACAAATAGTACATCAGGAAATTAAGACTCAGCCACATTTCAGACTGTTCTGACTTTACGTAAAGTTTCAAGTTATGTATTGTCACATACACGGAAATTAGAGAGAAGCAGTCATTGGCAATAAAATATTTATATGCTCATTAAACATGTTTAAAAATAACACAAAAATGAGAACTGAAGACAACACAGAATCAGTAAATAAACAAAACAAATACAATAATATAACAGACTGAATACATTTAAGAAAATACAATCATAAAATTTGGTTGCGTTTAATTTAGTGTACCTATTTAATGTTAAGTGTAAGAGTTTATCAAATATGTATATATGAGTAAACCTGTATTCTTTTGGAAAAACTGCAAAAAAAAAAAAAACCTTTTTAAATCATATTATTTATACAATTTTTTTTATGTCTTTCTATTTAAACAAACAAATATTACAGACAGACAATATAAAACGTTAAATGTGAGTTTAAAAAAACACATGTACTTACACATTTTAATCAGTGTTTAATAATCAAATAAAATATATTCCCATTCTTCTTCACAGAAGTGTTCAGCAGTGTGAAGGCTGAGTACCATCAAATCTTACACATGGAAATATGATGAAGTAAAAAAGACAATACAGTAAAAACAAATGAACAAAATAATTATAATAAAAGGTGAAGCACCTTCAAGCTGTATCAAAAAATGCAATTATAACATTTAATTTCATTTAATTTAGTGTGTGTATTTAGTGTGGTGTGTGTGTGTGTAAATGTGTATTCTTTTACAAAACTGCAAAAAAAAAAAAAACTTTTGAATTTATATTATTCATACAATTAATTTTTGTCTTTCCATTAAAAATATTCGATGATATTTTATATGAATGGCCTTAAAATTGTGTTATTAATGTTTAAATTAAACTTGAGTGTCCGAACATGACGTAAAAGAGACGATGAGTGATTCTGACTCTGTGTGTTATTATTCTGCCACTGGGTGGCCTCACAGCTGTTCTTCTCCAGATTCACCATGTTGTGTCTTTAAATTAAAAAATGTAAAATGTAGATGCTTTCATTTGTTTGGGTCAAATACATTTGATATTAAACAAAAAAGGTTTAATTCCCATAATTCATTCTGAGAGACACATCATGTTTGAGCTAGGGTTGCAACAGCACGAGATTTTCATGGTACAATAACAGTCCCACAAAGTTTGGAGGTTTCATGACACAAACGCTCGATTACTATGATTCAATCTGGAGACCAATTTTAAATGGAATTTTGTGGAGAAAAAAAAGAAGAAAAAAAAAAAAAGTATTTTAAAATAATTTAAATAAAGGTGAGATTTTTCATCCAGTTGCTTTTTTTGTCATATACATTGTCACTCATGTCACCATAGTAACAGATTACACCTTTAAGAGTAACACAGTGAGTGACATTATTGGTACTGAGAACATGAGAACTTAAATCAGATCAAAATGTAATTGTTATTCTGCACTGAAAGAATAATACAAGAAAAAGAAAAAAGAATATGAGTTATCAATGTCCTTTTTGTGGAAATTATAGGATTCACTGGACAGATTTGATGCAAGATTTTGAGGTTAACTTCTATGACTTTGTGAGGAAAACAAAACTTAATAAATAAAACTGATTAAAAAAAACAACTAATAAAACTCAGTGAAGTAAAAGCCGTGTTTTTGCCAGTTAATCTGTTTAAAATGCTTCAGTTTCCCTCCAGAGGTGATTTTGTTTTATTTTTGAAAAATTTGACGAATATGTCTGTTATCACATTTCTTGTCAAATATATTGATATTAGAGATGCACGATATTGGCTTTTTTTCTGATACGTTGATATATAACAATTTACTTGACCAATAATCGATATAGATAAAGGTATATCCACCTTTTCCCATCATATTTTACATACTCTCATCATGGCGGCCCACCAGCAGATGGAGACATGAGATACAATACTTTTCAGTGTATGTGATATTCATTTACTGTGTTCAGTGAGAAAAATCATGTTGGTTGATTCCAATATTTAATTCTAAAGCCCATATCGGCCGATGACGTGCCGATATTATCGTGCATCCCCAGATGATACCATTCCAAAGTGATGCAAAATGAGCTCTGGGATGTTTCCTTCACCAAAGCATCAATGACTTCTAATACAGTGTTTAAACCTGAAACAATGGATTTTATTACAGAACTGTGTTCTTTAAAATGGAAAATTGTGTCTAGTTATAAAAAGCTCACAGGACAATAAACTGCCATGTTCGTCAAACATTGACAGAGTGGTGACAATATTTCTTTGTTAGTTTCTATAATTCCTGCTTTCTCCCTGTGTCCTGAACGTCACATATTGGATGACAGGAGGATGGCTTCTTCCCGTCATGCACCGCGGCTGGGTTCTCCCTCCGTCATCGGATCCAGGGAGAGAGAGAGGGAGCAGTAATGGCGGCCGGTTAGAGCCACACACAAACACCGCGTCCCGCAATCAGCCGCACTCACCGCAGCCCTCCGGGGGGCAGCCAGCCTCACACACCGCGGCGGAGCCAGCGCGACAGACACGGAGCGGAGACCCGGGCTTTAGGGGGGGGACGGGAATCCTTCAGCGGACCGCAGCTGCCCGGGACTTTCCTTCTACTTTTCTAAAAAAAAAAGAAAAAAAAAAAAAAAAAAAAAAAAAAAAACATGGATGAGCACCCCGGCGGAGGAGGGGTCGGAGCGGCCGCCCCGAGACAGCCTCCACCGCCGCAGCAGCAGCAGCAGCAGCAGGGGAGCAACAGCAGCGCTAATCCGCCGATCGGAGGCGGAGGAGCCGGAGGAGTCATGGTGCCGCACCAGCCGGACGAGCTGCCCCGGCCGCAGCAGCAGTACACCATCCCCGGCATCCTGCACTACATCCAGCACGAGTGGGCCCGGTTCGAGATGGAGAGGGCGCACTGGGAAGTGGAGAGGGCCGAGCTCCAGGTTAGCACACTTACCCCATCACTGGATGCTGGTTTAGGCTAACACAGGCTCGGAACAAAAACAACCGGGGACTCTGCCCGGTTTACCGACACCGCTCAAAAGAAAACGTTGCTCTTTACGGGTCCTAGCTAATCCTCCGAACGTTTAAGATTATTACCGACTAACGTGTGTGTAGTTAGCAGAGTGGCTAAGCTAACGGGTCAGAGCACGGGTAGTGGGACGGTGTTACCGTTAGCGCAGCTGGAGCTAGTTAGCCGTTAGCTTAGCCGTTAGCTTCACGGCGCTGTCAGAATGGCCACTTAGCACTGAGTGCCGATTTAGGCTAACCCAAGCTAAGAACAACAACAATCGGTGAAGCTGCTCGGTACACCGTCACTTACTTTAATAAAACTGTTTCAATATACACTGTAAGTGTTCTTCTTGACGTTTGTTTTTATCGTACGCCAAGTTGTCGTTAACGTTCACGGCTAAGTCAGTGTTTGTACCCTCTTTGGCGGAGTGGCTAAGCTAACGGGTCAGAGCACGGATAGCGGAATGTGCTGGGGTTACCGTTAGCTTCACTGGAGCTAGTTAGCAGTTAGCTTAGCCGTTAGCTTCACAGCGCTGTCAGAAGGGTAACTTTTTTTGGACGTGATTTAGTAAAACAAAAGAACATAATACAGATTCAATATCAAGAGGATAATAAACAGAACGATAACAGTAGAGTCAGGGGTTTATTACAGAGGGCAAAATAATATAAAACATACAGACAATAAGTGTGTTGATAGCCTTTTTGTTAGTTGAATGAGAAAGTAGTTTCACACACACCTTCACATGCTTCAGGGAAGAAAAAAAAAAAAATTAAAAAATAAGATTACATTCATGGTTTTTAGCCAACATAATTATCAAAAGTATTATTTTTTTCCTTTAAATTTTAAGTAAATTTTAAAGATGCCAATGTTAAGTTTTAAAAGATATGATCAGTGACAGATCTACCAAGGTCTCGTTACTGTCTTTATTCAACAACACATTAACAAACATAATGCAGTTTGAACACCATTAAAGGGACCATTCTGATATTTTCAAGTGGGGTTGTATGGTATATTTAAACATATTCAGTGTATTATATACACTGAATATACACACCCCCAGTTTGGAGAAGCAGGCAGGAGTCAGACACAGAAGCTAAACGATGTGCTGCTATAGATAGGGGTCGGCAACAAAGAGTATTTTAGCTACCTTAATAAAGACCCACCCTAAAAAAATCAATTATGGTTAAGTATATGCTATATTGAGAGTATCTTCACGGCTTTACCTTTCTGTCAGACAGCCCCGTTCCAACAAGAAAGCTGTTAATGGCTTCAGTTCCCCATCTGTGCTCTCGTCAGAGCCACCAGACTCCATTGACAAAAATAGTAATTTTAGCTCACTGAATACATGAGCTGCTGGTCTATCCCTGTTTTTATCCTTTAGTAAGTTTGTGATATTGTGGGACTTTGGTTAATTACAACTTACCTTTTAAACCCCAAAGTCACACATTAAGAGAATCAAAATAACTGACAGAGGCAGCAGCAGACCAGCAGCCCCTGTGTTTAGTGATATTAAATCAGTGTTTTTCCTAATGGAGTTTGGCTTTGAGGAGAGTGATATAATGGCTTCATTTTACCACTGCAAATTGCTGTCTGACATTTAGGTTAACCAGTGAAAATACTCTTAACATGGCACACACTTAAACTAGTATGACTTTTTTTAGGTGGGACTTTTGTATAGGTTGCTAAAATACATTTGGTTGCTGACTCCTGCACAGCACTGCATTGCTTAGCTTCCACGTCAGACTCCAGCCTGCTTCTCCAAACTGGAGGCGTGCCGACTGACATCTACTGTATGTAACATACTGCCAATTGACCCCATACAACCCCCCTTTAAATAGACTAAACTATGCCTTTTACGATAAGATCAGATCAGATCAGATTCTTTAAGTCGCACACCAGGGAAAATTCACATGTTAAAAAAATGATTCAAATCCTTACGTATTGGAGTAGTTAAGTTAAAATATATCTAAAATGAACTGTTAACAAATAAAATAAGTCAATGTGTATAAATTGTAAATGATAAAAATAAACAATTTGATAAATAAATGTAAATAGTCTTAAATTCAAAATAAGGATTAGTGCATTCAATTTATTTCTATTTGTACAATTTCACACCTCTTCAGTTCTTTTGCAGATTTTTTTCAGCACAAAAAGCATTTAAAAATGGGTGTTTGGCTTTGTGTATATATTTAACACATAAGGAATTGTATTAGTCGGCAGATTTCCTAGTTTCACTTTCTAAAAGTGTCACATAGCACCCAGTGTTTGCTGTTGTCGTCGTCACTGACCTCTGTTAGCTCACGAGTTTATATTCGTTTCTAACATTGAAACTTTTCATTGTGGATATTAAGTCAGCTCTCAGTAAAGGAGAAGTGAATCCAGCTGACTCCGGCTGGATCCAGGGTACAGAGTAAAAGAGCCTTATTATCCATAGACGAGAACATTTGGAGGTGTACTTTCTGATCCTGAGTATTCTTACTAAAAGACCACACCTGTGGTTCTCCTGGTTTTTGCCTGAAATGATGTACTTTAGCCGATTTTACACAACATCCCATTCATAGGCGGAATCCCGGGGGGGACACAGGGGACGTGTCCCCCCCATCCATAAAGTTGTCCCCCCCAAAAATCATTGTAAGCACACAAAAACTATTGAATAATAATATAGTCATGTTTAATAAAAGCACAACACAAGCGCTGCAAATTATAAACGTAAAACCTTTTTTTTTTAATTGTTGAAAGATTATGACCCCCCTATTTCTCAAAGTGGTTTAGTCCACATGCCGTTTCTAACGGGCGGGGCTACCGGCAGCTCCGTGTGTCAGCGAGCAAGCGATCGTCTCGTACACGATGGCAGACTATACTGATGTGTAAAAGCCAGTAAGTCATTTATCACACTGCTTGTTTAACAAGCTCAAGGTTGTAACATTAAAGTGACATTTCTCTGCTTGGTCCGAAATCAGCCTCTCTCTTTTTGTTTTTGTTTTTTTAATCAGCACGCCAGTAAGCAAATAGCCTAGCTTATGATGGCTAACAGGCTCAAACGAGTATGTAGAATAGCGGCAGCGGCGATGAGGCAAGTTCCAAAGGAGCAGGAGAGAGAGAGGGAGAGAGCATTTTTTTCATGTCCCCCCCAGGAATTACTCTCTGAAATTTTACTGTTTATTGTCCCCCCCCAAAATGAAATGGGATTTTCGCCCCTGATCCCATTCGTTGTTGAATACACTGATGATTCTCTTCTTTCAATAATAACTAAAGAAAAAAAATGATCGAACGGTCGAATCTTGAGTCTTTTATCAGTGTTAGTCAAGTCATTTGACTCAAGTCCTCCACCTCAGGTAAATACCACACAACAACACAATGATGCCTCAACTTTGTATACAATCACAACAGTTATTCTCATTACCAGTATGCCTGCTGCTTTCTTAAATGTTTTCACACACAAAAAAAATCAAATGACCCATTTACATGATGCCCAGATAAATGCAGAGATTTAAAAAAATGAAGGTGTAATAACGTTTATGCTGGTTTCAAGTTTATAGATCCAGGCATTGATTTACACAGTTGGTATGCCATCACACTCTTCATCAGACTTTTCAGAATGTAGATCTGTTCATTCAGGCTTTAGTGTGTGTGTGTGTGTGTGTGTGTGTGTGTGTGTATAATGACAGGGTCTCAGTACACACCATGTTTGCTCTGCTCTGACTTGTTGCGTTGTGACACTGAATGCCTTCAGCATGACTCCGTCAGAGCTCCTGATAAGAGTCAAACACACAAACGAAGGTGTCGACATTCCTTCATTTACTGTAGGAGGAGCGCCAGGAAGCTGTGTGGGCGGTAAATGGTCATATATTCTTTGGAAATACTTCGTCAACACACCAGGACCAAGTGGCGCTGGTGTGATTAGAAGTTACACGAGGATGGGAGTTTTATTTAGATTTGTAACTAGCTCATCTGTATCAGAAAAAAACATTGCATCACCATCTCTTCTTTTTAAGAAGAACCAGGGCTGTTTAAATATGAAAATATATTTGATGTGAGTATTTGTGTTCTGAATTGAGGATGGATTATAGTAGAGTTAGAGATGTTCCTAACGACTCATTTTCCTGATGTTTAAATGGAAGATTAAATTCAGACTATTCGACAAGTCTAAAAGTTAGAAAGCCCTCAGAAATGATTCAGAGTTGAGCACAATTTAATTTATGAGGTTAAACACTGCCTGAAAAAATATTGTGTGTATAATAAGAGACGTTTTGAATTGTTAATCACATTTTTCTGTAGCCAAATCTTATTTTAAATGCAGCTGAAATGTGTGGCACTTAGTTTACACTGAGTTTGCTATCTTTCCATTTTTCTTTCCCTGGCCCATGTGTATCTTTCGTATCATCCAGTGTGTGCCGTCTAAAGGTTTTTGCAGGTCAGTGAACGCAGCACAGGCATAACTATTTGTGAGTTCATTTTTTTCCTCAGCTGCAGTTTGTGGGGTTTGAGTTGCAGGGTTGATACCTGATGAGGTGATCAGATCAGAGCTGATCAGAATAATGGACGAGAGGAGCAGTTGCTGCAGAGGAGAGTGAATGTTAAGTTTTAGGCCCTGCTTAATGAACGGTACAGTTTGACTCTCACTGTGCCTGATGTTCTGACGCTCAGTTTGTGCCCAGAGTATGAGCCGCGCTCCAAGAATGTGGAGCAATGAATTACTGAACAGTAAGCCTATATATGTTCCTCATGAATGGTCCAGCTCCAAAAATAGTAACTTATAACATGGCAGATGTTTTAATCATGGTGGGCCGCCAAAAATAAATGAATATGTGGGAAACCCTGATTAAATGTCCCGACTCATCTCCATTCAAAAACACTCACATGGTAACTCTCAAGCATGGATGTGCACACACACTGACACACACATGTTCAGGGTTGTCAAAAGCCGTTTCCCTCTATGGTCCCTTTGGAGCCAACAGTAACCCTTCAGACATGGTACCTAGACCTTGGGTCTGTTCAGACAGTCCTCTTAAATGTGGGCGGGGTTGTTGTCACTCACTGCTCCGTCCAGCACTGGCTGTATTTCCTCATCAGCGGTGACACAGATGGAAGTCTGCACCTGGTTTATGGTCCACAGAACGAGGCTGCACGCCCACATTTTCAGAACAAAATACAACAGGCTGCAGTGAGAGTCTCTCTCCATGGGATATTTCAAAATAGCAGCTTTGTGCATTTAGTCCTTCTCAGGCAAGCTCAGGGGTTTAGTGTTGCTGTAGCCCACAGGAAGTGAGGATTAGAATATATGACCTTCACATAATCCGCTCCAAATCAATCTATATTTTTAAAGTCAGCACTAAAAGTGTCTGTCATATAAAAACTAAAGTGATGCTCAAAGTTGTCACAGGTAAATTTAAGGTGTGCTGATGGATTCACGTCATCAACTCATGCACTGAGTAACATTACAAGTTAACGTTCCACCTTAAAAGTTGCCGGCAGTCGACCCAGTGAATGAAGTGATTTTTTCTCCGACTCCAGCTGCTGTGAGAGGCAGCAAAACATCCTTTCATTTTATAGTTCCAGTTTACTAATCAAACTCTCCACAGTATGAACAGTGGTTACATGAGCCTCAAAACCAGACACAACTCAGCCCTGAGCAGAGTGAGCGTCCTCTACTGACCAATCAGACTGCAGTGTTCACAGCTCCACCTTTTAGTACCAGATCTGTGTGCTAGGTACCCCAACAGAGGGGGGACCAAACATGGGGACGCTAAGGAACGCTGCTATTGGTACCATCCACAACTTTTCACTGTGGAAACAGAAACAATGAGCTGAACTGAACTGAACCGTGCTGCTTGGTGGAAACGGGGCTGAAGTCTCCCGTGCAGCCAGAAGCACCGCTGTTGTTTAGCCTAGCAAGAAGACATCGAGCCGGCGCAAGTGTGTGTGAGGTTCGGGCATACTTTCCGCATTGAATGTCCTTGGACACCTGCGGACTTTTACTGGTTGCATGCGCACAGTTCCATCCATCCAGTCTGAGAGTGCATGTGTTTGTTTGTTTGTTTGGTATGAGACTAAGAAAGACTAGTCCCACATGCTGCTCCAAACTCCTCCTATTTTCCTCTAGTATCTAAAAAATAAGTTTAGCCAACTGGTACTGATGAGCTCCAGTAGCAGCTTTTAATCCCCTATTCAACTAATGGCCCACATCCCTAGATTATATACATTTATAGTTTGTAATAACCAAAAATATCCAGTTAAAAGGCATTTATTGTAGTCATAAAGGTGTTGAATATGAAGTGAGGTTTCTGGTGAAACAACCAACAAATGACAAAGAGCAAAGTGCATCAACAAACTCAGCTTTTACTGAAACCACCAGCCTGTGTGACTTTATAGAGGTCAACAGTCAGCTCCCAATAAAAGCATCAGAAGCACTGAGTAACACAGGAAACTATTAAGTGAACTCATTACAGCCTCGTTCCTCATTTAAGGAGAGAGGGACACTTTGATCCGCTCATGTTGCCATAACGACAAGCCACGAGGCGTTGCAGCCAAATCATGACGGATCGTTTCTCTCAGAAGAAACAAGATTAATGATGAATTGATTGACAGCAATAAATATCAGCTGGTTTAATGTGTGAGCTTCACATCATCATCAGTGCCCATATATTTGAACTTCTGCACTGTTTTTATGTTTTAGATTCTCATTTTTACTGCCAATTTTTCTTCTATACATTTTGAGCTAGTATTGTTGGAGAAGAACATTATTGAACGACTGCTTCACTGTAACTGTTGTGTTTGACACATACAGACTTGTAGAACAGCACTACAATCCCATCCAATCCAACTTTATTTGTTAAGCACTTTAAAACAACCACAGTGGACCAAAGCGCTGTACAGACGTAATAAATAAAAGGCTCACATGAGGCATAAAAATTGCAGATAAAATACAAATAAAATAAACATATAATAAATTAAAAGGCATAAAACAAAGAGCCATACAATTAAAAACAATAAAATCAACGTCTCACAAAGTGGGCGGGAGGGACGAGGGGTTAGAGGATTCATTAATATGGATGTTTTGATCATAAGATTTAAATGACAGCACATCTGTTCAGCTGCTGTATCACGTAGTTTAAAGGCTTTACTCATAACGCCGACTTTCAAATTCTAAATCAAAACCTGAATTCTGTGCAGCGTATTTTTTTAACGTTTCTGTTTGTGCTGTTTAAACCTGGTATTTCTGCACGGCTGCAGATAAAGATGAGGCGACACTAATATTAGTATTATCTCATATGTAGAATTAGATTCTAGTGATGGCTGTGTAGGACTGTTTCCGACTTGTGTGATCCAGGCACTTCTGAAGTGTTGTAAAGTCCAAAAGTCAAAATATGTTGGAAAATAAAAGATAGGTGTAATCATTTCCAAACTCATTTTGGTCTAGCAGCCAGGGCTGCCGATATTTTGCAGGACAGAATTGTATTTTGCAATATTTCTGCAAACTGGTTCCTTTATCCCACAGTGGAGCATGTTGATATTTTTTTTTCTTGAAACATTACGACTTTATTCCCACTAAATTACAAATTTATTTTTGAATATTTCAGTTTTTTTATTCTCAAATTAAACTTTATTCTCGACTCCTCAGCAGCTCAGATATGTGGGATATGTGTTAAATGTGCAGAATGTTTTGAACATGAGCAGAAATCTCTGAAACTATGAGCTATTAAAGTTGTGAATTAATTCAAATAAATGAATTAATTATTGATATGAAGAGGTGCCACATGCACACTTAAAGAGGCTACTCCCCAAAACAAAGGCACAGGAGGATGGAAAAGTAAACCTCCATGTGTTGACTCAGCAAAGAAAACATTAAATAGAAAAGTTGGTCTAGAAGAGAATAAATATTTGGAAGCGATGCAGATTGCCTAAGAGCCTTAACAGCGTTATATATTCCATTATGGCTTATTTTAGGGCTGCACTTTGAAAGTCAGAGATTTGATTTGCTAGTCGGAGACCCCTCAGTAAACATAGAAAGCTTCAAGTCGAGCAGTCTTGTGTTTTTGTGTCTCTTTAAGACAGTGTGCAGTGTACTGCTGGGGACGTTTTAGTCCCCAGATTTGCTGCGGAGTGAGCGCTCTTGACTTCCACGCTGCTCTTTGGTACAGACAGCTGTAGACAGATGCAGCGGCACACAGAAAGAGAAACTTTCCACCGTAAGGCTCCGAGATAACATTATCTTTAGCCTTCTGCTGGGAGGTTATGAATTTACAGCTCACAGCAACTTAATACGACACAGTCTCTGGCTTTGGTTTGATATAGTGTTGGTTTAGTGTTGGTAAAAAATGTTGTGGCACATTTCCGATCAGTCCTTAGCACTGTTAGCTTGTTAACTATTTTGACTGAATGTAGCTGTCGCTGAACGTCCTGCTGAGCCCCGGTTAAACTTTAAAACTTTACAAGGATAATAAAAAAAAAAAAAAAAATCGTCAAGTATTCATATTGAATAGCCAAATCTGATTCAACTGAGTCGGGTACAGCCCTAACTTATTTTGGATTTTAAACCATCTCCTACCACCTAAAATCTGTGTTTCCCTTTATAAAATAAATCACTTAAAAAAGAAATTTCCACCAGAAATTGGTGCAAAGAACGTCACCAAAATGCAGGAAGTGTTTGAGAGTTAAACCTTTGAACCCTGAGCTTATTTCTGTCAAAAACATGGGGGGGAAAGGCAGTGAGCAACTTGGTACAAAATGTTCCACAAATTGGAAAAAAAAAAAAAAAAAGTATATTTTTTTAAAAGTAGTGAAAAAAGAAAAAAGGCTAGGGAAAACTTATATTTATAATAATTATTATTTCATTTAAAAATGTTCTTATAGAATTTATATGATTTTAAGCTCTTCTCCAGGTCATTTTTTTGTTTGATTTTTACTTAAAAAAAATTTTAATTTCTTGCAAACTTTTTGGGTCATTTCTTCTCTGATTGCTCGCTGCCTTCTTCCCATGTTTCTGAAAAAATCAAGCCATGTGCTCAGGTGTCAGAGGATTTTGAACTTGTTCAACTAACCAATATTGTTTGGTGGGCCACATTTAGTATATTTTAAAATCAGGATGTGCTCCACGATTGGCTCCCAAACCAGACTTAAGACATGCCTGAAGAGGAGTATAAACAGTTAGTTAGAGTTGTTAGGTGAGAGCAGTGTTGCAGTTTCAGCTGTGTGTCTGTGTGTACAGAGTTATTTAATTCAGACTGAGAGGTGCTGCTGGTTTTAACGAGCGTCAAGATTAGGAATAGATTTGGGACTTTAATGTTATTGGTATTCAAACAGCAGTCACATAGCTGATTATCCAGCCAGTCTAGAATTAAAATAATGAAATTGTTCATGCACTGAAGTCGGAAAATGACTCGATAAAATACTCGTCGTCTTCTCAGCACCTGGCAGAGCGGCGTCCAGCATTTCTAATGTTTCCAGTCTCCTGTTTCAAACCTCACAGTCATACTACAGTTAATCCCAAAGAAACACCACCATGATGTGGTGTTGTTCAGAAATCCTGTCTGAAAACCACACGTACGTTTTTAATCCATTATTGGTCTAATTTGCCTAATCTTCACGCTTCTTCACAGGAGGTGGAAACGCAGACAAACACTGTGAGAGCTGAGAAGAGAACACAGTGATATCTGGACTAAAACGTCTTAAAGTGTCTCGTTATTGGCGTGAGATATCCAAAAAGTTTTCAGTAAAGTGAGCAGAAGTTGAAGGCTTCATGTGGGTGTTTGTTGGAAGTCACTGCTCATTTCATTAAAGAGTGTGTGTGAAGTGTAACTATGAATTATTATCAGCATTTATAGATAGATGTCAGCTGTGCTCTCAGTGACATGTTCTCTGACTCTGTGGTCTTTACTCCGGCACAGTGAAACGATCTGATTGGTTCAGTTTGTTCATGTTTGCTGTGTAAACTGAGCAGAGTCGACAGATCGCGCCCTGCCTGCACTCGACTCGATCTTGTACAGCAACGCCCCTCAGTCTCTGTACATACAGTACCGACTGTTGAGGTGAAGCAGCTTCAGCTCTGATTAGAAATCAGGTGATTTAACTGTCCAATCACAGTGAAGTGAAGACGTGATGTGTCGTCTGTAAAGCTCCACAGGAAGCAGTTTTATGGTCCAGGCTTGTTAAAAGGACCTGAGCTGTGAAATATTGATGCTCAGTCTGTATCTGTGGCCTTCAGAGTGAGCTGGAGGACGTGAGGAGACGACAGGAGACCAAACTTCTGACTGCTAACTAAAGTGTTCATTTGTCGTAGTGACTAATGGGGACAACCATTTTTACAATTGGTCCACTTTATATAGAAACTGAGCGCTGAGCAGTGATATCGGCTGCAGGACATGTTCACACTGTCAGTGTACGTCCAGTAAAAGTGTTTCTGTTTGTCACTGACAGGCTCAGATTGTTATTCAAAGTGTCTGACAGCATTATGGAAAGGATCCCTACAGAGATAAGCCTCTTTTAAACTGTTAAAGGTGGAATATCATGCCGTTATTCCGCCTTTCCGTTCTGTATGTAATGCAGGATTTATACTTGTGCCATGAATTGACGCTGCACCCTAAGCTGTTGCCTGGCGTGCACCTCCCCAGAAATGTGACTCCACGTCACAGTGACGCAGACCTCCTGTCTGTCTCTGTGAGCTGAAACCATTTCCCTCAGTGGAAACTAAACTTTGATTGACTTTAATTTCACAGATAAGAAACAATAAACTGTGAAGACAATAAAGCCTCCACACACTGTGTGTGATTTATCCTGGCTGAAATATGAGCAGAGGAAATCTCTGCTAGCTGCTCGGCTCATTTATACAATGGAAAATGCCATAGGCTTGCGCTAATAACGTTAGCATGTTGTATTTGTTTGGAAAACGTGTTTAGTATAAGACAGTTGTTTTGTCAGTGAACCTTGTGAGCTGTAATGGAGCTGAATGTTGTAACATTACCTTTGTGAAATGTTGCTGTTGTCACTGGCTTCATGTGAGTTGAGCAAAAGTCCGCTAGCCACTAGGCTCATTTATACAATGGAAAATGCCATAGGCTTGTGCTAACAACATTAGCATGTTGTATTTGTGGGGAAAATGTGTCCAGATAAAGACAAGTGTTTGTCTGTGAATGCTGCCAGTTATAGTGAAGCTGATTGGTGTTTGAAACTGTCTCTATGACGCCATGTTTAACAGGTGTTTAACAAGTGTTTAATGTGTGTTTTGGATCAACTAAACTTCACAGAAACCCCGTTGCTGACTAGTGTCTTTGTCGGGGGTGTAACTGCAGAGTGACACAGACACCACTGCACAAGTATAAATACTACCAGCAGCGTCAGCCATGTGTTTAGGCTACGGCGTCGGCTCTGCATAGACCTGACGCACAAGTATAAATCCTGCTGTAAAGGTATGATTGTCGGATTGCCGGGAACAGAGGTAGCAACAGTGTTGAAATGGTGTCTATATAAATGGGACAGCTAGCAGGATGGGGTCATGGGTCGCACGGGTGTTGGTTTTGACAATGACCAGCTGGGTGCTGATAGCAGTTAGCGGCTAACTGTTGATTCTGTGATGCTGGCGTGGTATCTGAAATCACACACTGGAGCTGCATGATGCTGCTGTAGTGCTATTCTGTGTAAAAATGCAAAGGCAGCATGAAGAAGGGACTTGTAGTGAGATCTCTGTGTAAAAAGGGTTGCAGACCTTTTCGTTCAAGAGTAAGATCCTTTGTGTTTGACCACAAACAGCCAAAAAGTCTCCATCGCCAAACCCACCAAACTCCATTCAAATAAACTGTCATTTTAGCGTGTATAGAGGCAGCATGTTTTTTACATCTAACTGGGTGAATTAATAGTTAATTTCAACCAAACCAGAGCTGGTGATTGTTGGAACAGTGCAAAGATGAACCAGTTGGATAGTCTCTGAGTTTTATTTTGTTTCTATTGACTGTTAATGAAGTGTGTTTATGATGAAAAAATCAGTGTTTATTTGAATGAAGTCTGGTGGGTTAATCGATCAATCCATAAAACAATAGGCTGGTTAATCAGTAATGAAAATGAATGATCTGGCTGAAGCTTCGTAGATGTTCAGGACAGCTGATCTTTGAAATGGTTGAAATTACTTTTAGATTCACTTTGAATGTGACTGGAAAAGTCTTTTCTGGGTTTAACTGAAGATTCACACGAGAATAGCTCGGCTTTACACTCAGACTTTACATTTTCACACAGCCCAGCTTATAGCTAAGGGGTCAGAGGTCACTGTGTTTACCTGGAGAGCAGGCTCAGTAGGTGGGGCAGCGCTGTGGTGACTCCGTGTTTTGGTAAAGAGAGCAGGATGGCAGGCTGTAATTAGGTGTCCTGGCCTACTGGGCCCTGCTCTGACAGCCCCGTCCCAGCTGGACGCTAAAAGTAGACCAGCCTGAAATAACTC
Source organism: Cephalopholis sonnerati (assembly GCA_019142605.1). NCBI lineage: Eukaryota > Metazoa > Chordata > Actinopteri > Perciformes > Serranidae > Cephalopholis > Cephalopholis sonnerati. The sequence continues at coordinate 40,986,701 of JAGQAX010000015.1, forward strand.
CAACACACACACACACACACACACACACAGGCCGAGGTTCAACTGCCCGTCAGTCACAAAATAAAGACACAATTAAAACAACAGAGTTTCAGTCGTTCATTTAAACTTGTTATTTTAGTTATTTTGACGATCGTAGAGGTGATTGATTTTTATTTTTCTGTGTGAAGACGCTTTCAGAGTATTGGTGTCATGACTGTTTGAAGTGTGTGTGTGTGTGTGTGTGTGTGTGTGTGTGTGTGTGTGTGTGTGTGTGTGTGTGTGAGAGAGAGAGAGTGTGTGTTAATGACGCAGTTGTTCGGAGGAATGGTCCCGATGTGCCCCCCCTCTTTATCCTGATTTGTCATCCTGGTAAATCTGGGCCAGTGAGCTCACTACAGACACTCTCCTTCATCATCATCACTATCACCCCGGCACCCTGACCTCACTCCAGCTCCCAGAGGAGCGCTTGATTCATGCTCACCAGGTGCACTGGGCGGGAGGGGCGGTGTGACTTCAGTTTTAAACTAAGAACACTAGAAAACAAACCCACATGAACTGTGAAGACGTTTACTAACAGCTGCCTCTCTCAGATTGTTGTCTCACACACACACACACACACACACACTTTGTTTTTAACCTCTTACGACAGCATCACTTTAGATTGGTCTGGATATCTGTTGTAAAAATTCAACAGGCGTAAAGTCACCGTGACGCCTCCGGCTGGTCTGAGGTTCAGTCAGAAGGCTGAATATAAACAAATGAAACAAAGGTATTTTAAACAAATAAAGGAATCATAAATGAGTAAAATAAAGGTGTTATAAACATAAAACAAACAAACAAATACAACAAAGTTATAATTAACATAAAACATATGTATCATAAATAAGATAACGGTATGATAACGTAAAAAAGGTATTACAAACATGAAACAAAGGTATTGTAAACAAATGAACTAAAGATATGAACACAAAGCAAGGGTAAAATTAACATAAAACAAAGGTATAATAAATATAATAACGGCATAATTACATAAAAAGGTATTACAAACAAACTAAATTATAATCAAAACAAAGTTAATACAAACTAATAAAACAAAGGTTTTGTAAAGGAATAAAAAAATATAATAAATAAATAAAACACAGGTATTATCAACAAGTAAAAGAAAGATATTGTACGTAAACAATGGTAATATCAACGAACCAAAGTTGTTCTTTACAAAACTGTCTTCATGAACAAATAAATTAAAGGTATTATCAACATAAAAAGGTATTATTGAAAAATAAAGTAAATATCTATAAAAATATTCTGTTTATAATACAGTTTCTTTCTGGTGTTTACCTTTACAAAAAAAAAAGGGGTTTGTATCATATTAGAGACAAGTACATGTTTTATAACATCAAATAATCTTTTTGTATGGAAGGAGCACTGTTGCATTATGGGTAGTTTGTAGCCTCCTCCAAGTCTGTTTATCTTGAGTCTGCTCATTTGAGTCTAAAAGTTAAATGTCAGTGTTTCAGTGAGGACGAGGACACAGAGCTGTATTAAATATTCTGACATGATCTAGAATTAATGTCACAATAAATACTGTGTTTTCAATGACATTAGCTGATGACATGTGTTCATAAATGCTGGCTGATAAACAAGTAGTTGCTGGACACCAGAGCTTTGACCTGCTAGGACCCAGTAGAGGAACTGGTCCTGCTGGTCTGAATGTTCTTTATATCTGAGCACAGACAGAAGGATGTTTTATATGTACCAGATATGTTTTTGATGAGGAGAGCAAAAGATCCACCTGAAAACATGAAGGGGAACACCATTTCAATTAAAACTCCAATATGTTATTTCCATGACCTTCAGTCAGTATCTGTGAACATGAGCTCCTCTCTCTTGAAGCCAGAAACCAGAGAAGGAAGTCTCAAACTTGTGATGTTATCAAGTATAAAGTCTGGAGCTGCTCCACGGTGAATCACCCTGACGTCGCTACAACAACAACAGTCACTTCTGGGTAGAAAACTGGCAGTTCAAGTCTAAAGATATGTACTTAAACACGATGGTCCAACCTGTCTGACATTTCTGCTGTGCTTATTTTATGTTGCTTTGCCATCATCTTTTAAAAATCAAATTTATCGGCACAAAAGCTAAACATCGTACTGCTGTGGACGAGCCTGAAGCAAAACATATTCTAGCCTTCTTGTTCTGCGAAGTCACATAACTGTTTCAGTGAAGTCTGGTGGCTCTGAGATAACAAAGATAACTCCCTGTCAGAAAATGCTCTCTGACGGCACGGTAAAGCGATTAAAATGTTGTAAATGTAGCGTATACTGATACTGATTTATTTTGTTGGGCCTTTTTTTAGGTGGCTAAAGCTAACTAATCAAAGCTGCTCAGTGCTGTTTGATTTTATGTACATGACACAAGGATTTTTTACCCCAAAGTTATTGTAAATAAAGATTGAGATTCACTCTGTGCGCAGAACGTTCCTCTGGCTTCTGTCATGACAGACATCTTTTCCAATTCATGTTCTATGGAGACGCTCCAGACTTTAAACCCTCTGACATCACAAATCTGAGTTTAGCACTCTAGTTGTTCATGTTTATGATCACTTCCTGACAGTCTTAGACCGCAGGAGTAAAATGGGCGTAGTTCCCCTTTAATAGTGAAGTAAAGTTAGATGTGAAGTTTATTTTCATGGATGAAGCGTTGCTCTGTCAGGGATGAACATTTGGCTCAAAGTGCAGTGACACAGCAAACATTAACTCTACGTTACACTGACTGACGGCGGTCAACACGGTGACAGTGGAGAGTCCCAACAGCTGGGTGACAGCGGACACTCAGCACAGGACAAATACTGTCCACACACACTACAGCCAGTAAAATAAAAGTCCGTCAGAAGATACAGTGGGACAAATGGCAGTAAAATCATGATGTGTGTGTGTGTGTCATGGTATATTTCCTGTAACTGTTAATGACTCACAGTGACATCACTGCCATGTTGACAGAGATGCAGTGTTTTAATTGGAGGACTTTTCCTTTAATTAACGTCTGTCCTCATCAGCAGCTGTCCTCGTCTCTGCTCCTCAAACACTGAACCTGCTTCAGACGTTTAGTTGTTTACGGTGTGTGTGGCTGCTCACACATGCACGCACGTGCACGCACACGCGCACGTATGTCTTCTGGTATGTCAGAGGGATCTCAGGCGGGGGGGGGGGGGGGGCTGTGTGGCTGTCAATCACAGAGCCGTCCAATCGGAGCACGGCTGAATTAGTGCGGTCTGTTATGTAATCCGCCTCCCAGACGTCCCAGTTCACTCCCTGTCGCTGTCTCTCTCCTTCTCCTTTGGCCGAGGGAGGACCTCTGGTTTCCCCGTTGTCATGGCGACCCTCACTAGAGGAAGTCGCGACCCCCAGTTTGCCTCCGAATCCCCCCTGTTGCCATGGGCACCCTGGCAGAGAGCACTCTGTGTGTGTGTGTGTGTGTGTGTGTGTGTGTGTGTGTGTGTGTGTGTGTGTGCGTGCGTGCGTGCGTGCGTGCGTGCGTGCGTGCGTGCGTGCGTGCGTGCGTGCGTGCGTGCGTGCGTGCGTGCGTGCGTGCGTGCGTGCGTGCGTGTCAGTGTATAAATAGCTCCCAGCCTGCGGCCTTCGTCAGTGTTTGGTTTCAGGAGCAGCTGCTCGCAGACAGACAGGTGGACTGACAGACAGATGGATGAGCAGGCAGACAGGTGCGGTCAGTCAGACAGGAGGAGGTGCTGCTGGTTGAAGGAGGTGATCTGTGTGAAGGCGTCTCAGATTGGACTGACGACACAGAACAGAGGTCCACTTGTCCTCCAGCACATTACGTCTGTCCTCAGGGGGTGTTGTGTTTTATTTTGACCTGAGCAGTGATGGACGTGGCTTTCCAAGAAGATATGGAGGAGCCAGCCAGAGGGAGAAGTAGCCAGCTTTGCCTCCAGAGAAATTTTTTGGACGTAAAAGCCCAGATCAGGAGGCCTGTGGCACATTTTAATGCCATTATTCCATCATATACACTGATCCTAATGATCGGTCTGCGTCATTTTCAGTGGACACAGAAGCTGTGACGCTGCAACTAACATTTACTGTCAAAACAATCTTGATCGTAAAGTCTACGAGGCATCAAAACCGCTTGTCACAACTACGAAGAGGAAAGACTAAGTCTTTAATCAAAACTGCACATTTTTCCTCTTAAGCCCAGTTCAGACCAAAGATTCACAACAAGATGAGTTGAAATTTGCAACTACTTTCTACGTTCTATTATCTGCTGGTTGACAGGAAGTGACCTCACCATGAGACGGTGTATCATCTCTAGTCAGCAACTCTCTGTGCTTCTGTAACGTTGACAGGAAGTGACCTCACCATGAGACGGCGTATCATCTCTAGTCAACAACTCTCTGTCCTTCCATTCTGATTTGCAGCTTTTCAGACTTATTTTGTGGCTGAATATAATTTGTAGCTTCTTCAAATCTGAATGAGGATAGTGATAGTGAGATACTGGCTACAGTGATGAAACCAAACCAGCATCAGATGGACTGTATTCATAATCAATACGCCACAATAATATCAATAACCAGCGCCAATTCATCAGTCAGTGAGAATGTGTGTGTGTGGGCGGGGCATAAGCACACACAGCCAGCAGCAGCAGCGACCCACCGTCCGACACCGGCACACCGTGAGGACGGAAACAGAGGGCTGGGCTGATTGGCTGTTGAAACAGGTGACGTGCTTTAAAACCAGCCACCGGCCATTTGACCAGCTGAGTGTCAGGTGACATCAGCAGGCTTGAGTCCAGCTCAGACCGGCGAGTCTAGATTGTTTCGGTGTGAGTTGCTGAGTGTAGGGTTGCAGTGATAAACCGGTTTCAAAGTGTGCTGTGATATGAAAACTGATGGTTATTCATACTGTGTACATTTGCTTATCAGCGAAAAAAATTGAAAAAAATTAAACTGGACGGAGAATCTCACCTTTTGTTGTTGTAATTTCAAAATGAAGACTATATACACACACTTCCACTAAAAAAATGGTTTCAAGTTTCACTTATAGTAATAAAATGTTAGTCATTCTGAAATATATATTTTCTGAGACAGTTATCGTACCATGAAGATCTCACATTGTTGCAACTCCAGCAGAGTGTTGGAGATATCAGCCGTAGAGATGTCTGTTATTCCTCTAATATAATGGAACTAGATGGCACTCAGCTTGTGGTGCTCAAAGTGCCAAAAAACTACATTTGAAAACCTCAACATTAATGTCTCTTTCCAGAAATCATGACCTGGTTACTCTAGATAGTCCTCAGACTTTGTTGAGAGCAGTTTCATGCAGGAACTATTTTCTTTCCACCAACTGTATCACTATGCAGACTGAAGCGTGCATGTACTGCTCGCTCCTCCTGGAGGCTATGAATGTTTACGTCCTGTCCCCCAAGCTTTGGTTAATCATAAATATTTCTCAGTGGCGCCCTATAATCCCAACAAAGCCCTATAATCAGGTAATTGTTCTTCTGGTGAAGATCTGTCACTGTGAGAGCTGGAGAGGTGCGACCGCAGAAGAAGAGTGTTCTGAGATGAAGGATTTAAACTCCTCATTTGCAGCTGAATGGCAGTTTATCCACACGGCTGGATTATTGAAGCAGCACTGGAACACTTCACAGAGGAGATCTGATGTTTAATACTCTACCGGCTGATTCTCTCCTGTAATTTAAAGTTTATACACGAGGTTTTGTTGATGAGGAACAAATCAAGTTTGTCTAAATGTGTGTCCAACATGAGAAGACGACCAATCACAGCCCAGCGAGCAGCATCTTCATGAATTAGATAAACAGCTGCTGAGCTTAACAAAAGTAAATCCAACCTTGTTTCTACTCTATTCATACACGTGGTGAAGTCATTGCAAGTCCTAACAAGTTATTATCATACAGTGTTATTTTAACACATAGTAATGGTGTCAGTCAGCATGTCAGAGGCACCTGAAATTATTTAGATGTTTTGACTGCTTGTCTTCACGGTTTCTTTTTTTGATGAGACATCCTGATTAAAAAAATGTACTGATAAAGCAAAAACACATTTTTAAATCTAGTTACATTTGTTGTCTTTCGTGAAGTATATTGTTGCCATGGACTATTTCTTTAGTCTATATTTCTTTATATTTTGGTGAATCTGCACCAGAAAAGTCACCACATTCACTGATAGTAGCAGCTATCAGCTGAGTTACCTGTGATACTGAAGAAAACATCTGAACATGGTGTTAATGAGGCAGCAGCTTGTTTAATGGACCACATCACAACATTTGTTTCCTGACACCTGCATAAAATGAAACACCGTCTCAACTAGTTAGTTTTTAGTCACCTAAAAAATCAGCATTAGTTTAAGTGTACACTACATTTAGAATATTTTTACCTATGCCGTATTTTTACCTCTTTACTTTGACGTTATCTCAAAGCCTCCAGGCTTCACTGACAAAATCACTCATTTTACTTCACATAACGCTGGAGTTTCTGGTGTATTGTGTGAGGTAAAGCAGTGAAAATATTCGAAATATAGCGTACACTTAAACTGCTATTGATGTTTTGAGGTGTCTGAAATACATTTTGCTGCAGCCCAGTCAACAGCAGTACATTGTTTAGCTGTCAGGTAGATTTGGTTCATCAGAGACAATAACAGACAATAACTATCTTTAAATGTTACGGTTATGGCTGAAAATGACAACAGAAATAAACAGTTTGCTGATTTCACATATCTCCTCAAGTCAAATCAGCTGCCAATCATCTACCTGGAAGTGATTGTTGTTGTTTGCACGACGTTATAGTGATTCGTCTGTGTTCTTCATTTGAATTCTGACTTCATATTTCACATAAACGTCCTCCTTCATTTTCAAAGGGTTCATGGGTTAGATCTGTATCCGTGCTACATACAAAGCTTGGTCATGGTTTCACCTTTGACCTCTGATCATCTCATTCAGTGTGTTCGATGACAACATGAATTAACCCTCTGTCTCTCTCTCTCTGTGTGTCTGCAGGCAAGGATAGCGTTCCTGCAGGGGGAGAGGAAAGGTCAGGAGAACCTGAAGAACGACCTGGTTAGAAGAATAAAAATGTTAGAATACGCTTTAAAACAGGAAAGGTAAGAAGAAACGCTGACGTCACAGCAACATGAATCATTAGAACAAAATTAAAGGGTGCTTTAATGTTTCTATTGTTGTAGCTCTTTTACTCCTTTTTGTCACGCTGATCATTTTCCAACTCCTCCATCAGATTTTAGACTGATTTCCTCTTTGCCACTGAAACTCTGCAGAGATAATCATCAGAGTCAAGTTATGTTTTCACTGAGTCAAACTGCAGTTAGCAAAGTCTGATCCAATCCTGTGTTCACACCATATGTGAAATGAATTTGTTCTTCACATGACTCGCAAAATACGGCTGCTACAGTGTTTTGTAACTGGTAGTATTGCCCTCAACAGCAGTGCTATTGGTTGTGTGAACTAACTGGAGTTTGGTCTGCAGTAAAGTCCAACTCACAGCTGGAATCAGGTGATGTGAACACGGTGCAGATGAAGGCTCCGTGCTCCAAGACGACGACACTCATTTTTTTTTATCCTACTGTCATAGCAACATATTCCTGCTTCACTCCTTCCTGTTGTTTACCTTCCACAAGCTCAGAACTCCAACTTATGTTACTCAGAGTATTTAACGAAGAAGCATTTCGACAAAATAGTTTCCACAAGTCACATTTGCAGATTTTCAGATCTCACCATGTAGTCCTGTGGCTTCACTCACTAAACGCTGAGCCCTCTCCTTTTCTTTTCTTTTCTGTCTCTGCACAGCACTGATGTTGAGTCATAGAGCTCTGAGTGACTGCAGACAGAGGCAATAAGTTTGTCCTCCATTTCTGAGTCTCATCAGGAGCATCTCAGTTAGATCTCAGCGCTGACAGACTTTCATGACACTGTGTGACACAAATTTCTTGCTCAAGTTAAAATTTTGCGACTTACATGAATTTCTGTCGTCATTCGTGCATGGTACGAATTTGCATCTTTTTGCTTCTTTGCCTTGACCTCTCACCATGCAAACAACCCACACTGCCTTCCGTGTGAACACACCGTAGGTCATCAGTTGTGCTGTGTTTATGCGCTGATGGGAAACTTTGAGATTTGCAACTAAGTCTGCAATTCACTGTCACTTTCACCATTTATTAATCTGTTTTAATCTCTAACACATTTAACATAGGCCTCAGTTTTATGATGATATTTGAAACAAAGATAATGAGTAACAAAAAAAGAGGCGCAAATGGACATGATGAAGGGATGAAAATGTATGTTTGTTATAATTAATTTAGAGGTATATTACGCAGGCATTAGCAGTGAAAGTAAAAACCAACCCCAGGTTCACTCTTATTCACAATATTTGTTTTTTTTCTGTGCGGTTTCCATCATTCCTGCAGATAAAAACACCACCACACACTGAGAGTGAGTCATAAGTGATGAGTGAGGGGGATTACGTCTGTATAAATCTGTACATTGTTTTTTGGGAATATCCTGCAGCGTATACCTTCAAGCAGTGCAGAGATGTGTAGCTCCATTCAGTTTTATTTATAGAGCCCAATATCACAAATCACAATTTGCGTCAGAGGCTTTACAGCAGACGACATCTCTCTGTCCTTCGAACCCTTAACGGGAAAAAATCCCCCCAAAAAAACCTTTTAATGTAGCGTATGAGCAGCTCAGTACATCATGCACCAGGTTCAAGTCATGAAAATGAGACCTCAGCCTCGTCAACAGCTGGTATCAGTCAGAATAAACGTGAAACAGCAGAAGAAGAGAAATGTGAGGAATCAGCAGGAAGTCATGAGACCTTTAACTCTCAGGTGAATCATCTACCTGCAGGAAGTACAGTGCAGACAGTTCCTGCAGCTCACTGTTAACAGTCACACTCAGCTCTGAAACAGATCAGATTTTTAAGCAAGAATAACTTGTGGCTGTGAAAAATATTGACTGAATTTAAATGTTCATGATTTGAATCATTTGTAAAAGAGATTTAAATTTCTTTCAGTCTTTTAAAGCATCTTGTTTCTTCATCAGATCAAAAAATAGGATTTAAAAGCGTGAACTTGTACTCATTTGACAGGTTCTAAAACATGAGACTTGTGAACAAATTGAGGAGTTGTAGTGTAGCTGGGTGGATGCCATGATTAATTTCATATTTCTTATTGTTCTGTCTGAGGTTTATTGATGATAAAGGGTTGATGCTGAAGTGGATGGTGCAGAAGGATGTGTTTTTATGGTTCTCACTGTGATGACGTAGCGTGAAACGTTGCTTGTCCAATCATAGCGAACTCATGTTAGGAGAGCAGGAGCCCGAACTCTTAGGGAAAAAAAATATTCAATAATAATAAGTCCACAGCTCCATGTCCAGAGGTATGTGGACACTGGGAAAATGGCGACAGAGGGCCCTTGGAGGTGGGCACGGACCCTGCAGAACTCCTGCCCTCCCTCTGGTTGTCTTGTGGAGAAGCAGAGCAAAGTCTGGGTCAGTGGCTGGAGGCTGTTTAGGGGCTGCAGGAAAGAGCCAGGGGGCTGAGAGTCAAGCCAGGACCCCTGGAGCGTGTTAGAGACCTGGAGAGAGGATGGGAAGTCTGCGGGGTCTGTGCCCGCTGTCTGCTGTCCTCTAGTGTCCACACACTACGCCTGGATGTGGAGCCTCCAACATGCTCTGTCTCTCCTCTCAACAGCTGTGACTTCCTCTCCAGTAAAGCCTCCAGATTTTTACCAACAAAACATAAATGAAGAGTTTATAAAACATGATCATTTGGGAAAAATTACACTGTGCGCAATGACACAAGGCTCTGACATATCCTTGTGTGAGCATGGACAACTGATGATGTAACAGCCAATAACAGCAGAGCGTCCCTTCAGACCATTCACTCTCACACCAGTCATCATGAAGTGTCAGTGATGTGAAGGAGTTTTAAAAATCAGAGTGATGTACATGAGGAAAAACAAAGTCAACAAACCAAACACAGAAGCTGTTTAATGTTTAAATGATGAAATGTATTTTTTTTGTTTTTCTCCTCAGAGCAAAGTACCACAAGTTAAAATATGGAACAGAGTTAAACCAAGGGGAGATGAAGATGCCAAGCTTTGAATCAGGTGCAGTCAGACTGTCTTTATGCACTGTTACTGTAATACTGTTGCTCTGATCCTTCTCTTTAATCTCTCTACGATTCTCAGCTTTTTATCGTCTTCCTCTTCTTCTCTCCTCCAATCCACCTTTTTCTCTCCTCACACCTGATAAAAATCATTTGAAACCAAGTTCCTTTCAGTAAAGTCCTTGAAAATTCAAAGTATAGTGCTTGAAAAATACGTCAACTCCTTGAATTTCATTTATTTAAGTCTGTATGAACTGTGGGAAAGGAATCACTTCTGTCAGTTTTCTGACGCCGTCCTGCAGGTGCTGTTGTTTTATTCACTGTATTGTTTTCTGTGTGTGTTTGTCGTTTAGACACCAAAGACTCAGAGGTCTCTGCTGTTCCTGCCAACAGTCAGCTCACCTGGAAACAAGGAAGACAACTACTCAGACAGTAAGAACGCTCACAGCACATCAGTGTTAAATCTTCCGCCTGCAGCGGAGATGACGCGTTGAGTTTGTGCTGGGTTTAGAGAAAGATCAGTAGGATTCGCTTCACGACAAGAGCTGCATTCATTTATCCAAATCTTTGTACAAGGTCAGAATAGACAATAATACTGAACATCTTTTCACTGAGTTTAAGTTCTTGTTTTTAGTTTGTCCTCAGAATCTGATGGAAAATTCAGCCACTCTCAAACAGCAGCATCAGACATGTTGATTGAAAGTTCCTTCCTTTAACAGGATTTGTTGGTGTCAAGTAGCTGTAGCTGATTATTTTCTTTTTATTGTTTAATGATTAAAGGTCCAGTGTGCAGGCTTTAGGGGGATATGTTGTCAGAAATTGAATATAATATAATATGTTTTCTTGAGTGTATAATCACCTGAAAATGAGAGTTGTGTTTTTGTCACCGTAGAATTAGCCGTTTTGGTCTCGTCCTCATCTGCAGCCATGTTGCACCGCCATGTTTCCACAATACACCATAACAGACAACCCAAACACTGGCACCAGATAGGGCCATTCTTGTTTTCTTGTCATGTTTCTTGGCCACCGTTGTTAGCCGCCCCTCTACGAACCAAACAGCGTCAGGAAAACACTTGATTTGTAGTATGGAACTTCTTTATTCAGTGTTTTTACTATTTTTTTCTCAGTTATAAACATTGTGAACGCACAAAATGAGGCCTGAAAGAGGCGTACGCCACTTCACATTCAAAGGTTGTGATTTATAAAAACAGACATGATGGAAGAAACTTTGACGCATGCTTACGAATATTTTGCAGACAGGAAATTGGCGAAGCAGATGGTGAGGTGGAAGCCTGATTGTAGAATAGCGAAGAATGGCGCATGCCATTTTTGGCTTTTGTCCGTACGTAAATTTATAGTATGGATCCTACGCACTGTTTTACAAATGAGACCCCTGGTCTGTTTGTTTTGGAGAGGAAGAGACCTCTGCGGATAATTCAGCTTCTGGTAAAAACCTCCTGAACAATAAACACTGAAGGAATTCTAACCAGGAGAAGCTTCAGCTGGTTGCAGTCCTCACCACTGGATGCCACTAAATCTCTCACACTGCTCCTTCAACATGTCATGTCATATTTACAAGTCCTCAACAACGTAGAGCTGCAGCGGTTTTCACTGGACAGAAAATCAATCTGCAATTATTATTTTGATCATTTAATTAAGTTGTTTTCATTTTAAATCATTTGTCGTACATATTATTAGACAAAATGTTTTAAGGTTTTGGACTTTGGGTCGGACGAACATTTGATGACATCGCCTTTAGGATACTGTGATTCTTATTTCACAGTTTTCAGATGTTTTAAGGACCAAACAGTTACTGAAAATAATCTAGAGATCATAGTTACCAGAAGGCATCTTCAAAGGCCAAAGAGATCCAGTTCACTAATGTTTAAAACTGTGTGTGTATGTGTGTGTGTGTCCAGGTATCTGCAGGAAGTAGGATACACAGACACCATCCTGGATGTTCGTACTCAGAGGGTTCGCTCTCTTCTCGGCCTGTCGGGCTCCGAGCAGAACGGATCTGTGGAGAACAAGAACCTGCAGCACCTGATCAACGGGACAGAGCGCCGCAAGGACAGCAAGAGGTACACACAGACACACACACACACACACACACACACACACAGTTACCGGGTGCCAGAGGTCACACATTGTTTATATCAAGCCATGACCTCTGTGACTGAAAAATGAAGCCAATGAAGGTGTGTCAGAAACTTTAGTTCCTCTAGTGTCCACTAAAGACCTCTGTGTTAAGATGTCAAACTTTACAGCAGAAATAAAGTCTGTCTGCTGACTGTCGTGTCCTCAGTCGCTCCTCCACAGCTCCTCCCTCTCATCCAAATATGGTCACTGCTGGCTGTAAATAACCAAACATGCTGAACTGTAGGCTTTAAAACAGCCGTCCACAAACCAGTGGGCCGCGTCCATTATTTTATACCATCTGTGGTCTGTATTCTCGTGCCTCCAACCACAGCATGATGTTTTCGGGTTGTCCGTCTGTACGTCCCTCTGTCTAATTCTTCTGAATGTGATACCTAAAGAACACCTTGAGGGAATTTCCTAAAATTTGGCACAAACGCCCACTTGGATAACGAATAGTTCAGAATTTGATGGTCAAAGGTCACTGTGACTTCACTAAACATGTTTCTTGCTGTCATCATGTTTTAATGTCATATCTCAGGAACAGAAGGGGAGACATTTGGTCAGATACTGAATTGGTGACTCTAACCTTGAAGCTGTGCTGATTGTATAGATCTTCTGTGTGTGAAGCGTCCATGTTTTCACTGTCAGAGACACTGGACTGGTGGGCGGAGCCATTCAACCATGGGGTGGTAATTCTAGTTGTGTTTTTGTGTCCAGGAGTCCAGGAGACGTTCTGGAGACGTTCAACTTCCTGGAGAACGCAGAGGACAGCGACGAAGACGAGGATGAGGAGGGAGACCTGATGGACGACATCAGCACCGACAAACACCACCGAGCCAAGAAACACAAGACCAAGGTACACACACACACACACACACACACACACACACACACACACACACACAGAACATGTTTATATCTACATCAGGCTGCAGCTCATGATTCTGATACAGATGAATCTGCAGATTATTTTATCAGTGGATCGTTTGTTCTACACAACACTGATGCACAGTTAGAGAAGCCTCTCAGAATGTCCTCGAGCAGAAGTGTCTTATTTTATCAGCCAACATTTCCAAACCCAGATATTAAATTTACTGTAGTGTAGGACCAAGGAAAGCAGAACCAGGAAACGTCACAACTTTGCTCGAAAAAGACTCAAACTATCAACTGACTATCAAAATATTAGCTGATTAATTTTCTGCTGATTTAATAGTTGATTAATTGACTAATTGTTGGAGCTCTAATGTTCATATCCTCTCTCCTCTCCCTCATGTTGTTGTCTTCCTGCAGGTGGGAAACGAGGGCTTGGCGTCAGAGGATGACGCCGACACGGAGGAGGCTCTGAAGGAGTTTGACTTCCTGGTGACGGCGGAGGATGGCGAGGGGGCAGGCGAGGCTCGGAGCTCCGGAGACGGGACAGAGTGGGGTGAGAGACACGGGACATTTTCACTCCTGCGATGTTTCGTTTGGTTGACTTGGACCTCGGTTTGTTTTCCACCTCGGTGTGATCCGTTTGGTCCGTACACAGCACAGAGTACAAGACATCTTAGAGGAAGTGGTCTCTGCCAGTCAGATGCTGTTATGACAGGAAAAAGTTACGTTGCATTGTGTGGATGGATGGATGGGTAGACACACTTCAGTTTAAATCACTGCAAACCCCAAGTCAGCCCCTCAGTCAGCTGATGATGAAACTAAACAATCAGCACTGAGCCAAAACAACCAAACAGAGTTTATGATGAATCAACCAAAAGATCTAAATCGACAGTACTGAAGGGGTCAAACAAAAACACAAAGTAGACTAAATTGTTATTTGACCCTAAACAGAGAATATAAATTGACTAAGTATATCTGCAGTTTGTCAGAGACAGGAAACAGAGACTGATCCTGACCAGTACACACTGAGTGACCGTCAGCTGGCAGCAGAAACAGGGAGACACAGACAGACATGGCTGCTCAGAGAGCAGCGAGTTTGTAGTATCTGCTCGACAGTGGAGGTAGAAACAGAAATGCATGGTGGCTTTAGACCAAAGCTGTCAGTCAGTACGTTAACATGCACGCAGTAGTGGAGCTAAGTTCATAGCTCGGCTAATCAGTCAAGTCAGACTTCTCGTCTTGTCTGAGTATACATGCAGAAGAGAAAATCAAATTTCTGACCAAGTGCGTCTGACTCCGCCTTGATAGGTGGCGCTGTGTCCTTTTTAATATAGTGTGTATTGAACTAGTTCCTGTTGACCTGAAGAGGAAGCTAACGACGAATGAAGATAGCGGAGCATGAATGTAGTTTCCTCGTCCGTCCAGAAGTGCGTCTTCTGCTTCTCGGTCGCCATGGTGTTTGTTTGTTTGTTTGTTTTTCCGGGAGTGAACTGCTGCTACGTCATCTCCTTCTTCTTCAGGGTGGAAGCCCGCGAAAGAAAAAGTGGTGCATGTGCAGAACGCTGAGTCTGACTCCAGTCGGACTAAGTGGATACATGCAGCAATAGTTTGATTTTCAATGGAATTATCTAGGTGTGTTAGTCGAGCTACGGATAGTCCAATTTCAGTCGGACTAAGCTGTTTACATGTATTTAAAAGTCCAATTTCAGTCAGACAAAGCTGTTTACATGTATTTAAAAGTCCGGTTTCAGTCGGACTAAGCTGTTTACATGTATTTAAAAGTCCAGTTTCAGTCAGACTAAGCTGTTATCATGCATTTAAAAGTCCGGTTTCAGTCGGACTAAGCTGTTTACATGTATTTAAAAGTCCAATTTCAGTCAGACAAAGCTGTTTACATGTATTTAAAAGTCCGGTTTCAGTCAGACTAAGCTGTTTACATGCATTTAAAAGTCCAATTTCAGTCGGACTAAGCTGTTTACATACATTTAAAAGTCCAATTTCAGTCGGACTAAGCTGTTTACATGTATTTAAAAGTCCAATTTCAGTCGGACTAAGCTGTTTACATGTATTTAAAAGTCCAGTTTCAGTCAGACTAAGCTGTTATCATGCATTTAAAAGTCCGGTTTCAGTCGGACTAAGCTGTTTACATGCATTTCAAAGTCCAATTTCAGTCAGACTAAGCTGTTTACATGTATTTAAAAGTCCGGTTTCAGTCGGACTAAGCTGTTTACATGCATTTAAAAGTCAGGTTTCAGTCAGACTAAGCTGTTATCGTGCATTTAAAAGTCCAGTTTCAGTCAGACTAAGCTGTTAACATGCATTTAAGTCTGGTTTCAGTCGGACTAAGCCAAAAATTTGATGCTCTCAAACTGCATGTAAACGTACTGAGAGTCAGCGTGGTCAGAGAGAAGAAAACGTTAGAAGATGGAGGTGGTCATCTCGACACACGTGTGGCTTTTGCCGCCACACAGCTGGTGCGTCCGGGCGATTGAAACCAACTCGTTCTTTTTTTTAGGAGGTCGGGCTTGGTCGATCTCAGGCTCAGTAGTTACTGTGATGATCTTGGATTGGCTGGTTTCAGGCTTAACTCAGACAGGTTGTAGTTTTTCGGCCCATTGAGGACTCTAATACCGGTCTGTTGTACCAGCTGATCTCATGTTTGTCATGTAAATAACATGTATGAAGTTTGGTTATTATTTTTAATATCAGTAATATTTTCAGGGTCGTCTCAGTGACTGTTTGGGCTGATTGATGTTCATGTGATCTCAAACTCTGTCAGAGAATAGAGGATAAAGTGTCATTTCTGTCTCTGCAGCGGAGCCTCTCCCATTTCCTCCTGGTGGGGGGAAGTCCTTCCTGCTGGGGGGTTCAGACGACGTGTTGGAGAGCGTGCTGGGTTTGGGCGACCTCGCTGACCTCACCGTCACCAACGACGAAACAGACTACAGCTACGATGTAAGACAGGAACAAAACCACAGCTGTAGTTTAGGACACATTCACTGACGCGTGTAATGACCTGGTGTATCGTTTATATCGCCCTCAGCTGCCGTCCAGTAAGGAGTCTTCGTTCAGGAAGACGTGGAACCCCAAGTACACGCTGCGGAGCCACTTTGACGGTGTCCGAGCGTTGGCCTTCCACCCTGTGGAGCCCTGTCTGGTCACCGTGTCCGAGGACCACACGCTCAAACTGTGGAACCTCACCAAGACCGTCCCTGCCAAAAAGTGAGTCACACACCTGAACCTCAGACTGAACCAGGTGTTACTGCACACTGTGAGGTTTGTACTCCTGATGTGAAGTATCTGATTACTTCCTCCTGTGTCACTACTTGATGTTGTATTAGAGTATCACACACAGAGTTTCCTTCTCTTCCTTGTTGCTGGATTCTCTCGGCTTCAGAGGAAGATCCCCTCTCCTTCCTCAGGCCTGACACATCCTTCAGTATTTGCATCTCATTTCCTCGTCAGCGCGGCGTCGCTGACACGATTCAGCCCGACTTCAAAAACACACGCATCAGTGTCCCACAAATAATCCCTGCAAACACCTCCCTCAGGATCCACTGCAGCACGGCTCAGCTCCCAGAGACACTCTGCTCAGCTTTAGACTCCAGGGACACAGAGGAGGAGGAGGAGGATGATGATGATGATGATGATGATGATGATGATGATGATGATGATGATGTGTTCAGTAACTGTATGTTTCTTTTCTGTCTTTGTGTTTTACAGAAGTGCCTCTTTTGATGTGGAGCCAGTCTATACATTCAGAGCCCATGTGTATGTATCACACACACACACACACACACTGTCCCTCTGTCTCTGTCTGTCTCACTCTGTGTCTCTCTCTCACTCACATTGTCTGTCTCGCTGTCTGTCTGTCTCTTCCTCCCTCTGTCTCTCTTTGTCTCTGCCTATCTGTCTCTGTCACACTGTGTCTCTCTCTGTGTCTCCTTCTGTCTCTCTGTGTTTCTCTGATTCTGTCTGTCTTCACCTGTCTCTCTGTGTCTCTCTCACCTCCTGTCTCACTCTTTCTGTACGTTCTGTCTCCCTCTGTCCCTCTCTCTGTCTGTCTCTCTCTGCCTCCCTCTGCCTCGCTTTGTCTTTGCCTGTCTGTCTCTGTCTTTGTCTGTCACACTGTCTCTCACTATGTCTCCCTGTCACTAATCTGTCTGTCTGTCCTCAGTGGTCCAGTGTTGTCGTTGGCGATGACGTCCAGTGGTGAACAGTGTTTCAGTGGAGGCATCGACTCGACCATCCAGTGGTGGAACATCCCCAGCTCTAATGTTGACCCCTACGATACCTACGGTACACACACGCACACACACACACCTGTAGTTCTGGTTTGACACCTCAGTGGAATAATACCTATAACCTAAACACTGTGTGTGACTGATGAGGTCAGATCAGTGCATCCCGACCATGCTGTACAATAACAGACCCCTCCCCTTTATCTCCTCTCGTCCAATCAGATCCCAGTGTCCTGGCGGGGTCGTGGTTGGGTCACACAGACGCTGTGTGGGGATTGGCTTACAGCGGCATCAAGAACCGCCTCCTGTCCTGCTCGGCCGACGGAACGGTGAAACTGTGGAACCCGACGGAGAAGAACCCCTGCATCAGCACTTTCAACACAAACAAGGGTGAGGACAGGAGACGGAGGACGGAGAGTGTCCCCTGGAGGACGGAGAGTGTCCCCTGGAGGACACCACAGGAACAGCAGCTTATTAACATGTGAACGTGTGTGTGTGTGTGTGTTCACAGAGCACGGGGTCCCCACATCAGTGGACTTTAACGGGTGTGACCCCGCCCACATGGTGGCATCGTTTAACACCGGAGACGTGGTGGTGTATGACCTGGAGACCTCCCAGAATGCACTGGTGCTGAAGGGGCAGGGAGAAGGCAGTAAGACACACACTCACACACACACACAAATGTATAGTAGTAACTGTAATTTGTACAAAAATAATTTCCTTCGTTGTCTTTACTCTCCCTCCTCATCTTCTTCTACACCTCCTCCTTGTCTTCTCCTCCTCTTCTAATTCACAGCCCTCCCGGGGTCGAATCATATCAATAAGGTGGTCAGTCATCCCACGTTGCCGGTCACCATCACGGCTCATGAAGACAGACACATCAAATTCTACGATAACAAGTCAGGTCAGTCTGTTTCTCAGGAGGTTTTTAATCTCAGTGGGTCTCCTCCTGGTTAAAGGTCCAGTGTGCACGATTTAGGAGGATAGACAGAAATAAAATATGATAAGTCTGTTTTCTTTAGTTTATAATCACCTGAAAATAAGACATGCTGTGTTTTCGTTACTCAAAGGCCAGCTCAGATATGTGATGAAACGTTGCAGAAAAAAGTTGTTTCAATACAAAGGTGATTATTAGTAGAGTACTAGTGTTTAACTCTGTGTGTGTGTGTGTGTGTGTGTGTGTGTGTGTGTGTGTGTGCGCGCACGTGCAGGTAAAGTGATCCATGCCATGGTAGCTCACCTGGACGCAGTCACCAGTCTGGCCGTGGATCCTAACGGCATCTACCTGATGTCAGGAAGTAAGGACACGCACAGGAAGCTGCTTCACACACAAACTCTTACCGATCATAATCTTAATAATGTGTTTGAACTCAAAATGTTTACTCCTCCTCCTCTCCTCACCTCCTTCTCCTCCCCCCGTCTTTGGTCTTACTTGTCTCTCCTCCTCCTCCCATTTTCCTCATTCTCACTTTCCCCTTCCTCATCCATCTCGCCTCTTCCTCCGCTTACTCCTCATCTCTGAATTCTTTGTTTTTTCCTCTTCTACCTCTCCAAACCCTCCTCCTCTTCCTCCTCTTCCTCCTCCTCCTCCTCAGGTCACGACTGCTCCCTGCGTCTGTGGAACCTGGACAGTAAAACGTGCGTTCAGGAGATCACGGCTCATCGTAAGAAGAGCGAGGAGGCCATCTACGACGTGGCCTTCCACCCCTCCAAGGCCTACATCGCCTCCGCCGGAGCCGACGCCCTCGCCAGGGTCTACGTGTAGATGAGGAGGAGGGGGAGGAGGAGGAGGAGGAGGAGGAGAAGAAGAGGAAGACCGCGAGGCGAGAGACACAGACTGACAGAGAGAGAGAAAGAGAGTCAGGCTCGTCTGTTCACACACAAACAGTATTCAGGTCTGTTCAGGTCTCTGAACACAGATTATATATTAATGAGAGACTGATGAGGCGACTGAACACACACACACACACACACACACACACACACACACACACACACACACACACACACACACACACACACACAGTTTAAGTTAAGAGGTGTCGCCTCCCTCCGACTGACTGAAGAGACTGAGAGACGTTCAGCAGCAGAAACGTTGTGGAAACGTTGTTGAAACCCTGCAGGTCGACACTGAGCAGCTCACCTGTCCTGTGATGTCATCTCTCCTCGTCTGCAGAGTCATGATGACACTACATGACCCCCCCCCCATGTTAACACTAGTCTGACCTCCTGACCCTCAGACAGCAGGAGCAGAGATACACTTAAAGGAAAAATCCCCCAGAGTCGTCTCTCTGTGACGTTCTGCAGCCCCTCGCTTCTTCTTCTTCTTCTTCTTCTTCTGTGGACGACGGTGACGTCACATCCTGGTGTTTCAGTTCGAGGTTTGACATCAGAGACAGTTTGAGGTTTTTGTGTCGGTGCCTCAGACTCAGAGCGAGATCTTCATTCTGTCTTTGCACCAAGAAACCACCTCCCTATCAGAGTCCTGCCTGTTCTCTCTGGTGTGTTCACTGACTCATCGACACTGTAAAACTCCAGCTCAGAGTTTTTGTCTATATTCGATGGCGAGATGACAGAAAATGAGAGACACAACAAAGGCCCCCCGCTGGACTCAGGGACGCCGTCGTCCATGGCCGGTGTCTTGTCCTCGTGGGGTCGGCGGTGCTGAGGTGAGGACCTGCACGATCATAAGCAGCATGAAGTTAACGGTTAATTCAGAGGAACGTGTTCAAACCATCTGCTCATCACGTGACTCACGAGGACTTCGTCAACAGTCAGTGCATGAAAACCTCCTGTTAGATCCAGCGATGGCTGTTTGTCGACGCTTCTTTTCACCACACATGACGTGTCATAGCTGTCAGATCTTCATATCTCCAACTCAAGATTACATTTGTCATGCTCATAATTACTGTCTGAATTTTATCACCTGAATGCAACGTTACCTCACAGTAATTCAGTAGGAGTTGGGTTTTTTTTTCAGAATTACACTGCCATTACGTCGGGGGTCTGAACAGAGAAAAACCCGCTTTCATTTTTGACGTCTTGTGTTTATTGTGTTCCCCAAATTTCTTGGAAACGCTGCTACAACAGTCAAACTTTAACATCAACAGAGGAACTGGTGCTTTTGACACGTGTTGCTGCTGCAGTTCCTCCTCCATTAACAAAGATCTAAATATCTGTTTTAATGGTGCAGAAGGTGCTGACGCCTGCTCAAACTTGGCGTGTTTCTGTCTGTCGCTGCTGTTAGACTTCACCTCGATACGCAGGTTAAACTACAGGAAACGAATACTAAGTTACATCGAGAAGCATCAGCCAGACGAACGGCCGCTTGTTGACGTGTTGCTGAACAGCAGAAGAAGAAGATCTGAGGGGGATTTTTCCTTTAAAGCGTCTCCAGCTGCAGCAGAGAGAAGAAGGAGCTGCTTGTAACCCAGGAACAGAATGTTTGGTGTTTTAACCCGTCGAGGTTTTGTTGTATTTAAGTTTTTAAATTTAAATTCTAAAGTTTAGCGTCAGGAAAATAATTTTTTTACAGTGTTTTTAAGAAGAATAAGTAAATAAGAGGTTAAAATATATCAGAGTTAAAGAAACTGAACATCACGTGTCGGTTTTGTTTCCAAACACTTCACGAACGACCACGTTGGGTTAAAAATCAGCTTTCCTGTTTCTCTCTCTGACGAGGTGTGAACTGATTGGACATCTGTCCTGATGGGGACAGAGGATTGGTTAAGACACCCGCCCCCCCACCTCAGCCCCTGGCGGGCCCGACAGAGCCCTGCGTTTAAACCACGGAGCGAAGAATTCAGGCGTCGGCGTTACTGTAGTTACGTATGGACGTTTTCTGTTTGTGTAAAATAAATCTAGTTTTTATAATCGTTTTTATAAACGTGGAAACGTCTCGTTAGCGGCACCGAGGAGGATTCTCGGTCCTCACTCCCGTCCAGTCCTGCCATCGCCCCCCATTTCAGTGGAGGCATCACGCCATGTAGAAAGTAAAGGAGAGGAGTACGGAAGCTCATTTCTGCCGATGTGATGAAATAAAATAAAAAAGATCCTGGACATCATTATGATGAGAGAATTTATTTAAATAAGGTGAAGTGTATGTATCTAAAAAATTACTTTATCTCAAAGTCATGACTTAATGTCTCAAAATAAAAGGGGCGTGAATCACCAGAGGCCCACGATACCATATTATCACCATATTTAAGTCCCAATACAATTTTATTGGGAGTTTAAATCTGTGGCGATATGCTACGTATTGCGGCAAAATACACTACGATTTAATACCTTATAATTTCCCATAAAAGGAAAACTCTGTCAACATCAAGTTTTATTGAATAAAATAAAAATATCAGTCTGTTCATCTCATCACAGACCTTTTTATTGCAGCAGCAAAAAGTATCGAGTGGACTGAAAAACAACTGATTGTGTTATTTAGAAGGCTAAAAGTTTAAATAGTATTTGTAATATTAATAATTAATACAATTTTAAAAAAACAATGCTTGGTGTCCACGTAACGATCTGATACCGCCATATAAATATATCTTGGAGCTCTTGATGCCATGCTGAAACTACTTTTTCCTCTCACCTTAAAAAAATAATGACTTAATAACTCAAAAACATAATTCTAGTATCACAAAATGACTTAGTATTTTAAAAATATCGACCTAGTATCTTAAAATCATGACTTACTAAAACGATTATCTCAAAAATTGAAATAGTATCTTAAAATGACTTTCCTAAATAACGACTTACATTCAGATAAATGATAAAAATGATTTCAAGAAAATTACTGCTTCAAAATAATGACTGAGTGTCTCAAAAACACGGCTTACCAAATTAATAATTTAATAAATCAAAATGACTTAGTATCTGAAAATAATGACGTATTGTCTGACCAAAATCAGAACTTTATTTTTGAATAATGACCTAGTATCTTAACTCAAGATAATGATTTAGTATCTCAAAAACATGGCATAACAAAATGATGATGTCATATTTCAAACTGACATAATATCTCGAAGTAACGACTTCCTGTCTCAAAATAATAACTTACAAAAACAGTGACTTAGTATCTCAAAATTATGACTTAGTTTCTTGAAAAAATGACTTATTAATGACTTCCTGTCTCAAAATGCTGAATCACCAAAATAATATCTTCATGACTTCGTTTTTGCAAAACACGATTTAGTATCTCGAAATAATGACAAACTTCATTTCTTTTGATTTTGATAACAAGTAATTATTCTGATAAAGTTTCTGATAATGTTGCAGTATTAAGTCATTTTGTGAAACTGTGTCATTATGTTGAGATATTAAGTCATTGTTTTGATAAACAAGTAATTATCAATACAAAGTAATTTTACGTTATGTGGTAGTTTTACGACATTAAGTCATTATTTTGAGAAAGTTTCTCATGTGCTTTAAAGTCATTTTGAGATATTAAATAATTTATTTTGATGAATTAAGTCATTTATTTTGTCTCATCAGTTTGCAGTACTAACTCATGTTATGAGTTTTTTAAAAAAATTAGAAAGATTCTTAAGTTAGTTACTAAGTTAATATTTTAAAATAGATAAGTCGTTTCTTTTTTAGATTAACTCATTATTTTGATAAAGTGTCTCATTATAATAACTCACAGGATTTTTTTCCTCTCCATCATATTGTCGGTAAAGAGCCTCCGTATCAGAGAGAGGGAGGAGCAGCTGGGGAGTGTTGAGACTCGGCCGAGGAAGAGGAGGCACTAACGAGCTCTGTCTGTCTGTCTGTCTGTCTGTCAGCGTCTGTCCTCACAGACACTCAAAGATTAACTTGTTTTATTTATATGAAAAGATTCATCACGACAGAAACACAAACTTTCTTTAGAACTTTTCTAACTTTTTAAAACCTTCTAACTGTTGGTAATTGGCTTTAAAATTGGTACCTGAACGCACCACGGGCCTCTGTGATCAGGCGATGCTGCTGCAGTGAAAACTCTGACGACGGTCTCATGTTGGGAGAAGCTGCAGGTCTGAAACCCTCCTGGTTCAGGTGGAGGCTTCACCGCCACCCTCCTCCTGCCCCTCCTCCTCCTGCCCCTCCTCCTCCTGCCCCTCCTCCTCCTCCTCATATCACTGTGTGAGTTTTCTCTTCACGTTGAGACTTTTCTTCATCACAGCTTCAACAAGCAGAAGTTATTTATATCATTTTTTTTTCCTTATAAGGAAAAACAGAAGCGGTTTGAGCTCCAGGAGAAACCGTCCAATCAGACGCCTCCTGGGGCGGCTTTTAAAAACGAAAAGCTGCCACCTGATTGGCTGAACATTCTGACCTGTTTTTGACACACGGCGAGTTTTATTTCATCGTTGCGGTTTGTTCTAATTTAATGTTTCTGTGTAACTGAAGGGATTCGAGCGTCTCCTGATGGATCACAAACAGAATCTTTATTTTTCTCTCCACCCACGCTACGACTTACTGTGTAACTAAAGACTCTTTTTTTGTTTGTGTAATGCATGATTAATACAATAAAAAGTATTTTTTCTAGTCTTCCAAAAAATGGAAAAAAAAGTTCTGATCAGTTTGCGAGTTTTGATGAGTTTTGTAAGTTTTTTTTTTTTTTTTTGATTTACAAACTATGAAACAGCAGATTTTAAAGATTGTACCACATAGCAGAATACAACTGTTGAAATGTATATAAAATGTCTATAATAACTATTAAATGGTGTACCTGTACAGACGCTGCTGCTCCGCCCATCATTCTGTGTGAACACGGCCTCATCTGGTTTCTATGGAAACGTTCATCGCTGCGTGAACAGCTGAGGCAAAGTTTTACTCTTCACTAAAAAATCAAAAACCAGTCAAAAATTAAGAATTCAGGATCCCACAGTCATGGAGAACCTGGAAAAGTCATTTCATAATCACATTTTCCAGGCCTGGAAAAGTCATGGAATTTTGTTTTGTGTAATGGAATTGTTATAATAATCTTTTGTGGATAACCTTCCACGTAATTTAACATAAAAGCAAATTAATTTTCTGTAGCTGACGACGCAGCGTAGCTCCAACATGCATCAATGTGATGTTTTGTTTACCATCACGTATTTTTATTTTTTCCAGCACTCCGTCACTCCCTTTATATACGCCCGCTCGCTAGAATTATGTTTGAGTACGATTTGAGTCCAATATATTTGAGTAATGTTGGGCAAGTGGGGCAAAAAAAAAAAATAGCCCTTGAAAACAGGGCGTCTACAGGTCCTTGAAAAGTCTTTAAGTGTCTTAAATTCAGATTTGATGGGTCTTGAATATTTTCGGTCACATTACTGTGAAAATGTCTCCGGCCTGACGCAGACCCAGTGACTGATTAAAATCATCGGACAGGCAGAAGAAATTTTTTTTCCAGCATTATTTCTCTGAATATTGGAATAATACAGAGCAGTTAAGACAGCAGTGTTTGTTTTTACATTAAACTCATTTGACGTGTTTACCTGGAACGAGTACACACAAAAAAACACACACATATATATAATGTGTGTTTCCATTGCAGGTTTGGTCTTATATTTCATATAAGGCAGAATTAAGAAGGTCTTAGAAAGTCCTAAATTTAACTTGGTCATATCCGTAGACAACCTGGAAAAGTCTTAAAAGTTTGTAAATGTTGTTGCTGTCTTTAAACACTGTAATCTAAAGTATGTGGACACACTACGATTTTTATGTGGGAACATCAAGGAACACCACTGACCACTGGGTGAGTTTCATGGCTTTGAAAACCAACGTTTAAGGTGGTTTTAGGACAGATTTACACATGGCCATAGACAGCATTGTTAAGCCAGGCAGGGGAAAGACAAATTCTCTCAAATTGTCAGAGAAGGAGCAATCGTCAAGATTTTGGTCTGAACCACTCTATTTCATCATAAACAACCAGGAATGGGGCTCAAAGGTCAAAATACTGGACTGCTCCTTTAAGGGCTGAGACACTTGGTGAATAACTTTTATCTTTACAAGGACCTGGTCTTAACTTTAAGGGGAAATTCTAAGAATTTTCTTAACATTTTGTCATAAGGAGCAACTCTTAGTATGAGGAAGCTTTGTGAATACGGCCCCGGGTGAGGAGCTTTTTGTTGTTTTGTAACACCTGATGCAGTTTTTTCTGACTCTTAGAGTTGTTGGTGAAGATCCTCAGTCGTCCAGGTCACCCATGGGAGGCGAAACGTCCTCAAGAAACTCAAGCAAGTCCAGTTGCCTACGATACAGCACTTAAGACCCTTAGATTTCATTTAAGACTCAAGTGTGTCAGATTTAGAGGGATTTAGCAGTGAGGATTACAGATTACAACCAGCTGAAACTTCTCCTGGTCAGAATTCCTTCAGTGTTCATAGTTCAGGAGCTGAATTATCCTCAGAGGTCTCTTCCTCTCAGAAACAAACAGACCAGCTGATTGTTTTTCTGACGCTGCTCATCGTTGAGGAGCCGATGGGAAAATGCGGATGTACCCGTCTAGAACTAGCGTTTGGTTTGTCCCTTCTGGGCTACTGTAGACATATGGTGGAGCAACATGGGAATCTCCATGGGCGATCTTATTTTCAGGTGATTATACACTTAAAAAAAAAAATATTTCTGCCAGTATATTCCCCTCAATCCTTCACTGGACCTTCAGTTTTATGTCTCAGTGAAGTGAATATCTTGTTTTAGAGAAAAAAATAAAACACTTGAAGACGTCTCTTTGGGTTTGAGACCGCGGTGACGGACGTGACGTTTCATGGACTAAGTTAATGAACATAAGAGCAGCTCAGTCACAGGGGAAAGCGGAGACGTGATGCTGGTGGTCAGGACGACACAACTGTTTGTGTTTGAAATGTTGGTATTTAAGGACACTGACCAAAACAGGGACAAGTTCCACTGCCTGATGAAGACCTTCAGATGTGGTCGAAAGCTGCTGGGGAAAGTCTGAGTAAGTAAACCTTGAATTTATTTCATTTCAGCACAAAATCAGCAGGTTTATTTTTAATATTTCAAGAAAGAAAACAGTGACTTCAACAATGTGTTTCTGGTGACATCTGAGTATTCATGTCTTTACCAAGTGTCTTCAGACACAGTTTATGTTCAGCTGAGTCACAGCGGCTGCGTCTGATCCAGTCGTCTCTCAGCTCTGCAGTCACACTGTCACAGTGTGTGCTGTACGACGTAAACGGCCTCGATGACGTTGTGCCGTCTGTCTGTGACCCGGGGCGCCCTTGTGGCTGGGGCCCTGTACACGCTGAGCAGAGCGCGCGGTGTGTCGAGGTCGCTGTCGCTGACCGTCATGGCGTCCAGGTACTGAAGCAGCAGAATCCTCAGCTGCTGGTTCTCTCTGATCAGGTCGTGTCTCTGTGACCTCTGAGCTTCTCGCTGCAGAACTGACGTGTTGATGCTCCTCATCACCTGCAGCAGCTCTGATATCTCCTGCAGACACACGGGTCAGTGAAGGCAACAGTTTACTGTCCTCGCTTACACTCACATCATCATCATCATCACTTCACACTTTACCTCTGTTTTTGCCACTTTGAAAAAGCAGTGTGTAGATTTAGTGGCCTCTAGTGGTGAGGATTACAACCAGCTGAAACTTCTCCTGGTTTGAATTCCCTCAGTGTTTATTGTTCACCAGGTTTTAACCAGGAGCTGAATTATCCTCAGACCAGATGATTTCAACTGGTAAAAACACTGCATCTTTACACAGAACCAAATAACAGCAGCATCATGCTGCTACAGTGTGTGACTTTAGACAGAAACAATAAACTGTGAAGACAATAAAGCCTCCACACACTGTGTGTGATTTATCCTGGCTGAAATATGAGCAGAGGAAATCTCTGCTAGCTGCTAGGCTAATTTATACAATGTAAAATGCCATAGGCTTGTGCTAATAACGTTAGCATGTTGTATTTGTGGGGAAAATGTGTCCAGATAAAGACAAGTGTTTGTCTGTGAATGCTGCCAGTTATAGTGAAGCTGATTGGTGTTTGAAACTGTCTCTATGAAGCCATGTTTACTGTGTTTAATGTGTGTTTAATGTGTGTTTACTGTGTGTTTAATGAGTGTTTAATGAGTGTTTACTGTGTGTTTAATGTGTGTTTACTGTGTGTTTACTGTGTGTTTAATGAGTGTTTAATGAGTGTTTACTGTGTGTTTAATGAGTGTTTACTGTGTGTTTAATGAGTGTTTACTGTGTGTTTACTGTGTGTTTAATGAGTGTTTACTGTGTGTTTAATGAGTGTTTACTGTGTGTTTAATGAGTGTTTACTGTGTGTTTACTGTGTGTTTAATGAGTGTTTACTGTGTGTTTAATGAGTGTTTTTAATCCACTAAATTTTACACCAACTAGTGTTTTGGAGGTGTAACTGCAGAGTGACACAGACACACCACCGCACAAGTATAAATGCTCACAGCGGTGTAGGCTCTGCATAGAGCTGACACACAAGTATAGATCCCTCTTTACACGTTGTCAAAACGTCACGCCTGTCCCATCTTGCCGGCTGTCCCTTTTGCACAGATGTTGATTTGGGGGTGTCACTACCTCCACTGCTGGCTTAATGGTGAGACAACTCTATCCACCTATTCCACGATTGTCCCTTTTATAAAGAACATGGAGGTGGAATAACGGTGTGAAATTCCCGCCTCGGAGAGGCGGTGTAAAAGAGAGCTAGTGACAGCTGGCTGAGGTTGTTGGTTCCACTATCATGATCTGAGTGACGTTATGTTGAGAAGCGTTCGGGCAGTCCGTCCACATGAATCACATCCTTACCTGCACAGGTTTGTCCCTCTCAGGTCCACGTCTCTCCTGTCTCACTTCCTCTGGAGGCACCAATGACGATAAGACGTTCTTCTCCAGCTTTTGACACAACGCGATGACTCGTGAAACCTTCGCACCCTGGGTCAGCGCAGAGAGACAACATGAATGAGGACAGAGAGGACTCAGCTGTGGACAAACAGGATGTGAGACCTTGTGTCACCTTGGCGAGGACCGCCTGCAGTTTCTTGGCAGCCTCGTTGCTCTGGACGGTGAGCTCAGTCAGCTGATCCCGGGCCGCCGCGCGAGCCTGAGTCAGTTGATCCCGGAGCTCATGAGTCCACCTGTTCACCTGGCGGATGTCGGCCGTCAGATCTCGTTCCACCAACTCGTCTTCTGTCACACTGGAGTTCAGCCTCGTCCTTGGATGGACGACAACTTCCTGAGAGAGGACGGAGACAAGACTGATGCTGCGTTATCTGTTCTGGACCCACAGGGATCAAACTTAAATCCAATGTGTCATCTGATCGAAAAGATCAGGGTGCGAGGGACAGGAAACTCTAGCCCCTTTTACACTGCCAGATTTTACGCGAATGTTGGGCCGATTTGCCGGCCAGCTGCGAGCGTTTAGACACACAGAGCCGGGTTGGCGAGTTGATCCGGGGTGCCCAATTTTCCGCATCGTAGGGTAGTCATACTGGGGAAACGGTTTTAGTATAAACAGAGCAAGGTGGCTTTCCGCCTCGAGAGGGTCTGTTGATGACTTGTTGATGATGGCGTGGACTTCAAACCAGGAAACAGCTGATAGCAGGAATGAGTATCTAGCAGCACTAAGGAGAGGCAAACCAGAAGATGAGCAACTGGGGAGATAAAGAATTGTGCGCCCTCCTTGCCCTCGCTAACGAGGAGGCCATTAACCGTCAGATGATGGGAACGTGAAGGACGGGCCGATGTACGAGAGAATCGCCGAAGGACTGACCAGCCGCAGCTTTCCTTGGTACGTCACTGTTTACGTCACACGCTGAGCTGCACGTTCTGTTACTAGCTCCGCCTCCCATTGCCCCGAAAAAGGCACATTCTGTATAAACAAAAGAAGGCAGGCGGCATTTTGCCGCACTCCCCGATTTTGTTTTTATACTGCCGATGCGGAAAGAAGAGGGATTGGGCTTTACTGCAAATTTGCACAATTCCTGTGTAAAAGAGGCTACTGTCTGAACTTAGTCTCTAAAGTTTTCTGATTCGTGATGCCAGAGAAACGTCTTCACTGACCTGCAGCTTCTTCTTCTTCATGTCTGCGTCCGTCCTCTCGACGAGCTGTCGGGTTCTTCCGAGCTTCTCTGTTTCTACGCTGCAGAGCTGCACAGCTTCCTGGTTCTGAAGCGTCTCCGCCTTCAGACTGTCCTTTGTCTCCTCGATCAAACCACAGGGAGGAGACGGGAGACGAATCAGACTCAGATCAGGACACACCAAACACTACTGTTAGGACTCAGCTGTCAGACTGATGTCTCTCTTACTTTAATAATAACGGAGATAAAATCAGTGTAATTCAGACGCCGGATGTTTTATTGACATTTGAAAAGAAATAGAATGAAATGAGTGGATGTCTCTGCAGTGTCTCAGGTCAGAGGACAATACTGTGTGAACTTTGATCCCTCGATCATTATTGAACCACAGCAGAGGACTCTAAATACTCAGTACGTTTACATGCTTGCAGCAGTGGAGCTAAGCTCATAGCTCAGCTAATCAGTCAAGTCAGACTTCTGGTCTTGTCTGAGTATACATGCAGAAGAGGAAATCTAATTTCTGACCAAGTACGTCTGACTCCGCCTCCATAGGTGGCGCTGTGTCCTTTTTAATATAGTGTGTATTGAACTAGTTCCTGTTGACCTGAAGAGGGATAATAAATTAAATTAAATAAATCCACGTTCCTCGTTTTCCTACCATCCATAACCTTCAACATGTTTAGCTCCTTTAGCTGTCGGAGCATGAATGTAGTTTCCTCGTCTGTCCAGAAGTGCGTCTTCTGCTTCTCGGTCGCCATGGTGTTTGTTTGTTTTTGTTCGTTTGTTTTTCTGGGAGTGAACCGCTGCTACGTCATCTCGTTCTTCTTCAGGGTGAAAGGTCGCGAAAGAAAAAGTGGTGCATGTGCAGAACGCCGAGTCTGACTCCAGTCGGACTAAGTGGATACATGCAGCAATAGTTTGGTTTTCAATCCAGTTATCTAGGTGTGTTAGTCCAGCTACAGATAGTCCAGTTTCAGTCGGACTAAACCAATAATTCGATTTAAACATACTGATTGAGTCAGTCCTCTACAGTCGAAGAAACAGAAACAGAATGTTGTTGATAATATTGTGTGTTGATAAGTTATATATATATTTATTATATTATTTTTTATTGTTATTTATGATAGTAATTTTATTGCTTTTTAATATATTTTATTTTTTATTGTTATTTATTAAATAGTTTTTTGATACATTTTTTGTTGGTATTTATTATATTTTTATTGTTTTTTAATTTTTAATTTTTATTGTTATTATATTATTTTTTATTTTATTTTATTGTTATTTATTATATTGTTTTGTATTGTTTATTTATTTATTTTTACATATTTAACTTGCTATGATAGATGTAGTATGAGACAGTTCTGTTTAGTGGCAATGGATGCTCTTAAACTGTTGTTCACTTGACAAATAAGTAACTTTGAACTCTTTGTATTCAGCTGTTCTCTCAGAGGGATCTTTGACTCATGTTTCAGTGTGGTTGAATCGTCGTACATCGTTTTGTTCTCCACGTTACACTGAACAACGTGTGTTTGTAAAGAGGAGACTCTGTACGACCTAAAAGCTTCAAACACAGTTCAGACACATGGAAGAGTCCTCTCACACGTCTGATCGGAGCACGTTAAACTCTGTAGCAGCAGATTATGAACTTTTCTCTGACTGAAGGAGAACTGCTCGGTGAGGTACCTCTCCTTCAGGAGCTGTGCTCTCGTCAGCTGGGACGTTTTCATCCAGCAGTTTGGTGATTTGATCCATCTCTGTTTGGTGCTGCTGCCTCACAGTGATCTTCACGTGCTCCTGTTTGTCTCCCTGCTGCTGAGACAGAGACGATTTCTGCTCCCTGAAAAACAACCACAGACGTTACAGATCAAACTGCAGCAGAGGGCGAGCTCTAAATCTCCACTTCAGCGTCTCAAACTGAGCCCAGCGTCTGCTCTCTGCGCTCAGAGGGGGGCGCTGTGGATCCTCACTGACCTCTCCGAGCTGAACCTGGAGCTCAGGTGCTGCAGGCCGTCCTCCCACTGCTGCTGCACAAAACACTGCTGCTGTTTGTGGTGCTGAGCCGCCAGACGCTCCTGGTGCTGCTGGTGAACACGCCGCGCCTGAGCCAGCTGACGCTCCGCCTGCTGAAGGTCCTGCTCCAGATTCTGCAACAGGAAGTGACATCCTGAGCATCGACAGGTGTGCAGGAACAGGATTATGGATCATGAAATATCCCCCAAATTTTGGACAGATCCGGACTCTCACTTCTTTTGAAGCTGCTAACTCTGTCAGGGTGTCGCAGGTATCAGACACGCAAATTTAAGTTTTTTAAGAAAATTTAGAATCAAATTTAAGACAGATTTTTGGTCAGTTCTGTGCTGGTCAGCATTACAGGTGAGTGTAAAGGTCAGTATGCCGTCCTGTGCTGAGGTAGGCTTTATGTAGGAATATGAGGGTGAGTTAGGTCAGTCGACATTTCCCCAACAGCTCAGTGAAAGTATAAAGACAGTTCAGAGGGAGGTTTGAGGATATATGACATCAGAGATGTGGACTTCCACAGACAAGCTCTTAACAAAAATACATTGAAACATGGACGAATCAAATTAAATAAAATGTTTGTGGCAATTACAACCTCACAACTTTAAATTTAAGACTTTTTAGGGACCTGTCTGTCTACTACTTTAACCTCCTGAGACCCTGTGTCCTCATAAGAGGACATCACATCTGTGTTTACTTGATTTTACACTTCAGTCTACTTAACTCAGACCTGTTGTCCTCGTTCATGGACACTTTGTGCCATCTAGTGGCAGTAAGCGCACAATACACTAATCCATGTTAAAACAAGATGGCAGCTATGAAGTGGACAAGGTCCAAAACCTGATCACATTTTATGGTTGAAACTTGTTTATTTATGATTAATAATGTTTGCAGTTTGATATGGCAACAAATTTGAGAAATTTTAGCAACAGTAACAAGAAAAGACTCTGTGAATTACAAAGTACTTGTTTGAGGACGTGGGGACTTTATTGTCGTTGACAATGTTTAGTTTTTTTATACTTATCAGGTCCTTCTGATCCCAAATAGCGAGGAGAAATTAAAAATACATACCAAGCAAAAGTTCTCAGGAGGTTAAAGTCCTAGTGTGTGGGATTTAGGGGCATATAGTGACATCATTTTGTATTACCAAAGGATTTTGCCTAATTTTCATAATTAAGGCTTTGTCTTATTTCATAAGAATTTAACTTAATTTTGTAATGAAAAAAATTGCTTAGTTTTGTAATCAAGAATTTGATAATTAATTTCGTACTAAAGTAGTTTACTTAGTCTTGTGCTTAAGTCTTTTACTCATTTTCTTATAATTAAAGAATTTAATTCATTTTGTACTTATTAAATAATGATTTTGCTTAATTTTGTACCTTAGAAATGTACGTAAAAGTCTCTTATTTGCTTATGAGAATTTAGCTTAATTTTGTACTTTTTCTAGGAAATGCAAAGTGTATTTTTAACATGTAATTTGTTACCATGATAACCCAGATTATGGCGCTCTTGATTTTCTGATTTATTTCATTGTTCTATATGCAATTTCTTTTTTTTTTTTTTATTCAAAGACATGAATGTTCTAAATTTTTCACCTTTTGTCCAAGAAGTGAATTCTCAACTTAAATCACTTCGTTTATTCAACAACAACAGCTTTTCTTGAACTTTTTCCTGAAACGTCCGACTGAATATGTTCATATTTGTGTTTCTATGTACTCCTGTTCTTTTAATGTGACTATCTTTGAGTATTTTAAGGTGATGTTCTCTTCATGTATTTGTGTCACTTATACTTGATTTGTTTGTGCTGCTCTTGTTTACCTGAATTGTTTTATTCACACAGTCAGTTTCCAGTTGATGTTTTGCTTTGAGTTTTGGACAAATTAAGAAAATAAGAAAATAAAAAACAACAACAAAAAAAAAAGAACAGGATGTGGAGCAGGTGTGTTCACCTCGACGACACTGGCCACGAGGTCCAGCTGCCTCTCGTGCGTCTGGCTGTGCACCACAGAGTCTCCGTGGCCCTCGGCGGCTCGGCTCTGACGCAGGATCGACCTCCAGCTTTCACAGATCTTCAGCAGGTTCACCGCAGTGTTCCTCTCCTCCTTCTGCAGCTTGTCCTGATTCACACAGATGACACATTGACGTGTTCAGGGCTCCTAAAGTGTACTTTAAGGAGGAGCTACAGAAGAATATAAGTGAGACACACCTTCAGGAACAGCGTGAGGATCTCCTCCTTCTTCCTCGTCATCTCCTCCTCGGCCTGAGCTCTCTGCTGCAGCAACAACAGCCGCTCCTCCTCCGTCTTCCCTACACCTTTACCTCCTCCTCCTTTCTTGGCTTTCTTCATGATGATCCCTCCTCCACCTCCTCCTCCTCTTCCTCACTCTGCTGCTCTGTTTGATATCCGACTGCAGGACAGTGGACACAGTGAAGAAATCAGAGTTTCACTTCAGAGTATAACGTTCATACTTATAGAGCTCTGAAGCTAAAGACGGACGGCCCTTTATTATTCATAATCAGTCTAAAGCAGTCTTTCTTCTACCTTCTACCTTACAACACATTACAGACCAACACCCCCCCTCATGGCAACAGCACTCCCTGATGGCAGTGCACCCCCCCAGGCAGGACGATGTACCATGCCACACCACAAAAACTGCTCAGGAATCCCAATCGGATCAAACATCCACTGTGCATGCCGATACCTTTCCTCACAACATATATATATATATATATATCTCATATGCATATATATCCTCCTGAGACCCAAACTATTGTTTGGTATGTATCTTTAATTTCTTCTAGCTATTTGGGTTCAATAGGACCAAATAAGTATAAAAAACTAAACATTATCTTCCAATTCACAGTGTCTTAGTGCGTTAATGTTGCAAAAATTAGTCAAATTTGTTGCCATATCAAACTACAAACATTATTAATCATAAATAAACAAGCATAAAGTGTGATCAGGTTTTGGACCTTGTCACTTTTGTGTCGGGATCAGCTGCAGACTGACCTGGCAGAGATGGCTGCCATCTTGTTTTTACATGGATTAGTGTATTGTGCTCTTACTGCCACCAGAGGGCACAAAGAAGTGTCCACGAATGAGGACGACAGGTCTGAGTGAAGCAGAATGAAGTATAAGGTCAAGTAAACCCTAAATGTGATGTCCTCATATGAGGACACAGGGTCTCAGGAGGATAAATATAATATTATACATATATATATATACATATAATATTATATATTTATTTATTTATTACAGGCTTTACATAGTCATCTGGAAAAGTTGTGAAAAAAATTAAATCTTACAGTAACTGGCCTTTTTCACGGCAGACATGTTGTCCCGGAACTGATGCTCTCACCTGAGAGTTTCCTACGGCGGCAGAATTATTTTGTGTAGAACCTACTCTTTGTGTCGTACATGTTTATATAAGTGTTGTAAATGTGTTTAAATTATTCATGTTTAAAAAATGTGGGATCCAAGATGATTTTTAAGCGTCATGTTACCTGACAGTACCTGTGATGTTCAGCTGCTGATGCTAACAAAGCCTGTGAGCCAATAGTAGAACGACTTTAGTATCACGTGGTATCTCGACGTCGTCATCAATCAGTAGTTGCCAGTTAGCGTGAAAAAAACGGAAAATGTTTGATTGTGATGGCGGAAACACCTGATGAACTTCGGGAGGAGGAGGAGGAGGAAGAGGAGGAGGACCGGGTGGACGTTTCTTCTTCACCGGGGAGCTACAGCTAAGGTTAGCTAACGTTTTCAGCTCGAGCACAGCGCCGGGGCTCCACCGTCCCGAGTTCAGCAGGCTTTGTGTCGCTGCTGCTGTGACACAGGTTCGACTCCGCGCTGAGGAACCGTCTCCGGGGCCGCTCTCCTCCCGGGTAACACAGCAGCGGCGGCGGCGGCTGATATCCGACACTCAGACGGTCCCAGCAAACTCACAGCGACACCGACTGTGTTATTAAACCGTTAATAAGCGTTAGCTAATGTTAGCCGTGTGATGCTAACAGTTAGCCGTGTCAGCAGCTTAGAGGGACCGTGGGCGCCTCAGGACGAACCGAGAGGACTGTTCTGGATCCTGCTGTGCTTCATCTGTCCCCTGACCTGGACCTGATGTGTCAGAGTTACGGCCTGTATCCCCCTTTCTGTCTCTATTTCCTGTTGTTTTTATTTTTTGGATGTTTTCCCGTGTGACATAGTTTATGTTTTTTATTTGAGCGGAGCTGATTCTGCTGAATGTGCCGCCGTATTTTACCAGAACTCCCTGAAAGAAGAGATCCTGTGTCTCGGTGGGACCTTCCTGGCTAAATAAAGGACAAATAAATAAAACATGGAGTCTCAGACCTGGCAACCCCTGCGCCACGACCTTCAACGGTGCTGTCATCTGGAGCTCACCTGAAACTGTCTGTGACGTTTACTGTTCGAAGAAATCAGACTCCTGAATCGTGTGACGTTAGTCGGGACATTAACGGCTCGGTGTGTAGGATAAGATGAGGCGAACCTACCTGCGGGGAGCGAGAAAACACCTTGACAGCTGTCGGACCCGGTCAGGCTGCAGCAGTCGCCGGCGTGTGTTTGTGTTCCGTCTCCATGGCAACAGATGTGGAGACGGTCCGCCATGTTTGTCCAAACTAACCTCAGATTATTGCAAGTTTATTATAAAGCACATTTCAGCAACAAGGCAGCTCAAAGTGCTCCTCAAAAGACAAAAGAAGCACATCATAAGATCATTTATATATTAAATCATCTATATTGCTGATCTGTTCCGTGCACACACATCTTTTGCACGTCTCTTCCTGAGGTTTCTGCTATTTTTTTTTCCTGTTAAAGGGTTTTTCGGGGACTTTTTCCTTCTCCACTGTGAGGGTCCACAGGACAGAGGCGTGTCTTAAGCACATTGTAATTTGTGATATTGGGCTTTATAAATAAAACTGAACTGAATGCAGCATCACAGCTGCAGAGCGAGAGAGCAAACAGGAAATACTGGTAGAAAAAAAAACACAGCAATATAAAATTATGTATCTGTCAGAAGAAACACACACATCGGTGTAATAAGTAAACTGTGTAAGACAGAGAGTAGTATAATAAGCATTTTTTCAATTTAAAATTTAGCAAAATACAGATGATAAAAATATAACCAGGATCAGATCTGAGCTGTAGGTGGTGTTAGAGTATGTGGGTAAAACAGACAACAAATAAGGAGTCATCAAAATGTTTTTAGATATATTATTTATTAGCTTTGTTGACTGTGATACATTCATGACAGTGGTTGTGATGGTTTCTCCATCAGACATGAGTCCTGATCCAACAGCAACGATGGTGACATGAACACTGAAGATGTGGCGTGTATTTGGACACAGGTCTGCACAGGTGAGTGTAAAGTTCAACTTCTGGTGAAGCTCATGTTTGATTTGGGTTGTTCAATGAGCAGACAGTGACATAATGGTGCTCCTGGATCACTGTGTCTCTCTGTGCAGTACTATGTGTGTGTGTTTTTCTGTCAATAAAAATGATCTCATGTCAACTTTAACTGGTTGTGAGCAGACGTCGAAAAGTGACGTCCTCGCCACGCAGAATAAACCTCAGTTTTATTCCTCACTAAAATCTTTATGACCTCTGAAGGCTCCTGCCACATGTGTTCATATGTTTATTCACATTGTTTGCTGAGTTGTGAAAATATCTTGTGTCAAAATGCTAAAGTACAAAATATATTTAAAATTCTCCCCAAAAAAACCAAAATTCTTATGAATAAAGAAAATTCCTCACGTTCAAAATTCAGTAAATTTTGTATGAAATAAGAAAGTTCCTTAAAGGGATAGCTCGGGTTTTTTTAAAGAAGGGTTCTATAGGGTACTTCACCGTGGTCAGTGTATTACATATGTCAGTTAGCACGCCCCAAGTTCGGAGAACCAGGCTGGAATCTGGCACAGAAGCTAAGCATGTACTGCTGTGGACAGGTCTAGGCACCTAAAAAGTCCCACTTAAAAAATGAATATCACTTTTAGTGTTTGCTACATTGAGAGTATTTTCAGCACTTAACTTAAATGTCCGACAGTGATTTCCAGCTGGATCATGAAGGTGTTTTATTGCTCTCTTCACAGCCAGACTCCACTGAGAAAGACAGTAATTTTAGCTCACTGAACACAGGAGCTGCTGGTCTACTGCTGCCTCCGTCAGTTACTGTGTTTGTTTTGAGTGACTTTGGCTTTTAGTTCTGATTCACCAAAGTCACACAATAAGAAACTAACTTACTGATCGCAGCAGAGGCAGACCAGCAGCTCCTGTGTTCAGTGTGCTAAAATTACTGTTTTTGTCAGTGGAGTCTGGTGACTCTGATGAAAGCATAGATGGGGAAACTAAGGCTAAACTAAACTATAGTTTCCTCCTCCGAGCAGGCTGTCTGACAGAAATGTAAAGCACTGAAAACTCTCAATGTAGCATACACATAAACTGATAATGAGTTTTTTTTTGTGTTGGATTTTTTATTTAAGGTGGCTAAAATATGTTTTGTTGCTGACCCTGTTCACAGCAGGACATCGTTTAGCTTCCATGTCAGACTTCAGTCTGCTTCTCCAAACTGGGGGCGTGCCGACTGAAATCTAACACATGTAATACACTGACTGAGGATAAGCACCCCATACAACCCCATTTCAAAAAACCTGAACTGTCACTTTAGTACAAATTAAGAGGCTGTGTCCACAGAGGGGTTTATTCCTGAGGCACATTTTTTCAATTCTTTGCAGTGGGAGTGCCGCGTCTTCACGCTAAGCTCCAAACGCCAGGAGCGTGACGAGGCACTGGGCGTCTGTTCTGCACCAAGTGCTGATTATTTTGCGTTAATTTTCTTTGATCCCTGAGACCTAAAAAATGTTTGGGTAAAACACTGCGCTCATCACTGTCACTACCACAGAGACCAGTCGTCACTTTTTACATGTACAAGTGCTGAACAACAACAATGGAGGAGATCGGTTCATAGACTGTATATATATGAATATAGATTTCCTGTCATCCTTAAAAAAATAGCCAAAAGTAAGCACAAGCCCTAAGATGAAAAAAAAACAAAACAAATTAGTGTGTAGGATTCAGGGGCATCCAGACGCTGTGTGCCAAACGTGTACGAGAACTAAGGAGGTCGAAGTGAAAATGCAAATGGCCCCTATCTGGAGCCGGGGTTTGGTTTGTCCATTTTGGGCTACTGTAGAAAAAACATGGCGACTTTGTGAAAGAGGACCTGCTCTACATGTATATATTAACGGCTCATTGTAAAGTAATGAAAATGCAATGATCGCTGTTTTCAGGTGATTACACACTAATGAAAACAGTTATCATATTCCGTTTCTGCCAATATATCCCCCCTAAATCCTTCACACTAGAATCTGTACGTAAATTCCTAAAGTATAAAATTAAGCAAAATTATTATTTACAAAGCACATTTTATAAGAACAAAATTAAGCAAAATCCTTGATTATGAAAAGTAAGCAAAAACCGTCATCACAAAAATAATCAAAATTCTTAATTACAGAAATAATTCAATTCTTGATCACAAAAATAAGCAAAATATTTTGAACAAAATGAGCAAAATTCTAATGAAAAATGTCTTAATTTCAAATTAAATAAATCCGTATAGTACAAAGTAAAGTAAAATTCTTATGAAACAAGCAAATCCTTAATAATGAAAAATGTTAATGCCTTAATTTCAAATTAAGAAAATCCCTGAATTACAAAAATATGCATTTTTTTTTTAATAAAATAAGAAAAATTCTTCAATACCAAATTAAGAAACTTTTTTTATGAAATGAGCAAAATCCTTAATTATGAAAAATAAGCAAAAACCTTCAGCACAAAGATAATCAAAATTCTTAATTATAGAAATAATCAATTTTTTGATTGCAAATATAAGTAACATTTTTAATTACAAAATTAGCAAAATTCAAATGAAAAATGTTAATGCCTTAATTTTAAAGTAAGTAAATCTCTGAAGTAAAAAAAAAAAAACCAAACTTTTTATGAAATAAGAAAAATTCTTCAATACCAAATTAAGTACAAAATTTAAGTAAAATTCTTGAGATAAGTATGAAATTATTCAAAACAGCCCCTGATTTTTAATATTGTTTGCTAGCTACATGACTTTGATTTCATTAATTGTATTTTGTTTTTAATTGTTTTTATCACACACACCAACAGATGGTCCACATGGCACCAGAGGGCTGTACCATGAAGCAGGTTCAACAGAGCCAGGCTGTCTTTGTTCGAGCTGGTTCGACACACCCTGAAGCCTCAGTCAGAGATAACAGGTATCTACAGGGCTGTTATAAACTTGGTCTGTAACTTACTTACAGTAAAATGCAGTACTGTTGCTTGAGTTAAGGTGAGAGAGGAGTGCTGGTAGAAAATTACTAACTGTGTGAATTCATAAGTTGATGTTTATTTTACCACTCTGTTTATTTCTGACCTGACAGCGGCACATTCTGCAGCTCTGACACTTTAAACTTGACTCAGCAGATTTAAACGTTAGACTTAAGAACTGCGTTTATGTGTACTAACTATGGCTGCAGTGATACACCGGTTTTAAGGTGTACAGTGATGTAAAAAGTTGATGGTTATCGTACCGTGTACATATTGGGGAAAAAAATGCAACTGAACGGAGATTCTCACCTTTACTTTAGTTATTTTTAGTTATTTTTCAAGTTTCAGTTACAGCAATAAATTGTCCATTCAACAGAAGATAAGCCTCAGTTTCATCTTAGGATCGCAATAATTAACGCAAATTCAACGAAAGTCCACAATATTTGTGGGGGCTTGCAATTTTTCAAAAGTTCTGTGATTTCCAGCTGACCGGAAGTCGTCACACATCCGACGTCATTTGAAACGTCATCAGACGCGTCATCAAATGTCCTAATGTCATTGCAGTATGGAGAAAGGCTCTGTATTGACATAAGAATTGTCCCTTTGTTTAAATGCATACAATATGTGTTGAATTGATTCAAATGTTATGTTTACAGCAGATGTAGCTTACATGTTGTTTTACAGTCACATTGTCTGCTTTGAGAGCTACAATATTCACTCAGGATTTTTGGAAAACATTATTGGAGTCCATGTTTTGAAACTAATTCAATAAAACTAAAGAAGAGAACTGAAACATTTGCAGCTGTTTTTGGAATATTCACTGTGATTATTATAGCAAGTCATTACATCACTTATTTTTTGGAGACAGTAGTTTAAAAAAAAAAAAAAAAATCACTTTGTTTTCTCCTGACTTGCAATTTTTGTCATTAGCCGCAATTTCCCCCATTTTTCACAAAATTGCCCGCAAATTCAAGGGTTTTGGGCCACGAGATCCTGGAGGGACTGAAATATACCTCAAAGCCTGCTGCACGCTGTTTAACGGAAATGTGCCATTTATTCTGGAAATTGTAGCAAAACGGGGCACGCCGTTTTGAGACTGAACGTATGCCTGGATGAGCTCCAGATCTACAGATCCATCAGTAGGTGGCTCTGTTACATGTTTTTCCTGTTATCTCAGGATTCAGTTGTTCAAATGTCACCGAATTTGATTTGCACATTGATTATTGTAATACAGAATTCAAAGGATATATGTCAATGTTTAATGTTTGTGTTAATTTAATGTACAATATTATTTGGCCGACATTGTTTCCGATCCGTCTGGGTCGGTGTGTCTTCAGTTTTAAATTGCGCCGGCTGCTTGGACTCCGCTATACCTGCTTTTAAGTCTAGTTTTCAAATGAAACTTTAAATCTGTGAGGTGTTTTTAAAGATCTACATCCTCGGTAGGAACCATTGTATCGTTGGTTTGGTCCGTTCATGCTGACAGTAAGACAAATATAGGAAATTATGTAATATGATAATTTCAGCCTTTTTATGACTCTGGGCTGGTTATAGCTGCGGCCGAGGCATTCCATCCGTCCGTCCGTCTGTTTTTGTGAATGCAATAACTCAGGAACACCTTTAAGGAATTTCCTCAGTTTTGGCACAAACGTTCACTTGGATTCAGCGATGAACTGATTAGATTTTGGTGGTCAAAGGTCAAACGTCAGTGTGACCTAAGGAAACATGTTTTTGGCCATACTCCAGCTATGACAGAACTTCACACAAATATCTAATAGTTATAATGATGAAGTGATGACATGTCATATCCAAAAGGTCAACTTCACTGTGACATCATAAAAATCTGCTTAAAACACTTTTCTGGTCATTATTGAACGTCATAACTGAGGAAACTTGGTCAGATCGTGAATTGGTGACACTGATCTTGGGTGTCCACCTTGAAACTGTGCCGATTGTAAAGATCTTCTGTGCTGTCGGGGGGAAGATGTGTGTGAAGCATTCATGTTTTCAGACAGGGCTGTGACCTGAAGAGAAACTTGAGTGGTGCGCGGAGGCATTCAAATGCATGGTGGTAATTCTAGTTGTTTAAATGAAACATACGTATAAAAGTCCATCTGGATGTGAGATGAGCTCCTCGGAGGTGCTACTCTTCTCTCTAAACTCATTCCTCCTCAGTCGGCCCTCCTTCAGCTGCAGAGACACCCAGGTTGTATTAATCCAGCTCAATGTTCTCCCGTCGGCCCACCTTCTGCCCCCTGCTGGCCTGCAGGGACAAGACAGCACACATGTGTGACTTCCTGCATCACTCTTCTCTTCACTTCAGTCAGAGGTCTAAACAACAGGTGTGTGTCAGTACCTTACAGTAGAAGTAAAGGGAAGTGTTCACCACCACCAGAGTCAGCGACAGGACGACCGCTCGGATGATGAAAGGTGTTGGATCTGGTGGATCTGATGCTAAGAAGCTTGTGTGAGGTGTTGAATCTGATGTTGAAACACATGGACAGACAACATGACACAACACAACACAACACAACACAACACAACACATGGAGCTGATTAGTTCCCACGCAGACGTATCTCTTACAACACTTAATATTTACTCATATTAGATATTTTTTGTATATATGTATATATATTGTGAATTCTGTTAATATTAATTCTCAAAAGTGCCCTACTTTTTAAAATATTTTTTGTACTTTTTTCAACATACATATTTTTCTATTTTAATCTTTATTTAATTTTTTATAATACACTGTCCACTCTTGACTTTCTGTCTGTACTTTGAGCTGCTGTGACATGTGAATTTCCCCAGTGTGGGATCAATAAAGTTTATCTTATCTTATCTTATCTTATCTTATTTGCACTTGAAGTACTTGATGTCATTGTGTGTGTGTGTTCATAATGGCACTACTGTCAGTACTGTATATCCACACTCCCGGATGGCAGTGGTCCCCCAGCAGAAAAATGCACCGTGCCACACTGCAGAAACTTTAAGTCAACTTTTAGAGTTTTTAGTCACGGGGTGGATCATTGATCAGAGCGATGGACTGGACGAGCAGCTGTTTGTCAGTGAGAGCAGACTTTACACTCAGCACGATGAACGGTGAAGTTTCACCCTCACTGCACCTGCTGTTCTGCTGCTTCTGTGCCCTGTCTGTGGAGCAAATTATAACTTAATGGTGTATTTATGATATATTTTGCGACCATCATTGGAGTGAGTGTGAGTATATTTAACAACTACTCACCTGTGCTCTGCAAATTTGTAGGCGTTTCTTTTTTAGTAAACTGAGGGAGCGAGTCTGCCAGTGTAGGCCAATGTATGTGAGAGGAGGAATGTCTGGGAATCAGTAATAAGTTAACTGCGAGGATCACGTCATCTACACTCATTGGTAGGCTCGTTTGAGATGAACTGCGCCTCGCCTGGAAAGTGTATGAGAGCAGGCGGCTGCAGCAGGAGGCGGAGACAACAAGCTGCAGTCAAGTCAGAGGCTGAATCCAAATGTCCAGCCTCTGGACCTGCAGACTGAGCCCTCGCTGACTTCAGTTGTACGAAGTGTGACGTATTTACTGTCATCATGTAAAGTCTGCGAGGGCAGAGACCACAAGCATCTGTTTTACTCGTTGTCGTGGAAACGTTCGACTATCGCTGCTGTCATATTCATATACATGTCATATAAGTTGATGAACAGCACCAAACTCATCTGTTCATGCAGATAAGAGGACATAAATCCCATGTGACTCAACATAAATGTATTCATACATCTCGATATTACACACAGGCTGCAGGCGTTCAAAAAAGGAACTGTTTGTAAATGAGGACGGGACTAAAAACTCAATAAACCGGGCATTACTTATATACATTACAGTCATTAAAATATTGTCAGACTTGAGTTATTAAAATGCTTTACAGGTGATCTGTAATTTATGTTCATGGTTCAACCTCTCATGAACATCAGCATCATGTCAGTTTGACCTGTCCCCTCAGCTACACAGGCTGAACACACTGTGTCTGACGATCAGGTTCATATTTTATACAACAGCTTTCATTAAAGATCAGTCAGATATATTCAGGGCTTCACATCTGTACACGTTTTTTTAAAGAATCCTCACATCTCACTGACCACACGTCTCTGTGCTGTTAAATACTTCAATAATTAAAACAGTCCAATGTTAATAAACAGTCGACTGCATATCGTTTATGATTCAGTCAAAATGGCCAAAAATGTGAATAATTGCATTTCAGGACGATTTAAGGTGTGCCCTAAACTTTCTGCTTGTGCTTGTGAAATTTTCAGTCAGTGCTCCGACTAACAAAAATGAGTCTGGTCCCTGTGGTGGCCGGACACAAATAAATGAATATTATGGAAACCCTGGGGGTGCAGTTGGTCTGCTGCAGTGTTTGAGCGAGTGGAGCTTGTCATGTGGCAGCCATGTGAATGCCAGGACCTGAGGTTTCCCAGTAGAAGATTGCATTGTAAAGAGATGATCAGTGTTATTCACTTCGTCTGTCAGTTGTTTTAACGTTGTGGCTGATCGGTGAAAATTATAACTGCAAGTTATCATTTTCAAAGTACTACTGTTGTGTCACTAAAAAAGAGATTTC
Source organism: Cephalopholis sonnerati (assembly GCA_019142605.1). NCBI lineage: Eukaryota > Metazoa > Chordata > Actinopteri > Perciformes > Serranidae > Cephalopholis > Cephalopholis sonnerati. Next base: position 41,031,070 of record JAGQAX010000015.1, read on the forward strand.
AGCTCTGAGAAGAAAAATTGCTGCTTAGATAGACCCGTAACAAATTGTATCTCGGGTTTAACCACAGCAGAGACATCAGAGCTAGTGGCAGGTTTCAAAAGGACTTGCTGAAATGAGGCTGTTCTCTGCGGGGTACCATGAGCGCTGACCGCCTGCTGGCAAAGTTTGCTGGCCGTCTTGATAGCAGGACTTCACATCTCTAAAAACGTTGGTGCAAATTTTCATTAAGCTCTGTCTTGTCATAACCTGGCTCTTGGGCTGTGACAAATATAAGAAGTGCACCATTTTAAAGGCTGAAGCAAAGTCATTTGTTTAACAAAAGCAACTGAATTTTTTTTTATCATAATGAAAAGAACGCTAAGAGTAGGATGTGAATGATCAGCAGGGGTCGCAACAATCTTGGTAAAGTGACCACTGAATTGTAGTTTAAAAAGCTTTTTTTTTCCCAGAACTACATTCTGTGACACAACAACAGTATTTGGAGTATTTTGAAAGTTACAGCTTACAGCTGTGAGTTTTCTCCTCCGCCATTGCTGCTGGTTGGTGTGAGTACTTTGCATCATGGGATACATTAGGCGAGGTAGACTGGTCCAATGCACTCTGGAGATTTTTGGCACACTGTGGACTTTGCTTTTGTTTGCATACTACATGTGACATTCTGGATGAGTCAGTATGTGCTGCGAGTGTATCAGGCAGTTTTGAATGCAGCCACTTTCACATTCTCTCTTTGTTCCCCTGTATAAGTTTGACTACTGCATGATGTGAAACACACTGAGTACTCAGTGTCATTCCATAAACAACAACATGCACGGACGAATAATCTTTTCTAAACCTGCATGGAAAGAGCTTACCTGAGACAGTGACGGAGAGCAGACGGCTCTCAGAGGAGAAGTCATGAGAAAAAACATGGATGTGATAAACACAGCTGTAGTTTCCTTGGTGGGCGGGCTCTGCAGCAGGAAACAGGAAGTGGGCAGAGTGATAGACAGCTGGCTGGGTGTAGACATGTGCTGAGTTGGAGGAGGTGAAGGTGAGCTGGAAGGAGCCTCCTGGGTACTGTGGCTGGATGGAGCAGCTGATGTTGAAGGTGGAGCCCCTGAACACCTGAAACCCCTGCTGCTGGGCCTCGGAGACCCCGTCCGTGGAGGAGGACACAGAGATGTTGGGCTGAAGCAGCAGGTCTGTAAACACAAAGAGAGAGAGAGAGATGATAAAAGGTCACATTCACCTGCCGTTCAACAAAATGGATGCTGAAACAAAGGGCGTGATGTCAGAGGTCTGTCCGTCTGTCTGTTGGTACTTTAGGATGTCATTGTTCTTCATAGCTTTACAGCATAACACATAACTGTCATAGATGATGTCATGGATGATGTCACTAATGGGCTCACCTGAGCAGATGAGATTCCCAGTGGAGGAAGATGAATCTGATGTTACACATTCCCTCAGAGTGGATCCAGACCAGACACAGAAGATGTCGATCTTCCAAACATCTCTGTGTGACGACTCCTTACTCTGTCTTTCAGAAACAGCAGAGCCACAGTTCAACTCTCTACAGGCAGCAGCTGCTGTCTTCATGGTCATGTCATCAGTACGGCCATCCACTGGTCTCCAGTCTCCCCCAAGTTTCAGCTCCAGTGTTCCTGCACAGCGACTGTGTCCTCCCACCAACCTGACAGGCTCTGAACAGAAACCAGAGAGTCATCAGTAAAAGAACAAAGTGAGTTTCGTTAGAAGAGAAATGAACCAGATCAAAGCTGCAGCTCCTCTTCTACCTGAGCAGGTGAGTCCAACAGCTCTGCCAGGTGAGCAGGTGTTTCTATCTGAGCCTGAGCTTCTACAGTCCAGGAGAGCAGACTCATGGCCTCCACACTGGAACTCTTTGGTCCACGTTGGAGCCTCCACTTCTCCATAGAGCGCCCCCTGGAGGACTGAAGGAGCCCCACAGCCAAGCTCCCTACAGACCACCTCTGCATCCTGCTGGTCAAAGTCAGCTTCACACACTGAGGACCACCTCTGGTTAGACTGGTTAGACTGGTTAGACTTCACCTCCAGTCTGCCTGAGCACAGACTGGTCCCATTCACCAGCCTGACAGAGTCTGCAGAGATAATAGAAGATAAAATAGAGAGAGATAAAAGACACCAAACACACAACAAAGAGATGTCATCAAACAACAATTCAGTGATTCAAACTGGACTCAGCACAGTTAGCTGCAGCTATTCTACCATCACATTTATATTCAATTCATTTTTGAACACATAAACCATGTTCTTAAACAATAACACAACATCATCATCATCTGCAGATTTCTCTGTTCTGTTCCTTCTGCTCAGGTACTCCACAATCTTTGATCTCCACACAGAGAAGTTAAAAAGTTTTCACTCTTTGAAGAAATACCCAATGGGAGGAAAACTAATTCCATTCCTTATATAGAGGTATGTTCACACAGACACTCCCAAAGACATCTTCATGCTTAGGACCTTTCAAACACAAACTCCTCTGTAGTTTAACTAATCCCTGAATCACACAAACAACACACAAAATTGATTGTTCATGTTAGACTGAGTGTTCTGAAAATATGTTCCTTTATTTTTTGAGTATCTTTGTGCATTCAGCAGCTGATTTACTGAGGCAGCAGTTCATCAGGCCCCATCATGGCTGCTGGAGACATTTTGCTGCCAATCTAGCTGATGATCTGTGTGCCAACCTGAGTACATTACTGTCACAGATGATGTCATAGATGGGCTTACCTGAGCAAGTCAGATCTATGATGGAGGAAGAGGAACTTGTCGATGCACACTCCCTCAGAGCAAATCCACCCTGAACACAGGAAGGGGAGAGCCGCCATGTAGATCTGTCTGATGACTCTCTCCGTCCAAACGAAACAGCAGAGCCACAGTCCAGGTCTCTACAGACAACAGCTGCTTCCTTCATGGTCCAGACATAGTCATCCACTGGTCTCCACTCTCCCTGATGTTTCAGCTCCAGTGTTCCTGCACAGCGACTGTGTCCTCCCACCAACCTGACAGGCTCTGAAGAGAAACCGGAGAGTCATCAGTCAGGATGCATTCACACTGGCGCTATTTGGTCCGCTTTAAATGAACCCTGGTCCACTTCCATAGATAGTTCGGTTCATTTGGAGTGGTGGGAACGCTAATTTGAAATCTGGTGCGGACCAAACGAGGGAACCCTGGTCCACTTGGGGTGCATTCACACCAGGATAGTCCAGGGGACTCGGTTGGATTGGGTGGGGATGCCGAAAAATTTCACCCCTTAATTTGGTTCAGTTCACTTTCACACTGCACTTTTTAAAGCGGACCAAACCGCCTGGACAACGTCACGTAGTTACAACAGCTGCTTGTTTGGGGGCGGTATTGCCCAAAACGATCACTGACCAGGAAGAAAAAAAGCATGAGGAGGAAGAAAACCCGGCTCATTGATTGGCCAGGGCCGAAAACTGAAATCCATCCCCTTCAGCCGGCTTGGTCACCACAAAAACAACGGAGCCTTTAACCTCTGCTTCTCCTGGTTCGCGCTGTTTGCTTTGTTTTTTTTATTTCTGCCCAAAATGCACTGCACTCTACATCACTTCCTCTCTTTGGTTCACTGGATAGTCCATTTGCATTCCCCACTGTAAGCAAACCGCACCAGGGTTCATGAGCAAGAGAAATAAGATCCTGAGTTTTCATGCGGACCAGGGTTCGCTCGTTTGGTCCGCACCAGAGTTCAAATGAGTGTTCACAGCACTCCAAACAAACTGAACTATCTGTGGAAGCGAACCAGGGTTTGTTTAAAGCGGACCAAATAGCGCCAGTGTGAAAGCGTCATGAAAACTGGGTATCTTGGTTCACTTGCAAGTGAACCCTGGTGCGGTTCGCTTACAGTGGGAAATGCAAACGGACTATCCAGTGAACCAAAGAGAGGAAGTGAACCAAAGAGAGGAAGTGACGTAGAGTGCAGTGCATTTTGGGTAGAAAAAAACAAAGTCAACAGTGCGAACCGGGAGAAGCAGAGGTTAAAAAAAGAAAGAGTTTGATAATGTCTTGTGGGCAGACGTGGAGTAGGTTTGAACACCAAAGTAAAACCAGAAATCCCAACACTGCATACATTTGGTGTTGCTCCGTTGTTTCTGTGGTGACCAAGCCGGCTGAAGGGGATGGATTTCCATTTTCAGTCCTGGCCAATCAATGAGCCGGGTTTTCTTCTTCCTCATGCTTTTTTTCTTCCTAGTCAGTGGTGGTTTTGGGCAATACTGCCCCCAAACAAGCAGCTGTTGTGACTGCGTGACGTTGTCCACGCGGTTTGGTCTGGTCCCACCCAATCGAACCGAGTCCCTCGGACTATCCTGGTGAGAATGCACCCTAAAAGAATAAAGTGAGTTTCATTAGAACAGAAATGAACAAATCAGGGGCGTTGGTGGCTTAGTGGTAGAGCAAGCGCCCCATGTATGAAGGCTATTGCCGCAGCGGCCCGGGTTCGAGTCCGGCCTGTGGCCCTTTGCTGCATGTCTCTCCCTCACTCTATCTCCCCCTTCACGCTTCACTGTCCTGTCCATTAAAGGCAAAATGCCCAAAAAAATAATCTTAGAAGAAATGAACAAATCAAAGCTGCAGCTCCTCTTCTACCTGAGCAGGTGAGTCTAACAGCTTTGCCAGGTGAGCAAGTGTTTCTATCTGAGCCTGAGCTTCTACAGTCCAGGAGAGCAGACTCGTGGCCTTCACACTGGAACTCTTTGGTCCACGTTGGAGCCTCCACTTCTCCATAGAGCGCCCCCTGGAGGACTGAAGGAGCCCCACAGCCAAGCTCCCTACAGACCACCTCTGCATCCTGCTGATCAAAGTCAGCTTCACACACTGAGGACCACCTCTGGTTAGACTGGTTAGACTGATTAGACATCACCTCCAGTCTGCCTGAGCACAGACTGGTCCCATCCACCAGCCTGACAGAGTCTGCAGAGACAGAAGAAGAGAAAACAGCAACAGATAAAAAACACCGGACATTAAATATAAAGATGTCATCAAATGGGAATTCAGTGATTCAAACTGGACTCAGCACAGTTCTAATCAGTGGTGGGTAGTGACACGTTACATTGACTCTGTTACATGTACTTTCTTGATAAATTGTACTTGGAGTAGTTGTTGTGCAGAATACATCTTACACTTTCTGTGGGACATTTGAGATAAAATACATGTACTTGGACTCCATTACATTTGTATAAATGCTTCATGTTACTTTTACTGATACATGTAGCTTTAAATAATTTTTATATCTAGCTGAGCTCACATGCATGACAGTGAGCAATAAGACACACATGCACATGATGTAGACTGTGTCAAAGCCTGTCCTTTGAGGATTCAGTAACCCCTGCGTTCCACCAGGCAGCGCTGCGTCATGTTCTGGTGTTGTGACAAAATCTGTTCCAGTGACACCAGTGCCACCATCGGCTCCGGTGGCCACTATAGACAATGCTTGTGATGCCACCTGACAAACTGCAGAGCATTTAAGAAGCATACCAGAAGATGCTCTCCGCTCCTCTAGTGACAAAGTTTTGTTTCTTGTTTTGTTTGAATAGATTAAATAGTACGTAACAGCATGTATTGTGTCATTAATGTGGTTCTGTATGGAACTATTAGAAGAGATAATGCTCAACAAGGTGTCCGGTATCAGGCTTTGTTAGAAAATGGCCCCTAAAATCTAAAAGGGATCAGAGCTGGACTCTCTTCTTTGAAGTAGCTGTCCAGGGTTAAGGACACCACGTGGGTGTAGAGATACTGACGAGCACCTTGCTGAGCATAGCTGCTCAAAGTTGTGTCCAGCAGATCATTGGTGTCCGTTATGGTGGAAATCAAAGAACCTGCTGGTGGAAACCAGTGGCTCAAAGCTGTCAAGCTTAAGTGGTCCTTTCAGGCTGGTTGGTGGTTGGCCCAGGGGACTCCTGAAGCAGCACACATGTAGATTTCACATATACAGATATAAACTAAGCACAAAAAGTAAGGAACTTTGTGTTTGATAGATAATATCTTTGTTGTAACAATGTTTCTTGGCAATAAGTCTTATACCGTTAAAAAAGCCTGTTTATTCCCCCTGTAAATGGTGCCACATTTGTGAGGAACATGCATTTGTGGGATGAGCAGCAGAGCTGAGTATGTGGGTTGCGCCCATGAAAATTTTGCCAAATCCTCTCTGCCAATGCCAAACAACTTTTTTTGCTGTTGCTGTTGACTCTTGTTTGGTGTTGTTTGGTGGATTGGATGATTGAAGTCTGAAGAAACAAGACATATTAGCAATTTACTTTAATTTATTCATTTAACAAACAGGAGCCTCAGTAGCGTGTGGAAGAACCATCCACAGCCACAACAGCCTGGCACCTCTTCCTCATGCTGGTCACCAGCCTGGTCACACACTGCAGTGGGATGGCATCCCATTCCTCAACCAGCATTTGTCGCAAGTCAGCCAACGTGGTTGTGTTGGTCACTCTGGCACGAACAGCACGCCCAAGCTGATCCCACAAGTGTTCAATGGGGTCGAGGTCAGGACTGCTGGCACGCCATTCCATCCTCTCCACTCCCAAATTCTGGAGGTAGTCTCTGATAAACCCTGCTCTGTGGGGGCGAGCATTGTTATCTTGGAGGACAGAGTTCAGTCCCAGACTGTGGAGATATGGGATTGCCACTGGTTGCAGAATTTCATCTCGATATCTCTCTGCATTTAGATTGCCTCCAATGATGACAAGCCTCACTTTTCCAGTGAGGGAGATGCCGGCCCACACCATCACACTGCCTTCACCAAAAGATTTTTTTATCGGTGCAGCAATCAGCAAAGCGTTCTCCGCGTCTTCTCCACACTTTGACCCTACGAGCCAACTGCCATAGGCAGAATCTGGAGTCATCGCTGAACATAACGTTCCTCCACATGTTCAGGTTCCAGTGCACGTGTTGCCGACGGTGAAGGGCAGTCATGGCAGGCCTCCTGGCAGCCCTGTGAGACCGGAGATTGGCTGCGTGCAGTCTGTTCCAGATTGTCTCGCCCATATCGTCCTGCAAACCTTACTGCAAATCTGTAGAAGACTACAGTTCCTAAGTGCTGATAGGATGATGAAACGGTCTTCTTGGAGTGCCGTCTTCTTGGGATGACCACTTTGCGGTCTGTCTCTGACATACCCCGTTATATGGAACTTGGCCTTCAGTTTGCAGATGGTACTATGACTCACTCCAAATAATGCTGCAACTTAGTTTTGCAGAACACCAGCTTGAAGTTGCCCTATCGCATGGGCCCTATCAAGATCAGTCAAACGTGGCATGCTGATTATTGGAGCAGACACCAACTGACCACTGAAGCAGGGCCCATGCTCACAGGTGCTGACAATCAGGTGCCTGATGCACCTGATTGTCAGCCAGCACCTGGGGGTACCAGAGGCTCAAAACAAGTCAATAGCAACAACAAAAAAAGCTGTTTGGCATTGGCAGAGAAGATTTGGCAAGTTTTTTGTGGCCGCAGCCCACATACTCAGCTCTGCTGCTCATCCCACAAATGCATGTTCCTTACAAATGGGGTTCCATTTAAAAGGGAAAAAAACAGGCGTTCCAGCGGTATAAGATTTATTGCCAAGAAGCATTGTTACAACTAAGAAATAATCTACCAAACACAAAGTGCCTTACTTTTTGTGCTTAGTTTATATTTTGGTGCATTCAACACCTGCTCACCAGCTAATCAAACTATGTAATGGCCACTAGAGACAGCCTGCTGCCATTCAAGCTGGTACGTCTGTGTGTCAACCTGAGTGTTATTGTGATAGATGGTGTCATAGATGGGCTTACTTAGACAGGTGAATTCCAGGATGGAGGAATAGAAATCTGAGATTGCGCACTCCCTCAGAGGAAATCTAAAGCCAACACAATAATCGTCGATCCTCCATACATCTCTTTCTGAGGACTCCTCTCTCTCTCCTACAGAAACAGCATAACCACAGTCCAACTCTCTACATGCAGCAGCTGCTGTCCTCAAGGTCTTGTCAATGGTACGACCACCAGCTGGTCTCCACTCTCCCTGATGTTTCAGCTCCAGTGTTCCTGCACAGCGACTGTCTCCTCCCACCAACCTGACAGACTCTGAACAGAAACCAGAGAGTCATCAGTAAAAGAACAAAGTGAGTTTCATTAGAACGGAAATGAACCAAATCAAAGCTGCAGCTCCTCTTCTACCTGAGCAGGTGAGTCTAACAGCTCTGCCAGGTGAGCAGGTGTTTCTATCTGAGCCTGAGCTTCTACAGTCCAGGAGAGCAGACTCATGGCCTCCACACTGGAACTCTTTGGTCCACATTGGAGCCTCCACTTCTCCATAGAGCGCCCCCTGGAGGACTGAAGGAGCCCCACAGCCAAGCTCCCTACAGACCACCTCTGCATCCTGCTGGTCAAAGTCAGCTTCACACACTGAGGACCACCTCTGGTTAGACTGGTTAGACTGGTTAGACCTCACCTCCAGTCTGCCTGAGCACTGACTGGTCCCATCCACCAGCCTGACAGAGTCTGCAGAGACAGAAGAAGAGAAAACAGAGTGATAAAAGACACTGGAGTCAGTTTGCACCTGACGTTGCTAAGCGACCATAACCAACACCGAATCAAAGCCTACGAAGCAGATATTCTGAGTGCAGAGCTGATCTTCTTTCAGGCCTTGTTTCTGAAGTGTGTATTAGGCTTAAAATATTGTCCGTGGGACAGATGTAAAGCTCAGGGTGGTCCCACACTAAAATCATTATGTATGTATGTATCATTATGTTTATGTCAGGATGCAGCTGTCGCGCCCTGAAAAACAGGCATTGGAAATACGTTGGCGTCATATCAGCATCGCTCTCACTTTTGAGCGTGCCTTAATGAATTTGAGGGCACATAAAACTTGGCATGTGTATGGGACTGTATGGGGCGGTAACGATTGTTTCAGGCACATTAGGTAAACCCTCAGGTGAAACCAGGGAAACTGAGTTATGGCTTGTGAAATTCTTCAGATTTTGGTTGCCAGCATGAAAACGTAAATGAATATTGTAATCAGGATAATGCCCTTTCTGGAGGCGACTGTGCTCAGCTGCACGTCCGAAAGTTAAATCCTCCACGTCACCCAATATTTTCTGATAATGGACACCTTGAAGGGCATTAGCCCTTACGTGAAGAACCACCAAGATGCATTGTGATCCCCTCACTAAGACTACTTGCTAAGTGGTCGTGGACGCATTTGACCACATCTCTTTTGTGTGTAAATGCTAATGCAATCTGATGCATCCCTAACAGTGACTGTGTCATTAATGCAGGACATGGTGGTCATTTTGGAGACAGCACACTAACACTGTATAACTTGTCCATTTTGCGACACGTTAGACGTGTGTTTTAAGTGTTTTATGACCATCCATCATTTTGCTCTCTGAAAGGAGACATGTTGAATTCTGATGACAGTGATGTCTGCAGCTGTATCGATACAACCACTTACATGACAAGTATGCAGTGAATCAGAGTGTGGATGTAATAGTTGTGTGTGTGGCCCTTTGACCTTCTAGAGTAAATGGTGTAGGCTGTAATGAAATCTGATCACAAGTGAACAGCTGGAGAGGCAAGATAGACACAGGTGTGAACAGGGTTGTGTCTCTACTGTCCGCTTGTGCACAGATCACCAAAATGAGTATTAATACCAGGTGTAAACAGGTTCATATGTGAGTCAACCGTGGGTACATTATTGTCACAGATGATGTCATAGATGATGTAACTGTTGAGCTCACCTGAGCAGGTGAGATCCAGGATGAAGGAGGATGTATGTGGTACAACACACACCCACAGAGCAGATCCACGTAGAACACAGTCAGAGCTGGTCTGCCACACATCTCTGTTTGAGGACTCCTCTCTCCATACAGAGGAAACAGCATAACCACAGTCCAACTCTCCACAGAAAATGGCTGCTTCTTTCAGGGTCCAGTCAGAGTAACGTTTACCAGCTGGTCTCCAGTCTCCCTGTCTGACCTCCAGTGTTCCTGCACAGCGACGGTCTCCTCCCACCAACCTGACAGACTCTGAACAGAAACCAGAGAGTCATCAGTAAAAGAACAAAGTGAGTTTCATTAGAACATAAATGAACCAAATCAAAGCTGCAGCTCCTCTTCTACCTGAGCAGGTGAGTCTAACAGCTCTGCCAGGTGAGCAGGTGTTTCTATCTGAGCCTGAGCTTCTACAGTCCAGGAGAGCAGACTCATGGCCTCCACACTGGAACTCTTTGGTCCACATTGGAGCCTCCACTTCTCCATAGAGCGCCCCCTGGAGGACTAAAGGAGCCCCACAGCCAAGCTCCCTACAGACCACCTCTGCATCCTGCTGGTCAAAGTCAGCTTCACACACTGAGGACCACCTCTGGTTAGACTGGTTAGACTGGTTAGACCTCACTTCCAGTCTGCCTGAGCACTGACTGGTCCCATTCACCAGCCTGACAGAGTCTGCACAGACAGAAGAAGAGAAAACAGAGAGAGATAAAAGACACCAAACACACAACAAAGAGACGTCATCATACAACAATTCAATGATTCAAACTGAACTCAGCACAGTTCCAACATCAGTTCACAATTAACAACAGAACATCTTTATAACACAACAGACTGCTGCTATTTTACCATCACATTTATATTTAATACACTCTGACGATTGTTATCCATTTTTAACACTTTAAATGTGTCTTCAACCAATAACATTTGTTTGTTTGGTTACAAAGACGAGTCAGACTGTCATATTCGTAGACAAAAGGCTTTAGTTGAATACCCCCACATGCTGGGAAATTACTGACTTTACAAGAAGTGCACTGAACATTGAATAGGTGGTGCAATAATACCACCCATAACAACAACATCATCATCTGCAGATTTCTCTGTTCTGTTCCTTCTGCTCAGGTACTCCACAATCTTTGATCTCCACACAGAGAAGTTTAATAGTTTACACTCTTTATTTTTCTAAGAAGATCTGCAACCCAGAACAAAATAAAACTCTGAGAAGGATGAACTCTGTCTTTTTGAGGAGTTGTCCAGGATGAAGATATTGACAAACCCCTGGCTGAGCTGAGCTGCTCAAAGTTGTGTCCAGTAGGTCGTTCTGACACAACAGTAGTATTTTGAAAATTACAGCTTACAGTTGTGAGTTTTCTCCACCGCCATTGTCACTGGTTGGTGTGAGCACTTTGCATGGTGGGATACAGTGGGAGAGGAAAACTGGTCCAATGCATACTGAATATTTCTTCCGAATCAGTACAATAAATCAGTACACACTGATCGTCTTGTGGTTTTGAACTCAGCCGTAGATGATGTCACTGATGGGCTTACCTGAGCAGGTGATATTCAAGACGTAAAGAGAGCTATCTGATGTAGCACACTCCGTCAGAGCAGATCCAGACTGAACACAGTCAGAGCTGATCCTCCACACATCTGTGTATGAGGACTCCTCTCTCTTTCTTATAGAAAGAACAGAGCCACAGTCCAACTCTCTGCACGCAACAACTGTTGGCTCCATGGGCGTATAGTCATCATAGTCATAATAAAGGGCTGGCACTGGTCTCCAGTCTCCCTGATGTTTCACCTCCAGTATTCCTGCACAGCGACTGTCTCCTTTCACCAACCTGACAGATTCTGTTAAAGAAGTGAATTTATTCAAGAAAGAAATATACACATAACCAGACCTCTGATTGTTCTTCAATATTTTTTCCTATTAATCTTTTCTTTCTCTGTTTACCTGTTGAGGTGTGTTCTCCTTCAGCCAGGAGTCCTGAGGAGAAAATCAAAAGATAAACATCAGTGTACAGCAGCACGATTAGAGCTCAGCTGTGGACAGAAAAAACAGTCTCAGAAACACCTCAGTGAACTCACCCTGGAGTCATTTCACCAGTTAACTATAGGTGAGATGACAATACACAGAACAAAAATCCGCTGTTTGGAAGGAATTTAAAAATGTACACCATAATGACTGAGAAAAAAAACTGGGTTAAGATTTGGCAATGAGTTTTGTAGCACTTCAGAAATCTGCTATAATTAATTTCAAAATGATCCAGTACTACCTACCAACACTGGAGGGGACAGAGCATCAGAAAAAGAGGAAATAAGTTAAGTGTTTTTAGGTTTTGGGTTCTTACTAAATAGCTATGGGATACATTTATGTTTTTACTTTGGGTCCCCCTGGAAACATTCCTGTTGTCATCTTCAATGTGGCGTGTGTCTTTGTTTTTGTGGAGCGTTCAGCTTCTTGCTTGTGTTGTGAGCATTTGCATTGTGTTATCTCATTTGCTTGTGTTGTGAGGATTTGCAGCGTATGTGTTGTGAAATTGATGTCTGTGTTTTCTGAATTTGGGGGTGTTTTCTTAATGTGCGTGTGTTTTGTGGATTTGCGGGTGTTGTGGAGTTTGCGTGTCTCTCTCAGCCATCGTAATAAATGACCAAAATATTAATCTATGTAGATGCGTGTGTATATATGTATATTTATATATATATAATTTGGACAAAACTCATCAAAAATTATCAGAAGCTTGTTGATATCTCATTGTATTTAAAGAAAGAAAGATCCTGTCCAGTGAACTTTAGAGGGGGTGTGGCTCAGCACATAAATAGACCTAACTCCATTGCCAGTACTTGAATTGTACCCTATAAGTTTCATTCAAATCGACCAGTAGGGTGAGCTAAAAATGCAAAAAGTTTATAGCTCATGATCAGCTACAGAGATTTGTACAAACTTTTGTTGCACCATCCAGGGTCATGTCTCAGTTGATGCACAAAATTTGGAAATGGGTGCTTAAACGGGGCGTGGCTTATTATAACATGTCTAAAGTTCAAGACATTTTTAAATTCCAAAATCATAATAAATCACCAGTGTGTCCTACACAGCTGAAACTTTTAGCACATCCTCTTGATTGTGACAAAACTTTGCTGCGCTGCAACCTATAGTCAATTCAGAAGTCCGTCACTCTATATTTTTAAGAATATGCAAAATTAATTAGCACCTATATTTCAAACATTCTTAATTCAGATGGCACCAAAATGGACACAGACATTTTTTGGTACTACGTAACGTTTTAAATGGTGTTCAGATTGGTTTAACAGTTAGCTCACAGTGATATTCAATATCTTGTTGTAATTTGCACTGTACGCACCACATTTTCTATTTTCTTATTTTTAATCAGATGTCACCGTAATATTTGACAATCAGCAGAATGATTTCTTTCAGAATTTTATCACCAATGCTTTAACTGTTATTGATATCTGGTTGCTTTTTTTTTTAAAGATATTGACCAATGAACTTCAGAGGAAGTGTGGCTCAGCACATAACTCCACAACCTTTAGGCCAATCATCACAAACCTTGCAAGCAGTGTGGTAAGAAGTATCAAGGACATATCCTGAAAGTTTCATTGAAATTTACCACTAGGGGGCACCACAAATACAAACAATGGGCGAAAGATTACACAAATCAGATTACAAATCATAAATTGTTTGTCCAATCATTACAAAACTTGAACTGTATGTTAAATAATAATGATGAACCACGTGTATTAAATTATTTTAAAATCAATCAATAGGGGGCACCACCAGTTACAAACACGTGCAATGGCCTTTCACAAAATTTGGCCATAAATCAATGACAGTTTGTTCAAACATCAACAAACTCATTGTATTTTTTAAACTAAGCCATTAAAGTATCTCCCAAAATGTTTCTGAAGTTGACCAGTAGGAAGTGACAGTGTTTCTAAAGAAGAGCGTGGCCCGGTAGAGATTTGGACGTTAATGAAAGAGCATCTGTCAGATTGTAATAAAACTTGTCATTTATCTTAAATTCAAACTTACATCAAACTTCCAGCTTTCAACTTTCAACACAAGCTTCAACACGCTTGTGGCTATATTTACACTGATTATTCTACAAAAAGCATTATGGCCTTTTATAATAAACAGTCCACTTAAACTTCAGTTAACATCAGTTATGTTCATGGTGACCATGCCGTCTAATAATTAGTGATTGATCATACCAGGAGTATTATTATTATGGTGTTTTTGATTAAACACACACTAGCTCTGCTCTTTTGTTCCCTACATCCTCTCCTAATCCCCTGTCTTATTCCCTTATCACTCTATGGTCTCTGAGACTCTCTGCCCCCATGTCCAATGTAAATACTTAAAAATATTAAGTTCATAGTTAGTTAATGTGAGTGTGCTACAGAAAAGCTGGTATGATGAAAAGTGGGAAAAAGTATGTTCATGTGGTGAGTACGAACAAAGGTATGTGTATATGAAAAAAAGAGGGGAAAATAAAGTAAAATAAAAAATAAAAGATGAAGACATAATACTACTACTACTACTAATAATAATAATAATAATAAGCTTTTGTAATAGTATGTAAAAATAAAATAACAGCAATAGTTTTATTGGGGGCAGGTAGTAAAAAATGTGAGTACTTGTACATGCAACATAGTGAGGATCCAAAACCAGATTTTGGCAAAAGAGTGAGGACATTGTTGAAAAGTGAGGACATTTATTTATTAATTTTTTTTTTTGGTTCAGTCTTGGTTTTAACATTCAACTTATATTTAGGTTACTATCAGGGTAAGGATTTGGGTTTGGCATTTAGTAGCGATGGTTAAGTTTGACGGTCCTCACAAAGACAGAAGTACAAGAGTGTGTGTTGGTGTTGGTGTTTGTATGCATGTGTATGAATATATAAAAATATGCACATAAAAATACTGGAGAAAAACAACAATATATGAACGAAAATAACAAATGTAAACACAAAACGATAATGCTAAAAATAACAATAATATATGTCATAGCTGTGATAATACTGCTGAAAACACTGAGGAATCATAATTATGGTAAAGATAAAAAAAACATCAATTATAGAATTAATAATTATTTTAACAGTAACAACATGATGTCTTTGTATGGTTTGACTTTACTTGGTGATACAATTGCGTATTTGTGAGGTGTGTGTACTCGTACTTGTATTTGTGGTCAGACACACAAAGTTGATTAAAAGTGTGGCATTGATTACGATCAGTGGTCAGGCAAAAAAGGGATAAAGCACAGTGCAGAATAAATAAATAAATTTAAATATTAACTATTATTTAATAATAATGATAATAATAATAATAATAATAAGCACAATAAAACAACAACAATATTGTAATTGGGTGTAGGAGGTAAAATTGCGTATATGTGTGTGGGTGTTCGCGTGCATGTATTTGACTGTATAAAAATATGCACATTAAAGTTGTGGAGGGAAAAATATCTAAACTAAAATAAACACAAAATAATGATTTGTGATGATACTGGCTGAAAAAGAATAATCATAATCATGATAAAGACAAAAACATGGTGATGGTGGGGTGGATACAATTTTGTACGTTTCTGTGTGTGTGTGTGTGTGTGTGTGTGTGTGTGTGTGTGTGTGTTTGGGTGTGTTCTCATATTTGGTGGACAGACATACAAAGTTGATTAAAAGCGTGGCATTGATTACAATTGGTGATGAGGCAAAAAAAGGATAAAGCACAGTGCAAAATAAATAATCTAGTCAGCAGAGTGAGGGGGACACAATCACACACACTGAATATAGACACACTGACTGGATGTTAATGATAGATTAATAATTGATTTCAAGAAGAAGAGAAAAAAAACTTGAATACAAACATTTGAATAATAGCACAACATCTTTAAAGCAGAGTCCTACCTGAGCTCCACAGCAACAGCAACAGCACCAACAGGTGATCCATGTCCAGTAGACTGTCTCTTTACCCGTTCATCTGTCTTCCTGTCTGTCTGCTGTCTGCTCTGATCACCACATATGTTGTCTTCAGTATATATCTGCAAACAGGAAGAGGTGGAGCTTCACTGGAATATTTCTGATTTGATCATCCATAGGTTAAAAGACAATATTTACACTTCTCTGAACTGCATTTCTGAGAAACCTGATAAACTTTAATGTGATAAGAGGCTGCTGACAGATTACAGACGATAGGACTGTGGCTTCTCTTACCACGGCAACCATGGCAGGAGATGTTCCTGTCAGATTAATGCAGTCAGTGTCTGCTGATTATGTAACATCAGTAGGAAGTCATTCAGATGTATGAAGGAGGATAACAATCTTATATTTTGAGAATGAAATCGTAAATCTACTAGAATCAAGTCATTAATCTACAAGAATAGAGTTGTAGTATTACTAGATTAAACTTGAAATTTTAGGGGGGAAAGTTACAGATAAGACCAGAGAGTCAGGTAATCTGTCTGGTCTTCATCAGTGGCTTTTTATCTTCTAAAATTACGAGTTTAATCTCACAATATTTAGACTTTATTCTCCATAGATTTACAAGGTAATCTCAATCTCAAAACTGTTTTTTCTTTAATATGGCCCTAATCCTCCTTCGTACAGAAGAGTCTTAGTTACAGCTGATTCCACCATCATGTTAACAGCTGATGAATCTATTGATTCCAGTTTTTTGAGTTGCATCTACTTTGTACAGTGAAGCAGTGTCTTATGCATTTGTCCTTGTCAAGTAAACAAGCAAGTAAAAAAAAAAAAAAGAAGTAATCAATCATTGAGTTTATAATGTCGATAAACACCAGTAAACAGTAACAATATATATCACATTATTAATGCATTAATATGTTTATCATTTTTTAACTTCATATACTGCTGGATAGTTTAATCCATAATAACACATAATCATTTATTAGTCGATAATATGTTGTATTATTAATGTGAATCTAAGTAACTAAAGCTGTCAGATAAATGAGGTGAAGTAAAAGAAAGATAAAGACAAAAAGCTACGAATTATTCTAATTACAACAATAATAATAGTAATAATGACAATAAAATAATAACATTAGTAACATTTATAATCATAAAATAATCATCATAACAGTAACATTATGTCTGTGTAAAGTTTGACTGTAGTTGGTGGGGGCAGGGGCTTAAAAAACTGTGTGTGTGTGTGTGTGTGTGTGTTTAGGTTATAATTGGAGGAAGGGTGGGGGTTTGGCATTTAGTTGTGATGCTTAAGTTTAAGGTTAGAGGTGCAGGAATGCATTTTGTTAATGTTGGTCCTCACAAAGATAGGAGTACAAGAACATGTCGTGTGTGTTTTTGTATGCATGTGTATGAGTAAATAAAACAAAATATACACATAAAAGGAAAAGAGAAAAAATAAATATATAAACTGAAACAACACAAACATAAACACAAAAATAATAGTATTACTAAAAATGATCACAATAATGTATTAAATATAATTATAACACTGTTTTAAAACATAGAATAATCATAATCATAATAAAGATATAATTTTTAAAGCAGAGTCCCTGAGCGTCTGCGTACACGAAGAGGAGGAGCTTTACTGGAACATAGCTTTCGTCTTTCAGACGCACCTTAAAGATAGTTTTTCTGTCAGTTAATAAATTCATAGTCTTTTCATGTAACACTTTATCACTTTATTCTCCATGGTAATTTTTGACTTCACTGCACTTTAAACCACCCTGCCTTTAGTATTGGTTCACTTACAAATAGCTGTGTCAGCATATCTATTCCTGTGGTATACTCTTTGCACTATATCACCCTGTTGAGTCAGTATTAGTCCACTTCATACAGCTATGTCTGATATTTATTACTGCTGTTATTTATTTACTTCCGCAATTTTTCTGTCCTCTTGCACTATTACACTTTATACTGTCCATCTCTGGAGCATCTCTGGAGCCCAGAGTTCAAACCAAACATGGTGAAGCAGCATTTAGCTGTTATGCTGCACACAAATGGAATAAGCTGCCAACAGTAGTGAAGTCAGCCCCAAGTGTGAATGTTTTTAAATCCAGGTTAGAAACTCTTCGTTTTTCTTATGCTTATGATTGAGCTCTTTTAAAGCACTTTGAAATATTTAAATCTTTTATTGATTTTATGCTGTTGCATTATACTGCACTGTATGTTTCAATCAACCTCTATTTATGCATTTTCATGTTTTTAAATGCTCTTATGTTTAGTAAGCTGTCTTTTTTCTGTACTTTGTCTTTAAATGCTCTTTGTTCTTTGTTTTTAAATGCTTTTAAATGTTGAACTTTTAATCATGTAAAGCACATTGAGTTGCCTTGTGTATGAAATGCGCTATATAAATAAAGCTGCTTTGCCTTGCCTTGCCATCTCAGTTAGCTCTGTTTTTTATTTATTCATCGCCGATGTATTTCTCTTTTTTTCGTTCCTTATTGCACTATAACCACTTGTTCACTCAGTATTGATCCATTTCATTTAGCTCTGCTTAGATATTTATTTGCCGTTGTAATCTTTGTCTTCTTGCACTACAACCACTCTTGTTATTCATTTCTTATTCTACTTATACAGTTCTGTTTACATATCTACCCACTGTCATTGGTTAATCTCTGAGACATTTTTTAAATCATCTTTGAAACTGTTTATATTCGTATTGTGTATATAGATATACATATATACTGTACATATTTTTTTATGTATTTTATTCATATTCTTAAATTAGACTTGTATATACTTTAGTCTGTATTGTACCATTTACTGACTCTTGGTTTTGTACCTGCCATTTGATTCTTGTAATGCTGCTGCTCTAAGTGCCTTGAATTGCCCCCTGGGGACAAATAAAGTTTTTTGAATTTGATCTTGAATTAAGTTTTAAAGACAATATTTACACTTCTCTGAACTGCATTTCTGAGAAACTGAGAAACTTTATTTGATAAGAAGCTGCTGACAGATTACAGACGATAGGACAGTGGTTTCTGTTACCACGACAACCACGGCAGGAGATGTTCCTGTCAGACTAATGCTGTCAGTGTCTTTTTGTTGTTTAAAGTTAGAAGGGAGTTATTCAAAGACGACTGAATTACAGCCAACCATCAAATTAAAAGCTAATGAACCTACTGACTTGAATTTTTAAGTAACTAATAATTGAATGTATAAAATGTCAATTAACACCAGTAAACAGTAAAAATATCATGTTATTAATGCATTAATATGTTCATAATCTTTTAACTTCATATACTGCTGATATATGAAGTTTAATCTGTGATAACACATCATTTATGAGTTGATAATAGTATTGTATTATTATTTGAACGTGTAAAGGAAATACTGTCAGATAAATGAAGTGCAGCAAAAGTAGAAAGTAGCAGAAACTGAAAAACCCTCAAATAATTTACAATTACCTGAAAACTGTACTTGAATACACTCCAGTAAACAATGGATCACTGTTGTAAAGAAAAGACACAAAGAGAAGTTGTGACAATAAAGAGTAACAGGGAGAGAAACACAATAAATAAATAAATGAAACAAAAATAAATAGAAATAACTTTAAAAAATGTGTGTTGATTATTAGAAAAAAAAAGGATATTAATACAAGTTGTATTGGTGACACAGGGTTGTAATGAGGGTTAGACTGTAGAATACCTGGTTTAATGATCAGTGTGGAAAAAGTATGTTTATGTAATAAATGAATGAAACAGAAAAAAATAAGACAAACACAAAATAAATAATAGTTATTGTTATAATTACGTTTTAAAAATAGTAAAGACAATAAAATAATAAAAGTAACATTTATAATCATAAAATAATCATAACAGTATCATTATGTCTGTATTTAGTTTAAAAAATAGTGTGTGTGTGTGTGTGTGTGTGTGTGTGTGTGTGTGTGTGTGTGTGTATACTTGCACATGTTACATAGTGAGGAACCAAAACCATGTTTTAGCAACAGAGTGAGGACATTTTGGCCAGTCCTCACTCATTTAAAGGCCGGTTTGAGGCTCCAGACTTGGTTTTCACTTTCGGGTTACATTTAAATTTAAGGTAAGGGTTGGGATCTGGCATTTAGTTGTGATGGTTAAGTTTTGGCCAAGGGGCGTGGCAATGCATTATGTTAGTGTTGGTCCTCACAAAGACAGAAGGACAAGCCTGTGTGTGTGTCTGTATGCATATGTATGAAAATATGAAAACTATATTTATCTATATGCATATATAAAAACAGAGAAAAGAATTTATAAACTGCTAATATAAAAACAAACACAATAATTATATTAGTAACTATTATAACTGGAATATTTGTAATTAGAATAAATGGCTGAAAACATCAAAGTAAGAGTACCAACAGTAATAGTGTTATTAATAATAATAATTATAAGAAGAAGAAGAATATGTAGCAGGTTAATGAATGGTTGTCAGATGGACTCATTTTGTCTTGAGGTGTTGTTAGTGGAGGCTGAGAGTTTTTACAATAAGCAGTAATCTTAACGAAGGTTTCTCCGGTGTGTCGTGTGTAGTTTACGAGGACAGTTTTTAAATCAAATCAAACTTTATTTATAAAGCACTTTTCATACATGAGAACTGCAGCACAAAGTGCTATACATGTTAAAAACAGTCGTCCCCCCCCCCCCCCAGACCCTTCCCCAGCGCATACACACACGCACACACACACACACACACACACACACACACACACAGATAACACAATCTTAAATGTGTGATCGTAAAACGTGTTCTTAAAACATGTGGCTGAGTACAGAGGAGCCAGGTCAGGAAACGCCAGGAGGCCGACTGCACTGGGTGCTGCTCACGGCCCAGGGCCAGGACGTCTCCACCCGGGCGCGCCCTGCTAAAGGCCAGCGAAGGGCCCACAGCAGCAAAGCAGATGCAGACCCCCCACCCGGCCAAGCCGATGCCCACCACGAGACAGAGACATCCCAGCCACAGCCAATTGCAGCCCCCAGTGTAGGCAGCCCCCACTGAGGAAGCACTGGAGATATGGAATGAAAACATAAAACTACAAAGGCTGAGAATCGTAAAACTAATAAATGGCTAAAATGTCATAAGAAGTAATAGAATAACAATAACAACAACAAAAAAAAAAAGAGGGCTAAAATATATAATAAAAATAATAATAATAATAATAATAATTAATAAATAAAAATAAAGATGTAGATAAAAATGAGACATTAGTTAAAAGCCAAATTAAATAGGTGGGTCTTGAGCCTACTTTTAAAAATATGAACATTCTCTGCGGCCCTCAGGTCCTCTGGCAGGCTGTTCCACAGACGGGGGCCATAGTGCTGGAAAGATGCCTCACCGTAGGTCCGTGTTCTAGCTTTGGGAATCATTAAGAGGCCAGTGCCAGAGGATCTGAGGGTCTGCGAGGGCTCATATGGTAAAAGCAATTCTGAAAGATAAGAAGGTCCAAGACCCCTAAGACATTTAAAAACCATTAAAAGGACCTTAAAATCAATCCTAGTTTTCTTGGTGATAGTGTCATTCTGTCTCTCTGCCTGTCCATCTGTCTGCTGCGTGCTCTGATCATCTCCTGCTGTCCTCAGTGTTTGTCTGCAAACAGGAAGAGGTGGAGTTTTACTGGAATATTTCTGATTTGATCATCCTTGGTGTCTGTGTCACTCTGCAGTTACACCTCCAAAACACTAGTTGGCAGCGGAGGTTTCTGTGAAGTGCTGTAAAGTTTAGTTGATTGAAAACACACATTAAACACACATTAAACACACATTAAACACACAGTAAACACACGTTAAACACACATTAAACACACAGTAAACACACAGTAAACACACATTAAACATGGCTTCATAGAGACAGTTTCAAACACCAATCAGCTTCACTATAACTGGCAGCATTCACAGACAAACACTTGTCTTTATCTGGACACATTTTCCCCACAAATACAACATGCTAATGTTATTAGCACAAGCCTATGGCATTTTACATTGTATAAATGAGCCTAGCAGCTAGCAGAGATTTCCTCTGCTCATATTTCAGCCAGGATAAATCACACACAGTGTGTGGAGGCTTTATTGTCTTCACAGTTTATTGTTTCTTACCTGTGAAATTAAAGCCAATCAGAGTTTAGTTTCCACTGAGGGAAATGGTTTCAGCTCACAGAGGCAGACAGGAGGTCTGCGTCACTGTGACGTGGAGGTACATTTCTGGGGAGGTGCACGCCAGGCTGTATGTCGACACACAGCCTATGCCGTAGGTACAGCGTCGATTTGACTCAGAAGTTTAAATCCTGCATAACATTCTGCTCTGACACTGATGACACACTGGGTCTGCACCATTACCACACTGGTGTACGCCTGCAGAGCGTGGAGTGGGTGGAGTCTGCACACCATTTAATGGGTGTTTTAGCCGGCAGATCAGCCGGATACACCACTATATTTGAACGGTGAGAGCGGCGTATACGTCACTACGACCACATGGCTCATCCAAACACAAAGACGTCAGGGGAGATTGATAAAACAGAGAACTGATGATGTCATTCAGGCTGACAGAGAGTCACATTGTGAACAACACTGTTCACGCAGGACATCATTTATCCTCGAGGAAAGATACCGTGGCTTTTGTCTTGTTGACCAACATCCTTGTTTGTTTTGTCAGCTGACAGTTACGTGGTTACATGCTGAGTGATAAACCAGCGCACTGAAGTAGAGCTGACCCATTGGTCACTATCGATGATGTCACAGAGAATCACATCAGTGAACATAAGCTGAGAATACTTGTGTACTTTTACTGCTGATACTTTAACTGTATGAAGCTGAGAATACTTTGATAAGTATGTGTACTTTAACTGCCGCTGATACTTAGATTTCTCTCAGCTGTGTAAGATACTTGTACTGCTGGCCCTTTAACAGAGGGGGCGCTGAAGCTGGACCGGATACAAAGCGCAGGAACGCTATAGAAGAAGAAGACTGAGCGGAAGCGGAAATCACGCCCCTTTGTTTTGAAAGAGGGAAATTTAAAATTGTACGGCTAATCAGAAGTAAACACAAACAACCGGAATAAATCCTCCCGAAACGACATGAAAATGTCCGCAAACTGACATCGGTCACCTCCGGATGTAAAGTATGTTTCTTCTGAATATTTGGTCTCGTTATAATTTGAACTTTAACCCCGCTGAAGATAACGCGAGTCTTACTTTCTTGTAACGTTTGAACCTCACTTTCCCGTTTGAGACTCTTTTAAAAAATCCACTTTGATTCAATGTTTGACCGCACATTCTGGTTCTTTATACTCTGTATACATCTAACAGATATATTTATGAAACATATTTGTTAGCTAGCCACTTGTTGAAGACATTTTGTTGATATATTCGACGGTAACAGTTTCTTTTACCGTCACGTCACTCGGTTGTGTTTTCCTCCCTCTGACTCATTCACTGAACACTGCCAGCTCAGTTAGTTTGGTTAGTTTATTGAGAATATCGCAGCCCTTCATTAGCATTTTAATAATTAAGTACCGTCCTGCTGATTCAGTAAACTGTTCTGATGGTCGATCAATCCTCATCAGAATTTAAAAAAGAAAAACGCCTAAATCTGTTTCAGCGTCTTAATTGGTTTATTGTTTATATTAACTTTGTCTTCTGTGTTATTAATCTGAATATTGATGGGGTTTTTGACTTCTCGACCAAAAAAGAAGATGTTTCAGGACATTTGGACTGTTTTCACCACCTGCCTGACATTTATAGAGCAATGATTCAGTGATTAATCAAAATAACTGACAGTTGAGTCGATAAAAATAATCAGTAGTTGCAGCCCTAAAAATTTTTCATCTACATGTCGTTTGTGAGATGCAGAACAAATGAAAAGATGCAAGACCGGTGCTTAATAGCATCAGCCAGGCATGGTGGAGGCAGCGTGGTGGTGTGGGGGCTTTGGAGGTGGTAAAATAGGAGGGTTGTACAGAGTGGAAGGAAAGCTATCACAAGATTTTTCAAAGCCATGCCATACTCTGTGGACAGCATTTGGCTGGGGCCAGTTTTATCCTACAATATGATAATGACACAAAACACACCTCCAAAATGTGTCAGCAATATTTAAAGATAAGCAGTCAGACAGAATCCTGACTGTGATGGAGGGGCCAGCACAGTCTCTGGATCTGAACCCTGCTGAGCTGTAGTGGGAGCAGCTTGATCGTACAGTACGGAGGAGGACTCCATCAAGCCAATCCATCTTGTGGGAGATGCTCCAAGAAGCATGGGCTGACATCTCATCAGATTACCCTGAAAAACTGACAGCAAGAATGCCCTTTTCTTATGAAGGCAAAGTTTGAAGTACACATTCATCAGTTCCATTAAAATCATTATTTCTAACTCGTGTCCTGTTCATCTGCTGTATTTCCTATTCAGACTCATTTCACGTGTGTTTCCATGGAGAACAAGATCACTTCCAAGTGATCCCAAAATTTTGAGCAGGAGTGTGTGTGTGTGTGTGTGTGTGTGTGTGTGTGTGTGTGTGTGTATGTGTGTGTATGTATGTGTGTGTATGTATGTATGTATATAAAAGATATATGACGCTCGGTAGATTTGACCTCTGACCTCCCTGGGGGTCTGTCTGTGTCCCTGCAGGGTCGCATCACACCAACATGAAGAAGAAAGCGAGGATGTCGCAGGTCGGAGGTGCCTGGTAGGAACAAGGAAGAATGTGAGTGATTCAATTTAATAATTCCATTCAGTTTCATTCATAAAGCCCAGTATCACAAATTACAGAGCTGCCCTGCTGTGTTTGTGCCAGTAAATACAGCTAGGAAAGGTTTTTATGGGGAAAGAAGACGAAGGAGGATGTGGACAGTATGACTCTTGATAAAAAGAACATGATTATAAATTTGCGTGTGTGTGTGTGTGTCCAGGCTGTGCGCTCTGCAGGCTCAGCGATGATGACCCAGTCATGTTTGGGGAGAAGGTCACACTCAAAGAGCACAAACTGTCTGTCCACTACTTCTGTCTGGTAAGTCTGTGTGTTGGTGTGTTCTTGTAGTTTCATACTCAAAGACAGTACAGCGTTCTTCCAGATCTACAGGACTCACGGGGAATTATTTTACTCGTGAGCATCCCTAGTTTTTCCTTTTAGTACTTCTTTTGGATCTCAGAAGTATTTCCATGAGACTTCCATCACTGACACAGTGTCATTAGTTCACTGACTAACAGACCTCTGTGATGATGCAGTGGTTGAAGGTATTTTTAAGATATTTTGTCAAGCAGTTCATGTTAGTGCTGCACTTTCAGGAGAAAATACAAAAACAATGTTTCCCTCAGTGACTGAATCTTCAGAAACTTTTAATTTAATTAACAAAATGATCCAAACCTCTCAACAGCGTCACTGCTTCATGTCTGACAGAGGTTTATTAAAACAAAACAAACTATGAAATGAACAGTCTCATGTTGAAACGATTCACTGTCGGTCCACACGCAGCCCTGCTCATGTTCATGAGGTATTATCAGGTTCTGATGGACTGTCAGATGTCTGGAGGTCATACCGCGATGTGTGTTATCATCTGTGTGTGTTGTGTCTCAGCTGACGTCCTGTGGAGTTTATCAGCGTGGAGAGGAGGGCGAGGGCGTCTTTGGTTTCCTGGTGGACGACATCAAGCAGGAGTGCCGCCGGTCGGCTCGACTGGTGAGAGATTAAAACACATCATGTTTGATTCTTAATGTGTGTTTAATGTGTGTTTAAAGTATGTTTACTCTGCACAATCAACACACAGTGAAGTCATACAGTAAACACACAGTAAACAAACGTAAAGACACAGAGTAGACACAATATTGTGTATTTATCATGTGTGTTTACTCTGCGTTTATTGTTTGTGTGTACTGTGTGTTGACTGTGTTTACCGTGCATGTTTACTGTGTGTTTATCGTTTGTCTTTACTGTGTGTTGACTTTACATTTATTGTTTGTGTTTATTGCATGTGTACTGTGTGTTTATCAAACTGTACTGAGTGCTTATTGTTTTTGTTTACTGCATGCTTACTATGTGTTTACTGTGTGTTCATCTTTTGTGTTTCCTGTGTGTTTATAGTTTGTGTTTACGGTGTGTGTGTGTCCTGTGTGTTTTTCAGACGTGTAGCCTCTGTAAGAAGAAGGGAGCGTGTGTCGGCTGTTACGTCAGAAGCTGCAGGAAGGTGGCTCACTTTCCCTGCGCCAGGAAACACCAGTTCATCTCTCAGTTCACTGGACTCTTCCCGTGAGTGACGACTGCACATTCAACGCTTTATTAATGAGGTGGCTCCTGGATCATCATGTCTCATGTGCAGCGCTCCAGCTCAACGTGTGTTAGAGAAAAGAGCATTTCTCTGATGACCTCTCACTTCCCTCATCCACTCATCCACTCATTCACTCATTCACTGCTCCCTGCATCATAAACACTCAGCAGTTTTCCTGCACCGTCGCTGGCACGTTGTCACATCACACACACACACACGTAGAGAGGGTGAGGAGGAACTTTTTAAACGCCTCGAAATGCAGCAGGAAGAAGACAGGGTAATATTAGACAAATAAAAAACGCTGCTCACTGCTGTTATTGTCACACTAACATTAGTGAGGGTGGACGAAATAACAGAAACACCTCTCTGTGTGACACCACACAGTTCAACCCCACCCTGCAGCGTCCACACTGACCCTACAGACACAACATGATGGAGGATTTATTACAGGAACACTGCTTTGATCATTCATCAGGTTGTACCTAATAAACTGGACAGAGTATAAAACATTCAGGTAAGGTTCATGTGTCCTGTCTGTGTGTCTGTTTGTGTCTGTGTTCAGGTCGTACTGTCCGGATCACGGCCCCACTCAGTCTCTGTGTGTGAGTTCAGACCTCAGTCTGCCTCGGTCCTGCTCCGTCTGCCTGGACTCCATCGATCCCGTCCTCAGCTACTCCGTCCTCAAATGTCCGTCCTGCCATGCCAGCTGGTTCCACAGGGACTGTGTGCAGGTACTGTCACATGTGTGATGGCGTTGCAAATGAAAACTATTTGTTAACCCAAAATACACACAAAAAAAATCATGTTTTCCAGGTCATGCTGCAACATTGAGTCGTGTGTGACCCTTTAAACCTCCACCAGCATCAGCTGCATTTAGATTTAGTTGGTATTATATTTCCAGGTGTGCAGCACATTTACCTGTCTGTGTTTCTGTGTGTGTGTGTGTGTGTGTGTGTGTGTGTGTGTGTGTGTGTGTGTGTGTGTGTGTGTGTCAGCGCCAGGCCCACAGCGCTGGCCTCTTCTTCTTCAGATGTACCCTCTGTAACAACAAGGAGAGCTTCCAAGAGGAGATGCTGAGGATGGGAATCTACATCCCAGAGAGGTAACATGACCATTAACACGTGACGAGGCGTTCAGGATGCGTTCACAGCCAGCGTGTTCTCACCACACCTGAACTCAACAGTAACCACAGAAGACACGGGATTGTGGGTAGAATGAAACAAAAGTCTGTCTTCTAATTCACTGTGTGTTCTTCTCTGCAGAGATGCCTCATGGGAGTTGGAGGCAAACGCTTATTCAGAGCTGCTGGAGGTTTACAGTCGCTGTGATGCTCTCAGCTGCATCTGCAACGATGGACGAATGCACTCCGCCAAGAGCGGGTATTTATGTTCTTATGTCACTGTTTCATCCACAGCGTTAACACAGATGGACACAAGGTTAATGTCAAACTGGAGTTTAATATTAATACAAGGATTCACAGCCCTGTCTCCACTGTAGTGCTGTCCCAATGTGTAGTGGGAATTATTATACCTTATATATCGGACTCAAAGTATCCCACAATGCATTGTGAAAAGAAGTGTAGAACCAGTGGTCCGTAACCAAGCACCATATACCATCATGCACTGTGCTGAAGGACATGATGGATTGTATGGGACGGATGCAGAGACAGACGATAGAATGCCTTGCTCATGTTTAACTTTCAGTGACATGTTCTGACAAGTTTATTTTACTAGTTTCTCAGCCATGTAATAAACTGTTAAACGTCAGTCCCTGAAGAGATTAAAATTAATTGGCAATTGATTTTTCTCTTGTACTGTACAGAAGAGGGCTACTAACACTAGCTACAAGTTATCACACGACTAACTGGTAAAACAAACCTCAACAGAGCGAGGGTTAAACTGAAAATTACTTATATTTGTAGGACAGGTTGCAGTCTGGCTGCTCTCTCTTCTCTTGTCTGTCTGCCAGTGTAACATTAATAATGTGTTTAATATGAGCGTAGCAGTCATGGATGTAATAACAGACCAGCACATCTCACAACTCAAATGGCCACAGAGTACCCTGTAACGTTATTTATTAATTTGGGGAAAATATGCTGAGTATATCATGTGTTTATCACAGATATTTATGTGGGTATTTGTTACGGATGGTTTATCAGCCGCTGTTGATATGGCATATTTTAATTGAGCGACAGCAATGACATCATTAATGGCACCAAGAAATTGACCTGAATAGGCTCTGTTTCCACCAAACCCTTTCAGTACAGTCCCTCTGGAACCAGCAGTAACCCTTCAGACATGGTACCTAGACCCTGGGTCTGTTCAGACAGTCCTCTTAAATGTGGGCGGGGTTGTTGTCACTCACTGCTCCGTCCAGCACTGGCTGTATTTCCTCATCAGCGGTGACACAGATGGAAGTCTGCACCTGGTTTATGGTCCACAGAACGAGGCTGCACGCCCACATTTTCAGAACAAAATACAACAGGCTGCAGTGAGAGTCTCTCTCCATGGGATATTTCAAAATAGCAGCTTTGTGCATTTAGTCCTTCTCAGGCAAGCTCAGGGGTTTAGTGTTGCTGTAGCCCACAGGAAGTGAGGATTAGAATATATGACCTTCACATAATCCGCTCCAAATCAATCTATATTTTTAAAGTCAGCACTAAAAGTGTCTGTCATATAAAAACTAAAGTGATGCTCAAAGTTGTCACAGGTAAATTTAAGGTGTGCTGATGGATTCACGTCATCAACTCATGCATTGAGTAACATTACAAGTTAACGTTCCACCTTAAAAGTTGCCGGCAGGCGGCCCAGTGAATGAAGTGATTTTTTTCTCTTTCATTTTATAGTTGTAGTTTACTGATGTATGAACAGAGGTTACATCAAACCAGAGTGAGCGTCCTCTACTGACCAATCAGACTGCAGTGTTCACAGCTCCACCTTTTAGTACCAGATCTGTGTGCTAGGTACCCCAACAGAGGGGGGACCAAACATGGGGACGCTAAGGAACGCTGCTATTGGTACCATCCACAACTTTTCACTGTGGAGACAGAAACAATGAACTGAACCGTACCGTGCTGCTCGGTGGAAACAGGACTGTAGTGTCCAAAAGTAATTTTTTTATGTTGCAGATGAGCTCACAGACCAAACAATGGACAAACAAGTTAGCTACGGTTAGCTAGCAGCTAACTGGTACCATGGTGGACAGCTTTACAGCTCTGTACATTTGGTCCGTCCAAAAAGTCACGGCTCTGGATGTAGATTTCTCCATGTTGTTACCGGCTTCTTCTTCTCTTACACATTTAATGCTATTGGACTTCCGGGTCAAAGCCCGGGGCGGAAACTGTGGAGCATGCTCAGAGCGCCTCGGCCAGTTTGGGTCTGACTGACTGTATACATGCAGGAGTCACATGATCTGGGTGTGTTAGTCCCACTGTGACTCATTCACTTTAGAACCATCTCACTCACACTAACATGTTCACATGGATTTTAAAGTCTGGTTTTAGTCAGACTGACTCAATAAATCGATTTTCTCGTACTGAGTGTTTCCAGTGTGTGACCCTGTCCTTGATTGTTTCAGTTGGTTTGAGGTGATTCGCTGCCGACTGTGTGGCTCCAGAGGGACTCACAGGAAATGTTCGGGGCTGAAGGTGGACACCAGTGACTGGGCCTGCAGCGACTGCACACAGGCCACTGATGGGAAAGGTCTGAGTCTCTGATGCACTGTCATTTTGTTGTAATTATGCTGCAGCAGTTTGTTAATGTGAACCCTGTGCTCGTCCTCTCCAGCCTCCCTCGTTGCGTCTCCTCAGGGGGGTCAGAGGAGGAGTCTGCTGTCCAAACGCTACCTTTCCCCCATCCGCTCCTCCATCAGCTGTAAAAGGTACACAAACCTGTGTGATGCATTTGCACCACTAGCTGTGTAACATCAGATTGGCTGCTGTGACAGCTCCCTCCTAGGTGGGATCACACAGCGCTCTGCGAGCTGTTTCGTTGGGCTTTTATGGAATAAAACTCACAGATTATCCTGAATGGTCCTTTAAATCTGATAACAGTCACATGAAACCTCTGTCTGTCTCTGTCTCTGTCTTTTAGACCGTCGTTACCTGTTGGATCTGGATCACCTGAGGAGATCCTGCAGACGTTGCGCCCTCAGCTCCGTCCCGACAGCGTGCAGGTGCAGGTGGAGGTGGACGGGGATCAGGCTCTGTCTGCAGGTTTAGAGCTGGTGAGGAGGGCCGACTTCAACCCCACACACACTCTGTCTGTCAGGTGAGTGGACCATAAAATCACCTTCTGTTTTCTAAACGCTGTCATTTCTCCATTTAATTGTTGATAAGATCAATGTCTGATCGAAATACGTACCTCTGTAAACAGTTTAATTTGCCTCTTCTTATCGTCACCGTCCAGGTTTAACGACGACCAGCAGAACGCATTTCCCAGCAGCCTCCAGGACAGTGACACGGCCAGGCAGTACTTCCTGCAGCTGCTGGTGCAGCAGATCCAGGACTCTGTGGTGTTTGAGGGTCCAGACGGATCCAAAAACATGGCGCTGGACTCTCAGGGTACAGATCACTATCTGATTCTTTATTCATGCAGTCACCAGGTGTGTCCCTTAAAGTGTATCACCTGCATTTCAAAAAAAGAATAGTGAAATGATTTAAACATCCATGTACAAAACAAACCCTTCGTACTAAATAACTTGTATTTGTAAAGAGGACTTTGTACAGCCTGAGAGCATCAGAGTGGATGCAGAGAGTCCTCTCACACACGTGTTACCACCCTAGTGTCCATGAGCCAGCAGGTAACTCAGCTCTGTGTGTCTCCAGCTCTGAGAGACGACCTGTACTTTGACGTCGGCTGCCTGCTGGCCCTGTCTCTGGCTCACGGTGGTCCTCCTGTCAGCTTCTTCTCTCACGCGCTCTACCAGTGTCTGTTCAACTACCCACCCAACCGCCCGCTCGCCATCACGCACATGACCCCGGACACGCACTTCACCCACAGAGTCAGCAGGGTGAGTAGGACGACCTCGTTGGTAACCTACATGTTTCACTACAGGTGTCTTTATAATCGCAAGTCGAGTGATTGACTGGCTGTTTTCAGATCGCTGAGGCGGGGTCTTTAGACGACCTGCGAGAAGTCATGGCAGCGAGCTGGGAGTACCTGGAGCTGGCTGGCTGCAACCGACCAATCAGCAGCCTGGAGGAGAGAGAGGCTCTGGTGGAGGATCTGGTCAGCTTCACCATGATCACCAGGATGCAGCTGCCACTGCAGAGGTGATGTTCAGTGATTCTGATGTTGTAACTTCTCCTGGTTTGAATTCCTTCAATGTTCATTGTTCAGGAGCTGAATCATCCTCAGAGGTCTCTTCCTCTCCAAAACAAACAGACCAGCTGATTTCAGTGGGTGAAAACACAGAATAAAACAGTTTCACATTACAAATCAGTGTTTCTCCTGCGCTGTTCAGCTGGCCACAGACAGCTTAGCAACTGGCTGCAGGTCATTTTCAATAGAGGCTGGAGACCTGAAGCTACAAACTGACACCTGACACTTGTTGCTGCAGACAGGCGTGACGCTTCAAAGCGCAGTTGTGCTGACCTCAACTTTTATCAGCACTCCAGTGACGTGTCAACCTATCATGTGTTTTTGTTTCTAGCTGTGGTTCCACGTTATGTACCGTATATAGCTGAGGCTACGTTATCTTCCTGTGCATTGTTGTGCACACAGGGGTGAAATGGAGCAGCAAAATGTGATGTTAAAATCAGACACTGATCGAAAGCACAAATATTTGTTTGACCTCATCCAAACTTAAGATGGTATTCTGTTAAGGTGCTTTGTGGCTAGTAGCAGACACACACACACACACACACACACAGGCCCGTAACGACGTAACTACATTAACAAGTGCTTGAATGACACTTCACAGCAGCTCGGCGATAACGTAGCTGGTCACACTGTTGTGTTGTCGCAGTCGGATCCTAATTATTGTGTATGATTTAAGCAATAACAAATTCTCCTAAAAGAAAAAAAATGGCTTAAGAGATCTGTCTTTTTTTCTCTTTTGTATAATTACTGTTGCTCTATAATAAAGCAAGTATTTCTTCAATCAGTGGATTGATCCATGAAACACTCAGTCACTAAAATAATCAATAGCTGCAGCCCTGTTCAAACATAAGACGCACCTCGTGACCGTTGGAGACCAGGGCTGGGTTAATATAATTGATTTATCCAATTCAGATCCATCTTCTTTTCAATGACCCGATATTTGCTCATGAAGTCAGAGATCGATCTTTTAATATAGGCTTTTTCCCACAGATATGTGAAGCTTGAAACCCGTTAATGTCACCAGCAGTAAACTGGCCCCAGTGCTAAACTATTAACGACCATAGTCTTGAGAAGCTCAGATGTTACTGGTTCTTTAATCGGTATCTGTTAGCTTACTGTCATACTGTCAAATCAGTGGTGATACGCAGCCCTATTGGCTGCCTTTGTGAAGACCGTGGTATTTATAATCTCAGATGTCACCGGTTCTTTTTAAGGTTTTGCTGTAATGTCTATCATGTCTAGCGATCACCTCCATATTTCTCCTCCTATTATCCCGCTTTAAGAATGACACAAGCTCTGACACAACATGTTGACACAGTGACTTCACAGGAGTGAAACACACTGCAGAGGTTCAGTATCATCTCTGCTTCACTGTAATAACTGTGTGTGTGTGTGTGTGTGTGTTTGTCCTGCAGGTTTCGGGAGGGCCTTCAGACTCTGGGGGTCTTTGACCAGGTGATTTAAGTTTGCTTGTGTTAGCACAGTGTTTGTTTGAAGATTCATCAGAGTGACAAACCTTTGGTCTGATCCAGGTGCAGCTCTTCCCGTCAGTGTTCTGCAGTGTTTTCTGTGAGGCGGCGGATCGGCTCACGGCTCAGACGGTGGGACAGATCTTCACCGTGAACTTCTCTCAGCAGGAGGACAGACTGAGCAGAGAGACGCCCGTCATCAGCTTCTGGAGACACTTCCTGCGGGAGTGTGAAGGTACGGACAAACAAACACTGGCTGTAGATAGAGCCACCCTCGACCACTGTTAGCAGCCCCTCTAAGGCCCTGATCACACAGAAAGCGTTCTGCAGGTTCAGTCATTCATGTCTGTAACCGCTTATCCTGTTGGGGGTCGTGGGGGGTGGAGCCTAACCCAGCTGACACTGGGTGAGAGGCGGGGTTCACCCTGGACAGGTCACCAGACTATCACAGGGCTGACACATAGAGACAGACAACCATTCACACTCACATTCACACCTACGGACAATTTAGAGT
Organism: Cephalopholis sonnerati; assembly: GCA_019142605.1. Lineage (NCBI taxonomy): Eukaryota > Metazoa > Chordata > Actinopteri > Perciformes > Serranidae > Cephalopholis > Cephalopholis sonnerati. The sequence goes on from JAGQAX010000015.1 coordinate 41,064,397, forward strand.
CACCAATTAACCTGCATGTCTTTGCAGAAACACACGTGACATCATCTGTGTTTTTAATGGTTTAAATCATGCAGAGGAAGATTCCAGTGTAACACCAGTGGACACAGAGGCCTGAAACAATAAAATGATTCGACTCTCCTATAAAGATATAAACTCTGTAACCTGTCAGTCTGGACCGTCGTCCATGTTGCGATCATTTTTTTCCAGTGATCTAATTAGTCAGAGGTCGCAGTGTTGACAGGCTGTGATCTGATCCTCTGAGGCTGATCTGTTCTACAGCAGGTCAGCTGTTCAGTGTGAGTTACCATGGTGATTTAACCCGGTAAAAAGAGAAGCTAGGGTTGAACCTGAGGTTACCTCGCTAGAACTCTGACATCGCTTAATAATCTTAATAATCTACAACACCTTGATGAACACTCCTGAATTGGTGGTTTTTAAGACCAGATGTTAATATACTCTCCTCTCCTCTCCTCTCCTCTCCTCTCCTCTCCTCTCCTCTCCTCTCCTCTACTCTCCTCTCCTCTCCTCCTCAGTTGGGAGGAGCTCTATCTCCCTGCAGGACCTTCTTCATTTCGCCACAGGAGCTGAGGAGCTCCCAGCAGCCAGCCTTCTCCCTTCTCCCTCCATCTCCTTCCTCCACCCTGTCGAGGAGGGACAGGAAGGGAGGGAAGGAGTCAGAACAAGGAGGGACGAGGGGCTCTTTCCTCAGAGTGTGCCCGGCTCCAGACACCTCCTCCTGCCGGTTTCCTCCTCATACCAGGCCTTCAAAAGCTCCATGGAGCAGGCTGTCAGCCACCATGTGCACCTCCTCCCCACAGAGAGTTGAGGAGGAGGAGGAGAAGGATTTTAGAGATGGTGGCTCTGCCTGTTAATGTTTCTGCTCTCATGCAGCACATTAACAGTTGAAAGCTTTTCACATCTTCCTCACTAATGAAGCTGAACGGGGCCAAAACAACAGTGTGTTGGGCTCAGGGGGATTCACTGGCAGACATGGAATATAATATAAGTGTGTTTTCTTTAGTGTGTAATCAGCTTAAAATAAGAATCATTGTATCTACATATGGAGCAGGTCCTCGTTTATGGAGTCCATCATGTTGCACTGCCATGTGTCTACTAAGGATGGGCATGAGTACTCGAGTACTCGTTTGGACATCAGTATTCACTGAAAGTATAGAATACTCACTGCCACCCCGCACACATTTGATCAGGCTTTTATATAGATATATATTTTAGTACTTTGAATAGGTGAAATCTTATTTTATTGCTCCGCTCAGCACCTCTGTGGCTCTCTTCTCTCTGTTTATCACCAGACTCCTGCTGCAGGAGTGTGAGCTCCACACTGGGGAACAGCTGTTTGAGTCGGCCTGCGCGCACACACACAGCGACAGGGCTGAAGGCAGATTTATACTTGTACATCAGCTATATGCAGAGCCTACGCCATTGTGAGCATTTACACCTGTGTGGTGGTGGAATTCTAACCAGGAGAAGTTTCAGCTGGTTGCAATCTGCAGTCGTCACCACTAGATGCCACTAAATCCCCCTAACTCTGACACACTGTTCCTTTAAATCAAACAGCAGGAAACAACACAAAAGTATTACGTTTACCTTTTGAAAGAAATCTTTTTTTCTGCTCTCTCCTTAAACCTGCGGCTCTGATGTGACCATAATGAAATTATGGTCACATGGAGTTTGTATGTTGCTTGTTTACTAGTTTAAAAACGATGGTGCTAATGTTTTTATATCTTATATCTTTAGAGTTGCTTTGAAATCAGTCTTATTTTATTGTACAGAGTCTGTCTGAAGCATTACATGATCATTGGTCTTAATGAGATTTTCTGTCTGTGCTCGTTTGTCGTATCGTCGTCTTTTTATTTTGAATTCTTCTGGAAAATGAACAAAGTGTTGATCAGATTCTGAGGAATAATGTCAGTGTTTGTTTTCTCCTGTCATGTGATCTGTCACATTTTGGTGATCAGGGTTTCACATAACCTGTGACATTTGATGCGTCCTGCCTCTGAGGGACAAGGGGGCGTCGCCCAGGTGGGAACAACGCACCTGTTTCCTGATTGGCCCAAATGCATCATGTGACCGATTTCCCATCTTATTAAAGATGTACAAATGTTTTCTGACCTCCTCAAACATCCGACGTCACCTCTCAACTCAAGCAAAGTTATGTTTCTAAAAACCAAAAACACCCTTGAACTCAAAACTCCAGGAGCCCGACAATTTGTACCATAAAACTAAATTGAATTTTCAATAACGTTATAATTGATTATCACCTCAGCTTGTAGTGTTAATGACACCTTGAAACTAACCAGATACCACAGAGAGGCCACCTCTGTGTTTTCACTTCAATTAAATATAATAATAAAAATAATGAGGCACTTTTTCAGATAGAACTAAATGAATGGTTCTGATTTTATTTGGTTAATTGTTGGTTAAAACCCCATTAAAACATGTAATTACATCATAATTATCGGGCACATTAATGGAGATTTAAAGTAAAAATGAAGAGTTGCAGTGTCAAATCTGAGCAAACATTTTGTTGCTGTCACTGCTGTCACAGACACATTTGGGTTTTTACCGTTAAACTACAGGATCAGTTGTAATTTGGATCCATTGCTTTAATATCAGTCAATATTTCTGACTTTGAACATTGAACATTTATGTTTCTGTCTCTCTCTTTAACTTGTTTTCTATCCGTGTTGTGTTTTCTGCATGGTTTGTTTTTTTTACATGTTTTATAAGTACGACTTTTCCTTTGTCCTCGTGGATCATAAATACAGAAACAAACTGTTTTGTTGTCTCGATTTCTTAAACTTTAAATAAGTGAACACAGCTGTGTCTCTGCCTCAGATACAGAGTTTATCGTCCAGGTCGAAAGACAAAAGGATATAATGTGCTTCCTTTGCTTCCTGACTGAGGTCTGTCTGCTCTTACTGGACTTTAAAGAATACGATGATATGATTACATAAAGAACCTGAAAGAGCTGTTTTCTTATTTTTGCTCTTCTCTTAGGTCAGAACATTTTATGAGTGGTGGAGAGCACTCGCACCAAGATAAGCGAAAACGTCTCATTTTCACGGCCCACAAATCGTTTGTCCTTAACGAGGAAACAACTTTTAAGTTTTAAAATTCAGAATATTGTGTTTTATTGTAATCATAATGATTGGCTCAAAGGTTTTCTGGCCAAAGACAGAGCAGAGACCCTCTTCTACACATTAGCCCCTTTTCCACCGCAGGAACTTTGATCATTTACCTCGGTGCGCTTCCACCAAAATTACCCAGAGAAAAAACTCCCTCAGATACAGATAATTGGCCAGTATGTTTCAATAGTACGTAAATGTTAGCCAACCAGTAATGCTCAAGCAAAGTAAAAGTACCTCAAACTGTGCTTTGGTACAGTACTAGAGTAAATGTACTTGGTTGCGTTCCAGCACTGGTCTCTGGTTCCACTCCACCACACTTCAGAGGGAAATATTTTACTGTTTCTCCTCCACTATTATCTTTAGTTACTAGTTGCTTTACACATGAAGATGTTTGCACACAAACAACATGAGTGCAGCTGAAATTATTATTTGACTGGAAAATAAATTGGCAAATATTTTGATTATTTTTCATTAAAAAAACTTGTGATTTCAGCTTCTCAAATATATGCATGAGAACATGCTAATTTTTCTTTTAATTATTTTGATTTATTTAATTTTTTTGTGCATTGAGCACTTTTATCTTTAACACTTAAATACATGTCCTGATTGTACTTACATAGTTTAACTCTGGTGACATTTTCAGTGCAGAACTTTTACTAGCACTAGAGTATTTTTACAGTGTGGTATTAATTTTACTTTAGTAAAGGATCTGAATACTTTCTTCCTCACTGCTGCTGACACACACAGCATCACAAATGTTCAGCCATTTCTGTTTCTTTTTTATTTATTAATTTTTGATATTTTTTTTTTGGATTGAATGTCAGGAAAACACTGGAAAAATCATGTTTACTTTGTTTGGGTTTATCTAACAGGAGGTCAATTTTACAGCCTGTTTTGGTGGCACTTCTCCAATTCTGATTCCTGAGCCTTTGCACATGGCAACACCTGCCCTTATATGGTGTTTAGGGGGCGTTACCTGTGCTAATAGGTTATTTATGATCTGGTGGGATTCTTCTGTCAGCACACCTGGGTAAGAGCAGATTCTGAGAACATATTAAAAACTAAAAGGAAAATATAAGAGAAATTTAAGAGATGTTGCTGCGTGTGGCCCAATGCTGTATGCGCTCATTTTTAAAGTGATTATAAACATGTTAAATCTTGACCCTAAAAATCAATTAGAGCTGGAACTTAATAAAGTGAAGTTAAAAGTACAATATGTACCTCTGAGATGTACTGCAGTACAAGTATAAAGTGGCAGAAAGTAGAAATACTCAAGTAAAGTCTTTGAGTAAATGTACCTGGTGATATTCCACCATTGGCAGAGTGAGACCTCTTTGTAGTTCCTCCTTGTTGGTTTCTGGAAACAGCTGCGGAGTGAGACCTCTTCTCTCGTTGCTCCTCTCTGACGGGCTGCTGCCACGTCATCAGGCGCTCCGTCACCACCATCAACATCCAACATGGCGGCGTCTGTCAGGGAGAAGCAGACAGGTTGGTCAAACTGGTTTTATTCTTCTATTAACGGTTATTTTTCAGCGACGGTAACCGGCGGAGGAGCGTTTAACGAGCGGGAGTCTGACGGCAGAGACAGATTCAGCACCGTCCTGCTGCTAACAAGCTAACTAACCACTCTGCGTCCCGAAGGTGCCGCTAGTCGGGCTTAGACTGATTTGACTACCGACACAGACACTCCTCACTGTCCTCCCCTATATACACAGTAATTAACTCAACAGGTTGTTAACTAGTTAACTAATGAGCTAACTAGCAGTTTAGCTTGTTAGCTAACGCTGCTGTTAGCTTTCTAATGCTACTGTTAGCTAGCTAGGTGAAGCTAGCCTGTTGCTACCGCTGGAGAAATCAGTCTTCATTTAAAGTGAACAAAGTGTGAGTGTTTTAACGCTTCAGTGCCTCTGATAGAAACTGAATTATCCCTCTTTTAAACACTAAAATGTGTGGTGAAGTTTTTATGGTGATGTCACAGCACTTAAAATTGAATGATGTACTTTAAGGAAACCAAGTTACACAGAACACCACAGTGACTGAGAAGGATTAGAAGAAACTCTGTGGAAGATTAAAGACATTTATGTTTAAGGTCGGACATGTTGAAGACACATTTTCTGTTCATTCAACCACAGCTGTCAGCAGGCTCAAATACTTCTGCTTTCCCTTCAGATCTGACAAATCTGCTGTAGTGTGTGTGTGTGTGTGTGTGTGTGTGTGTTTCAGTCAAATATGAAGTGATACCAGGACCAGAATCACCAACATCTATACTTGTGTGTGGTCCTCGTCTGTAAACCCACAGTGGTTTGTTCCCTTATTGTTGGAAACTGCCCCATGTTCCCTCATTCTGTGTTCCCTTACTGTTAGAGACAACCATATGTTACCTAAGTCCTATGTTCCCTTGTTGTTGGAAACAGCACCATGTTCCCTCAAACACATTTTCAAATTTGGAAAAGGCCCTCTGATCCCTGTTGGAAACAATCCTATATTCCATCAGTCCTATGGTCCCTTGTTGTTGGGAACAACCATGTTATCTAAGCCCTGTGTTCCATCATCATTGTAAACAGTCCTTTGTTCCCTAATTTTTGGAAACAGCTTTTTATACCCTTGGCCCTATGTTCCCTCGTCGTTGGAAACAAACCTGTGTTCCCTTGACTCTGTGTACACTGTTGGAAACAGTCCTATATGGGGTACGTAGGGTTAGGGAACATAGAGCTGAGATAACCTTTATTCAGCCGTTGGTGCAACTTTTTTAAACGTTGTTTTCAGATTAAGAACTTGTTTTCTGGACACTAATCAAACAGGATGTTGACCCAGAGCCTGTCTGTCAGATACAGCCATGAGACCAGGTGCTAACACAGGACCAGGACTTTGATGACGGTCACCACATTACCAAAGAGCAGAGAACCACAAAGTGAATTTTGGACTCTCTGACGGTCTTGGCCTCTAGAACGTGATCTAATCTTCTACCCTAACTATGACATCAAGTTTCTCTTCTCTTGGATACATTATAATGTCAGCACTGATCCACCAAACCTCAGCAGAGAGCTACATAGAATATGAAAGCAACATGTTGTTTGTTTCTCTGGCTGTAAACAGTTTGTGTTTGTTTGTTTGTTCGTGCAGTCGCTCTGAAGCGAATGCTGAACTTCAATGCTCCTCCTCTGAAGAACACAGCAGCTGAGCCAGTATGGAAGGTAACGCACCGCAGCATCACACTCAGGCTATATTCATGTGGAAATAAAATACACTCTACATATAATGTAATTAAACCTTTTTAGGTCAGAGCAGATCAGGGTAACAAAAGCTGGCAGTGAGTGTCAGAGACATTTTCTTTTTTCAGACATTTATTGTTATTGTTTATTTATTTTTATTATTCCAGTGTTCTTGTACACATTAAAGCTGTAGTTTGTAAGATTTAGGGGCGTATGTTGGCAGAAATGCTGTGTGATGTATTAAGTATGGTTTCTTTAGTGTTTCATCACCTGAAAATAAGAATCAGTGGGGTTTTTGTGTTACCTTAAGTCCAGTTCAGACCAAAGATTCATGACGAGATGAAACTGTTTCAGAACGTTGCAGAGAAATGTGTCAGCTCCGTCCCCACAGAGCCCTCTGTTTCCGTCCTCACGGTGTGTACTGGTTTAAATCACCTGGTCTGTTTTTTTTGGAGAGGTAGAGACCTCTGTGGATAATTTAGCTCCCAGTAAAAACCTCCTGAACAATGAACACTAGGAATTCTAACCAGAAGAAGTTTCAGCTGGTTGCACTCTACAGTCCTCACTGCTGGAGGCCATTAAATCCACACTGGACCTTTAAGCACAGAAAAAATATTTTATTTGCTTCCCATGAGCTATGATAAACCATCTGAAACATTTTGGGATGTTTTTGGACCTTTGCAACCAAAAACTAACTGTCTACTTTGTCAGGTTTCTGTCTTCAAGTTTAAAATGAAACTATGGTGTTTATTGTATCATGTGTCCTCTGTCCTTCTGTCCCTCTGTCTCTGTGTGTGCAGGTGTTGATATACGACAGGTTTGGCCAAGACATCATCTCCCCTCTGCTGTCTGTCAAAGAGCTGAGAGACATGGGCATCACCCTGCACCTGTAAGAGACACACACGTTTGCAAAACAAAAGCAAAGGTTTTACGAGTTAATGCCAATTCCTTTCAATGCCAATATTTTTTTGACGCGCAATTAACGCATGTACGTTCTGTAATCATGACCCTCAACCCACCCCGTAGTGTGGGACATCGGGAAGCAATGCAGCAGTAACGTTGTGGGTGGTGAGCAGAAACAAACCTCTGTGAGCAGAAATAGATGAAGAAAGAGGTCTTTTGAAGTTCAGCTTTAAATCCAGATGGTTCTCTCAACAAGACCAAAGTTATTTGCATTTACTGTCCAGAGTACGTCAAGCTGCTTAAAATAAACAGGGACTGTTTAGTTAACCTTTACAAGTGTAAAGTTAGACACTACAATGGCTCCTTTTCCACCAACGTTTCCAGGAACTTTTATTTTCAGGAATTTATTTACCTGCGTAAAAGAATTCCTGGAAATCTGTGTGGTCTGCGTTTCCACCACACCTCAAAGTTCCAGAAAATTTATTCAAATCAGGCTGATGACTTGTTAGTACGGCGGTCAGACACACTGCGACTGTTGTGCTCCTTCAGCTTCTTATAGTCTTTAGTTTCTTCAACTTTTCATGAATGTGTTTCAGCGTGTGCCCTATATTTAGCTCCAGCCAGCTTGTCGGCTATTCTTCCATAGACTCGGTCGTTTCGAGTCACCGACGCAAAGTCCTGCTGAATTTCCTCCTGGGCAAATACGCTCCAAAGAGCCTGGACCTCGTCGTCCGTCCACTTCTCGTAGCTTCTCTTCTTTTGCTCCATTTTCCAAATGATCAAAACACAAACCAAGTGAAGCTTGTAGAAATGAAATAAAGTTTGCAGCCACACTGGCACGGAAGTGTGGAACGCTGCAAGTGTGTTCCACCAATCAGCGTTCTTCAGCACACAGCCCCGCCCCTCAAGAATTCTCCTACTCCCCTACTAGGTACTTTTTCAGGGAAAGTTTGGGGTTGAGGGAAAGTTTTTTTCCCTGGGTAATTTCAGTGGAAACACGCTTAGGTTTTTCAAAATCCCGGTTAAATGATCAAAGTTCCTGCGGAGGAAAAGGAGCTAATGTGTTAGTGTTACTAACGTTAAATAAGGTCCATATGTTTGTCTGGTGTTGCTTCTTGTTTTTCAGTTTGCCATGGTGTGCTGTCAGCATGTTATTTGAGCATGCAGTATGTTTGAGGTTATTCTGGAGAATATTCTGGACAGTATTTTTCATGGTTTTGGATTTTTCCTGTAATAATAAACAAACATTTGCATAAAGCGAGCATATGTGTCCACTCCTCTGTTAAGAGTGTTAGAAACTTGAAAAATATCCCTTTAAGGTGCATTCACAACAGTTAAAAAATGTGAGTAATTTGCGATTAATCGCGATTAAATATTTTAATTCACAGCTTTAGTTTTAATCCCTGAACAGCTCTGGAGAAAATGTCCGTACAAAGACAGACAGTTGTCTCTGTTGATCATTTACAGCTGTCACTAAAGCCACGTGTTAAAATGAGCTTGTGTGTGTGTTTCAGTCTGCTTCACTCAGACAGAGATCCAATCCCAGATGTTCCCGCCATCTACTTCGTCATGCCCACAGAGGAGAACATCGACAGGATATGTCAGGTAGACAACACACACATGCACACACACGAACACACACACACACAAACACACACAAGCACACAGCCATCACCATAAACCATCATCTCTGTTTTTGGATCTCTGGTTTCCATCACGCTGTTGTTTAGCATGTTAGCATTCTCTTATTTTGTTGTGCTGATTTATAATCAATAGAGGAAATGTTTTTTTCTGCGCGCGTGTGTGTGTGTGTGTGTGTGTGTGTGTGTGTGTAGGACCTGAGGAACCAGCTGCATGAGTCGTACTATCTGAACTTCATCTCTGCCATCAGCAGGAGTAAATTGGAGGACATCGCCAGCGCCGCTCTGGCTGCTAACGCTGTCAACCAAGTCACCAAGGTTACCATGGTTACTCCTCTCTTTAGTGTTGTTAGATTATACTGTGTGTGATTCTGTACAGTAATGATTATTTGAATTGATTTGATTTCACTTTATTGTCAGAAAAAAAATGATGAAATGTGTCAGCTGTTTAATATAAACACACATAAGTACCAAACTACTAATCATACTTCCCTGACTCTTGTTTAACCTTACAATTTAGTCCAATCATGGCAGCTTTACCACAACTTTACCACAAATCTCATCATCTCACTGTAGAAATGTGTGCAGCGTGTTGATCTGCTCAACCTCTCGATCTCTGTGTTTATCATGAGATTACTGCTGCGAGGCATCAGAGTGGTGATGAGAACATGTTGTGATGTGTTAGCTCGTGCTAACTGGGCAGAGAGAGCAGGAGGAGAATAGCTAACAGCCCTTTAGTGCCGCGTCAAACAACCTCGCCATTACATTGCAAAAAAACGACACTTTTGTTCAACATGCACCACAGTATTTTAGAGAAGCTGCAGTTAAATCAGCATGTCAGGCTGCAGCAGTCCCAAAAAACAGTCCGCAAAATCCTGGAGGGGCTGAACGTTATAATGACCTTTCAATAATCGCAGCTTGAAAACTTCACTCAAGCATAAAGTAATACGACTGTGTTGGAGCACCAGAGCTCCTTAGATATAGAAAGAAAGGGAAAACACATAATTATTAATCAGAATTGTCTGTTATTTAATCTCTTTTTCTAAATTAGCATAGTGTGTGATTATTTTTATAGACTTTGATTTTTCCAGGTGCAGATTTACAGTTGTCGTCTCCCACTCTGAACCCTCCTTCCCCATCCCCACCTCTCCTCCCCTCCAACGTCAACATATGTACATGTACATTAGCAAACAAAAGCACTGTCTTAAACACACTTTACATGTTCATACAAACAGACAAACGGAGAAAGAAAACAACAGTGTGCAAGCTGTGAGTGTATAAAGTGGTCAGAATGTAAATTCTCCTCTTTAATGTCTCGTTGCTGTAGTTATGGTAGTTAAAGGGGGATATTGAGGTTTAACTCAAGCAAAGGACGGTGGGCCAAGAGGGATGCAGATGCTACGGCATTATTCTGATGGGCAGATATAATAAGTTCACCTCTGATTTTGTCACAGTGAAGATGGCAGTGATGGGAGTGTTTGTCCGTGTTTGTTCTCTCCATCTTCTGTCGTTCAGCTGCAGAAACGACACCACAGCTGAACGACAGAAGAGTTTCTTGTCGGGTTTTTGTTTTAGATTCATTAGTCAGGTGTTTTCATTATTGTGCCCACCCCTCCTCTGACACAGTGCAGTGCCACTGTCAGGAGCACTGTGCAATAAATAACTGATCTGTGTGTGTGTGTGTGTGTGTGTGTGTGTGTGTGTGTGTGTGTGTGTGTCTCAGGTGTACGATCAGTATCTGAACTTCATCACTCTGGAAGACGACATGTTCACCCTCTGCCATCAGAACAAGGAGCTCATCTCTTACCATGGTAACACACACACACACACACACACACACACACACACACACACACACACACACACACACACACACACACTATGGGTAGAGGGAGGTGCACTGACAAGCCAAACACAACTAAATGAAGCGTCTGTTGTCAGACCTTGACGTGATTCTCACAGACAAACTGACAGTCGGTCTAAAACGCTTTGCAAACATCACCACAACTTTTTCCAGTAAACAAACTACACCTGAGTCACATGACCTTTTCTCTTTAAGTACTGAAGGCTTGTGAATAGTAAAAAAACAGTTAGTGTATGTTAGTGGGCTTTTTTTTTTTTTTAGTCCATCATCTGAAAAAAAATTATTACGCACAGGAACCTTTCACACTGATTCAGATGTGTTGTGTTGTTCTATTTGTTGCCAAAATTCACAACGTGTGACAAAATGAAAAGACACATTTCCTCCTTTGCCTTGTTTTGCCGAAGTTCCCTATCTGGCTGTCATCACTCCCCACCTGTCTTGTGTTTGGCACCGCAGCTGCTTGAAGGGGCGGAGCTGTCCTCCACATTTTGTGTGCTGTCCACATCCTCCTACTCCTCTTCATCATCATCACCTGATTATCTGACCTCTTGAAAGTAGCTTTCTGAGTTATGAAATGATTCTGTGCGCCCTGTTCCTCTGTCTTGTCGTGGTTGTGTCCCACCACCACATTTCTTCACTGATTTTTGGTCAAACATCTCTAAAGGCTCTGACAGATGCAAAAACCTGTTCCAAAAATTTCATTGACGGACTAAAGTTTCGGACTCAGTGTGCAAACATTCTTGACTCAACATGAGGTTGAATCTATTTTTAGACGTGTGTCAATTTCAGACCAAAAAAAAGAAAACAGACTCAATGTGCAAAGGCCGTAAGCTCTGATCATGACGTGAACTGAATTAGATATTTGTGTCCCTGCAGCCATCAACAGAGCAGACATCCAGGACACAGACATGGAGGCCATCATGGACACCATCGTGGACAGTCTCTTCTGTTTCTTCGTCACTCTGGGTGAGTTTGTGTGATGAGCTGCAGCTCCTCTGATATCTGCAGCATGGATTAACACATCCAGACAGGAGATGAAACTAGATATTTTTACTGGTTTTAAAAAATCATGGCAAGTGTAATTTTCTGTTGGCAGATAATTTAGCTTATTTTAAAGGGATATTATTAGTGTAATGTATTAGTGTAATTAATGGTAGATTTGATTTAGTTGAACTATTAATATTGTAACAGAGTCTGAGTTACTGTTGGTCACAAACTAAAGAAATGAGAGATCATTTTTCTTTAGTTTTTACTGAAGATTTGAAGCAAACTAAAACTATATCACTGATTTTGTTGCAATTTTATGTTCCTAAATTAATAATAAAACATTTGTCATATCGTTAAAAATATTGTCGCAAAAATACCCCGTAACATTGTGATATTATTTTAGGGCCATAGCGCCCACCCTTGGATCCAACAAATATACATCAAGATTCTGTCACTGTGTTGCCTGTTTGTCACCTCAGACATTGTCAGAAACATATTTTTGGACACTGTTTAGCTGTAATATGAAATCGTTTGTCACCATTCAGCTGCCATTTTGTTTCCTGTGTCAAAACAGCCGAGCTCGCGTCACGTCACCCGGCAGCAGGAGCTTTTATCACTCTGGTGCAGTGCAGTGCATTTTGGTAGTTGCAGGTTTTCAACCTCTTGGTCTAAAGCCATCGCCCCTTTTGTTTTCTATGGTCACGTAGCACAAGTTTCAAAAGTATTTGTGTCTTTTCAGTGCACAGACAACCCAGTGTTATGAAATCCTTCCAGCAGTGAAATATTTCCTTAAATAATATTTTCCCTGTTCTATTGGAAATGGCTTTATGTAAAAATACTGAAAAGGATTTGAACACACAAGAAAGAAAATTTTAAATCATTTGAATTATTTATTTCAGGCAGATTTGAACCTGTTTCTTTTTTAGTAACAGATTATTTTTAATCCTGATTGAATCAGTTTCTCAGTGTGATTCTGTTTCTGTCCACAAGATGGAAGTGTTCTCCTTTAATCTCCAGAAACTCTCTCTGAATGATCCGACTGATATAAAACCTGTCACCTGCCTGCTGTTGTTGTTTATCAGGTGCAGTGCCAATTATTCGCTGTCCCCGTGGAAACGCAGCAGAGATGGTCGCCGTGGTGAGTTCAGCTTGTTATTCAGGTTGATGTCGGATGAAAACCTCCTTCTCTTTGTAGAGTGTTCACGTTTCCGTTTGATACAAGTTTGATGCAAGCAGACATGTTTGTAGTTTTTACCTTCAGTTTCATCCAAAAGTCTCAACAGCTACAGAATTGTCTTCACAAAGCTAACGGACAGTTTTCTTGAGAAGATGAAATCTACTTCTATTTTCTAAACATTTTTATGAGATGACTTATTGCTCTTCTCAGTGTAGGGTTGGTAGACACGACGATATTTACATCCTCGTTATAACACAGCAGCTTGGTCTTTAATATCTCTGAGTGATTTTAGATTTCTGTGAACAGTGTTGAACTTTATGGGGAGATTGCAGGTCAGCAGTCGATGAAATCTGTAATAAATACAATACATTATCACTGAAGTGTAGGACGGTCAGTCCCATTCTCAGTTACACAGGTTTGGTGCTAAATCTACATCTACTTGATCACTTGAGGAGGAAACTGTGATTTTAATCAAAAACTTTTGACAGTTTTACTGGAATATTCATATTTTTGAGTTGGAAGAAGTCTGAACTGTATGTGTGTGTGTGTGTGTGTGTGTGTGTGTGTGTGTTGTAGAAGTTGGATAAGAAGCTGCGTGAGAACCTGCGGGACGCCAGAAACAGCCTCTTCACTGGAGACAACATGGCCACAGGACAGTTCAGGTAAACGACACGTTAACTGTCTGTAACGAAGGATAAAACTGAAACAGTGTGAGGTCGTGGGACACTCCACTTCCTGCAGTGCTGTATCACTGTCAGGTCAGGCTCTGTGTGTAATGATCCTTTCTCCTCTCCAGTTTCCAGAGGCCTCTGTTCGTCCTGGCAGATCGTAACGTGGACATGGCCACGCCCCTCCATCACACCTGGACCTATCAGGCGCTGATCCACGACGTCCTGGTGAGCTGTCAATCATCTGTCTCAGAATGAGCTCATTTTGTGTTGATGCGTAAGAAGACAAGTTATTGAAGTGTGTTATCACTGTAGGCTATCGTAAGAGTATTTAAAAGATATGACCAGTAGTTTTTCTATATGGCTGGAATCCTGGAATCCTGGAATATTGACGGTTGTATTGGCCATTAAAAAAAGAAGCACATCATACCAAATCAGATTTCTCACAGTGGGACTAACACACCCAGATCATGTGACTCCTGCATGTATACAGTCCATCAGACCCAAACTGGCCGAGGCGCTCTGAGCATGCTCCACAGTTTCCGCCCCGGAACAGCAGCGTGTGTGTGTGTGTGTGTGTGTGTGTGTGTGTGTCTCAGGGATCCCTAAAGGTGCACACACACACACACACACACACACACACACACACACATAAATTCACACAGAGCCAGAGCGCTGTCAGCTTCTGAGGTGCTGAGGTTAATACTGACAGCACTGGAATGTAGAGCTACATGGATGTGTTATGTAACATGTCATCAGTGCACACACACACACACACACACACACACACACACACACACACACACACACACAGTTACTGGCACCAGTAAAGCAAAATTTGGCAAATCCAGCATGAAAACATCTTAACAAGTCTTTTAGTGTCATATTCATCCTTCAGGACTAATTTTCCTGTGAAGGAACAAACTGTCTGGACTTTTAAAACCAATATTTCCATCCATCCGTCAGTCTGTTGTCTCTAACAGCTTATCCTGTTCAGGGCTGCGGGGGGGGCTAGAGCCGATGCCAGCTGACACTGGGCGAGAGGCAGGGCTCACCCAGGATGGGCCGCCACATGATCACAGGGCTAATACTTACAGTAATTTTCAAAAACATAAATGATATCATATTGTAACATAAACAGATATATTTCATCAGGGTGCGAGTCATTTAACGTTGGATATCTGCTGATACCAAATCTGATCTGTATGCAGCTAACCATGTAGCTGACACATTAAAATACCAGCTGTAGTGACGAAATCTGACGTACAGGACTGTAGAGAAACACAGTAGAAATTCTTCTGGAGGTGGAAGACCTCGCAGAAAGGGGCCTCTCTAGGTTCACCCTCACTACATGTTTGGGTTCACGAGGTCTGTCCAGCAGCCTCCCCCACCATCTGATCCAACTCACCACTGGGTGGTGATCAGTTGACAGCTCTGCTCCTCTCTTCAACCGAGGGTCCAAGACACACGGCTGCAGATCTGATGATGAGTCGAACATTGATCTTTGCCTCAATGTGACCTGCAATGGCATCTCATTCTCCGGGGAGAACCCCAACCCAGCAGTGCTCAGCCAGGGGCTCGTGAGTGTGCCCACACCCGCCTGGTGCCTCTCACCCTGGGCAACTCCGGAAAAAGCAAGAGTCGAGCCCCTCTCCAGGAGTTTGGTTCCAGAACCAGCGTTGTGCATAGAGGTGCTCCACCGCTCCACCTCCCGCATCAGCTCCGGCTCCTTCCCCACCAGAGAGGTGACATTCCACGACCCCAGAGCCAGTCTGTGACGCCAGGGATCAGCATGCCTGGGGCCCCGCCCCTGCCTGCCGCCCCCTGCGGGTGGTGGGCCCACAGGGCGACGGCTCCATGTCCTTCGGGCCCCATGGCCTAAGGCCCAGCCACCAGAAGCTCACTGGCGAGGCCCCCCCCCCAGACTTTAGATTAACTTGATTTATTGTGTCAGTCCGACTAAAACCAGATTTTTAAAATACATGTGAACATGTTCGTCCAACTGAAATCATACTAAATCTAATTTCACACACACCCAGATCATGTGACTCCTGCATGTATACAGTCAGTCAGACCCAAACTGGCCGAGGCGCTCTGAGCATGCTCCACAGTTTCCTCCCCGGGCTTTGACCCGGAAGTCCAATAGCATTAAATGTGTAAGAGAAGAAGAAGCTGGTAACAACATGGAGAAATCTACATCCAGAGCCTGTGACTTTTTGGACGGACCAAATGTACAGAGCTGTAAAGTTGTCCACCATGGTACCAGTTAGCTGCTAGCTAACCGTAGCTAACTTGTTTGTCCATTGTTTGGTCTGTGACGTAATAGGTCAACAGGAAAAAGGTCCAATACTAACAAGCTGAAAGGGGGCATATCTCCACCTATCAGAGAGGAGTCGCACATACTGAGGCCTCTCGTGCTTGTATACTGGGACAAGGACAGTAGCCCAGTTAGATGTCCTCGTCCAGCTGGGACTGTAGCTCCACTTAGCTGTGCATATAAACGTACTGACTGTCTCATGACAGAGGAGAATACTGTGTGAACTTGGATGTTGAATTTGTTTTCAGTGACCATCGATCATATAAAACCACCGAGGGCTCTAAATATTGAGTTAGTCCTCTGCAGTCGATTCAGTGGTCAGACTGAAGAGGTTAAAACTGTCATTTGTCAGTCCACAGTATGCCTAGCTGATATTCTAACAGCGCTAACCCTCAAATAACCTAAGTTTCTATTGTTCCAGCTTGTTGGAGGCGTTATTGTGAAACTGGAACCTTTTGATGCTAAACTTCCAGTTTCTTTCACCAGTAACTGCTTATTTCCTCTCTTCTTACTCAACTGTTGCTCAGAGGGATCTTTGTCCCTTTCAGTTGTCAGTGTGATTGAACCGTCGTACAGCGTTTTGTTCTCTATGTATGAAACAAACCCTTTGTACTGAATAACATCTGTTTGTAAAGAGGGCTTTCTACAACCTAAAAGCATCAGAGACCAGTCAGACATATAGAGCAGTCCTTTCACACATCTGCCTGGACCTCAAACTGGACCTCAAAGTCTGTGGCAGCTGATCACTAATGTTTTTCAGCAGAGGTTGAAATACTTCCTTGTTTTGGGAGGTAAGAAATGACCGTCAGCAGTTTGAAACAGGTCACAGAGAGACATGTCGCTGCAGCAGAGTCAAGAAAATGACACTTCAGACATTTGTTTTGGAGACAGGTGAAATAAAGTCGCTCCACTGTAATATTCTTTTTTAACATCCTTTAAAAAGCCCCTCTGTTCAGTCGTCCAGGATCCAGACTCTGATCTGGTTTCTGTTGAGGCTCCCTCTGCGACGGCCGCTCCAGATGGCAGCGCTCTCTCCGTCTCTTTCCTTTCTTTCCTATAAACATGTCAGAGTCTGAACACAGCCGTCTACCACCCAGCGGGAGATGAGATCTCGACACTAAATCTCCCCTCTCATCCCTCCGCCGTCTCCATGGCAACAGAGATATTATGATCTGCTGCTGAGGATCTGTTCCCCGTCGGCCTCCGTCAGGATCCACTGTGGTGTAATTAGTAGTGATGTGCTGTCTTTGGTCTGGACACCATCCCAGATATCTTTAACACAGCAGGGCCTCATCTGCTGGTATTGGATCAGGTTTTATATTCATTACGTGTCTCAGAATCAGGTCTAGGATTTTAGGTCTGTAAACTTAAGTTAGATGATGACGTCTTTGGTTTTTCTTGGTGGTTTCACTTTGGATTCAGAGCATTCAAAAGACTTAAAGAGCTGATTTAGATCATTTAACACAGGAAAAACAATTTATAATACAAAAAAAATGGATGAGCTCCTTACAGGTACTGGCAGAGCTGAGCTGCAGCCTGCCAAAACAACCAGTGAAGCCAAACTCCAAAGATCACCTGACAGCAGATCTTTGTGAATATGTGTGTATGTTTGTTCTGTGTGTCCACCAGGACTACCAGCTGAACAGGGTGGTGATGGAGGAGGGGGCGGGGGCTGAGCCATCTCCCGCCGGCGCCAGACCAAAGAAGAAGAACAGAAAGACCTACGACCTGACTGGTGCCGACAAGTTCTGGCAAAAACACAAGGGCAGGTCAGTTCTTGTGGAGGAAGGGTTAGGAGAAGAGTTTTGGTTCAGGTTTTAAATATTGGATCCTTATCAATATTCACTCTGCCAAGTTTTTAACCCTATTCAAGACAGTTCTGCTCTTATTTGGATTTGCACCTCACCTTTAACCCAGTTTTCATTTCTGAAATTGTGTATGTTTGGTTTTTGCATCTTACTGAGAATCTGCTGTTGTTTATATCTTGTTTACTTGCTGGTAACAGGAATCGGATGATTTTCAGCTTGATTAACCATCCCTGCTGACTGACCGGTCAGTCTCAGATATAGCTGATCTTGTGCCGATCAAATTTACATGCATCCACTGCAACATGTTGCACGTTGCAAACAGCAGCACGGACAGTAACTCTCTATTGTCAGAGCCGCTGCAACCTGTCCTCAAAAGATGCCATTGATTTCCATACACGCTGTTTTTAAAGCTACTGTAGTAAGCTAGCTAATAGGCCAAAGTATACCACCCAAATCTGTATTAATCACCGAGTTGATAAGAAGCCTGTAAGTGTAGCATAACAAAGCTAATGCTAACTGTTTCATTTACGTCGATGAAAGATGCTAAAACACCTAGCCTCTTATATATAGTATAGCTCAGTGAAAACACAATTATGGGTGGTCTGCCCTCATCTGCTAGTTAGCTGATCACTCAACATAACTAGCAGCCTATGTGGGTAGTCAAAAGCTTCACATAGTAAAGCTAATGCTAACTGTTTTATCCAAGTGAAAGGAAAATGCTAAAATAATTAGCGCCACATTCTGGCAGGTATTGTTAAATAAAAGCACAAAGAGCGCAGAGTTGGGTGGTCTAAACTAGTTTTCTAGTTAGTCTAGTTAGCTTTCTCACCAAGTAGGGTCCATTTGATAGATTTGGTAGTTTATTCAGTGGCAGCAAAACGTTTTAACACCAGTGATTGAAGGGAAAATAAAATGTTAACGTTACTTGAGCTGAAAAGGAGCTGTTAATCAAACCTGATCTGAGCCGCCCGCTATCCGGAGAAATGGTCTGAGCAGCTAAATTGGCTGTTTTTTAACCAGGTATTTATTTACTGTCGTGGCTGCCGAGCGAGACAGTAGACAGCGAGACTCATCTTTAATATCATATATGCATTTTTACTATTTCAAGCAAAGTTTCCTGCGGCTTTAAAGTATAGTTTGTTTGTTTATGCTGTCAATTATAGTTCCCAGAGAGAAAGAAAATCTGAATCAGCAGCTCAGACTTGTAAAAAGTCGGAAATTTGAACAGGCCTAAGAAAACTGCAACCGGTGTCTCTTTGTCTTATCTCAAATTGACTCTGTGTTTGTGATGAAGGATGTTTTCTTGACACTTATCAGTGCCAGAAAACATCATGAGGAAAAGACAACAGAATTTTAGTCTTTTGAAGTGCTGCTGTCGTCATTTAAAATCAAACATTTTGTGTCTGTATCTTTACTAAAAAACAAAAGACAACTTTCATACCAATGAACATCCTTGAATGCAATATTTTGTCAAAGACTTTGCTTTTAAAGATGTGTGTCTCAGTACAACTTATAACTTTGTTTGCTGTATGCAGGTTTTACCCAGGAAGGGTTGAAGCTGAATATATAGTGGTGACATAAAAGTCTTTCTACTAACGAAGGTGCACGAGGAAAGGATGCCCGATTGTTACCACCTTTATTTACATCATTAATTGAACTTCTAACTAATTCAAAAGACAAAATGAAATTCAATTAGATCAAATCCAACTCATAACATCATAAGATAGATTTGTATGCTGATGATATCTTATTGTACTTCACTAACCCATCTGTCCAAGTTGGTTCAGGAAGTATGAAAACATGATGAAATTATGTTGTGTTACAGTCCATTCCCAGAGGTGGCGGAGTCGGTCCAGGAGGAGTTGGACACTTACAGAGCCCAGGAGGACGAGGTCAAACGCCTCAAGAGCATCATGGTGAGACACACACACTAGAGTTTAGATTCTCGGCCCGTACCCGAGCCCGGCCCGAACCCGACCCGATTGCGGGCCGGGTCCGGGCCAACATTTCACACCAATATCCGCGGGCCGGGCCGGGCCGGGCCGGCCGCAAAGCCCTAATCAGCAATATTTTATTTAGCCTATTTATTTTTCGCTAAGAAAGCCAACGAGTGTTGAAAAAAAGCATCACGTCTCTTTCACGTGCACACAGGGTGCGCGCACAGCCGCACACACGGCAAGCATCACCCGAGCTCATACCTGGCTGGAGCAGCTGAGCAGGCTCGTACTTGTTCTATTATTTATTAACTCTAAACATGGGCAGTTCCTGTGTGTTGTTCAATAGTTAGAGTACACTGACAACAGCATAGAGGTTGCAGAGATGCGGGAGAGTCAGGACCCTAAACAGCTCCGCTGCCGAATTTAAACAGCCCACCACGGCACGGATTTAAAAAAAAAAAAAAAAAAAAGTCGGGTGTTAATAGGGCTCGGGCTCATAATTACAGTTAATATGCCGGGCCGGGCCGGGCTCGGACACGACGTGCACGGGCTCGGTGAAGCGTCGGGCCGGATTTTTTCGGCCCGATCTAAGCTCTAACACACACACACACACACACACACACACACAGAGACACAGACAAACATGGTTAACAAATGTCTGTCTTTTGGTTAATTAGCAAAATGTCAAGTCCAAGTCAGACGTCATTTCTGAGTCACAAAGGTCATATTCGGGGTTCTATGTTTGAATCTGAGTCATTAACGTAAGTTTCAAGTCCCTGATTTTATCTGTTCACAAAAGTTTTCTAAAAGTCCAACTTCCTAAAGTTAAATTTACTTATCCAAGGCCATGTTCAAGTCCCTGAAGGGATTTCCAGTTTTCCAAGATAATGACCATGTCTCTGAGGTCATTTCTAAACCCTCAAGGTCCTTTCCATGTCCTGTAGGCAATGTCAGAGTCTTTCATGTCATTTCCAAGACTTAAAGACAATCTTGTCTGAGTCAGGAGGTCATAGAGTTCATAGATAAGTTCACAAACTTGTATCTGCTTCTGTGAGGAAATGTCTAAGTTTCTGATGTTGTGTCCAAATTTTCATGTTGAAGATCTTCAAGATCATGTCTTAATGACCAATAGGGTAACTAGAAAAGTACATGTCAGTCAATGATGGTTTAAAACACTCAATAACAGGTTTTTCAACAATTGCGAGTCACTGCAACAACGAGAGGTCCTTGACCATACAGTGATGAAAGTACTCACCAAATATGAGGCTGATTGGCCCAATAGTTTGTGAGATTAGCTGTGGACAAACTGAAACACACACACACATGATTCCCTCCATTTTTACCCCTGGCAGAGATAATAATGAAGAGATGTGGAGTTAATATCTGAGGTGACTAGGTGCAAGTGTAACTGGTTCCAGTTGATCCCAGTGTATTATTGTTTGGTTACTGTTTGTTGATGTGTGTGTCTGCAGGGTTTAGAGGGGGAAGATGAAGGAGCCATCAGCATGCTGTCAGACAACACAGCCAAGCTCACCTCTGCTGTCAGGTAACTGAACACACTGAACACTGAGTCTGCAGTGATCCTCATTATCATCACTGCTGTCATCAAATATGATGCTTACAGTGTTCAATAAACTGGGACACACAGCAAAAACTAGAATCAACAGTCCATTAGTCTCTCCTCATGCACTGAGTTGAGCTGCAAATCAGAGTGATTTCTCTCATGGACAGCTCCACTGTCTCTGACGCTGATTCAACACAATGAATCAGACACAGAAATGCTCATTTTCTTATCAGGTAGCTGTCTAAGAAGAGAATTGCTGTAATTTAAGTGACTTGTTGGATCAACACTTCAGCATCATGTTGAATTGTCTGTCTTAATCTGTTTGGACAGACTGCAGCTCCTCTCCTTCTACTTTCCATCCCACAAGTAGAATCTGTATCTGCTGCTCATTTAGCTTTAAAATGTCTGCAGACTTAATGACTATTCTGTTTTCCTGGAACACTGATTTCCACTGAGCCCCAAACACCCTTCTGCTCAATCAGATCGCAGCGTTCCTGAGAATTTCTCTCAGTGAAACTTCACCTGTTTCTGCTTCTGTTCAGTCAGTTCATCTTTGGTTGCCTGTAAGCAGGTTTCTCAATAAACTCTGAAGAAATAATTTCCAAAACAGAGCACAGATGAGCTCGGAGCCAGGGAACATGTGATTAAATTTTTGGTTGTGATTTCCACCACCACAGCTCTGTGGTTGTTTTTTATCTGTTACCATGAAACTGTGTTCAAGACTCAACCAAAACAACCTGCTGTCTGCTGCACAGCAACATGTTTGTTTCTGGGTAAAAGGGACAGTTGGAGAAGTGTTGAGTGTTTGAGGAGGTCTGTTAGTTGTGTAATTACAGTCTTTTTCCACAGATCGTAGTGTGAGATACTCCAGTGTGAAGTGTAGCAGATTGAGTTTCCTTTTCAAAATGGAACTGTGTGTGTGTGTGTGTGTGTGTGTGCTGCAGCTCTCTGCCCGAGTTGCTGGAGAAGAAACGGCTGATTGACCTGCACACCAACGTCGCCACGGCTGTCCTCGACCACATCAAGGTAGAAACCACAGTCACTCTCCAAACCAGTGAAATGACTCTGACAGTTTATGCCAGTGGCGGCAAAGCAAACTGAATCAAAGAGCGATGTTTATGGTTAGTTTTTCAGTTCAAGTGTTTTCATTCAAAGTTACGTTTTATTTCATTTCAAACTAAGCACAGTTTTTAGTTTACGTAAATACAGCGCTCAGCATAAATGAGTACACCCCAACAGATTTGTCAGAAAACCTTTAGTTTCCAACTAAGAATCAACATTTTCTATGGGATACCATACCACAAAATACTCCCACAAATGTGGGCTATTGATTGCAAACGAGATGTGTTAATGTACACACACAAAAAAGTAATTTTCCTAAAGATGTATTTGCCATGCAAGTTCACTGCAGTTAGCTAAAGAAGTAGAAAGCCAAACTGGGGTGACGTTTCCCGTGACACAATACGGCGCACACTGCAGAGCGATGGCATGCATGGGTGTCGTCCACGAAGGAAGCCTCTCCTAAAGCCCATGCACAAAAAAGCTCGCCTAGAATTAGCCTGGGCCCATGCTGAAAAAGATGAAGACTACTGGGACTCTATTCTCTGGTGTGATGAGACCAAGATAAATGGTTTTGGAACTGATGGCCTCCAAACTGTATGGCGTCGCAGAGGGGAGGAGTACAAAGAAAAATGCATGGTGCCTACAGTGAAACATGGTGGCGGCAGTGTCGGGGGGCTGCATGAGTGCTGCTGGTATCATTGATGGCATCATGACTTCATAGATGTACTGCTCTATATTAAAAGAGAAGAGGCTGCCATCACTCTGTGCAGTTTTCCAACATGGCAACAATGATCCAAAACACACATCTAAGGCCACTGTTGCATTTTATTTTTACATACCCTTATTAATCCCGCTAGGGGAAATTCCAAGTTTTCACTCTGTTTTTACATGTACACACAGGCCTGAAAATACTCACACACATGCACAAACAGGGCCTATACATGCATCAAAATGGAGAGATGTCAGAGTGAGGAGGCTGCCCATGGACAGGCACCCCGAGCGGTTGGGGGGGTTCAGTGCCTTGCTCAAAGGGCACCTCAGCAGTGCCCAGGAGGTGAACTGGCACCTCTCCAGCTACCAGTCCACGCTCCATATTTGGTCCGGTCGGAGACTTGAACCAGCGAACCCTCCGGTTCCCAAGCCAAGTCCCTGTGGAGTGAGCTACTGCAGCCCCCACTTCTTCTGAAGAAGAACAGGGTGAAAGTGATTCAGTGGCCAACTATGTCTCCTGATCTGAACCCAATCGAACAATTATGGGGAATTCTGAAGAGACAAGTTGAGCATCACTCTCCATCCAGCATCCAGGCTCTAAAAGAGGTCGTTCTTGAAGAGAACGTTTTTTCATGTTTCATGTTACGAGTTAAACAGATGCTCTATAAAACTCAGTCTTGTCAAAATTGTTGTGTTCAGTGAGATATTGATTAAAATATTACTTCTCAAGGAGGGTGTACCCGTTTATGCTGAGCACTGTAAACAAGTCCATGCAGAACAAAATGTTGAGTAGATGTAAAATTTTCTGCTCTTGGATTTTTACCATAAAGGCTTATCTATGCTCCCCTTTAGATTCATACATGGTCACGAACAGAGCTGTCTGTCTTTACTCCACGTTCATTGTGCACATTTTTTGAAAGCTTACGGGCACTGACAAAATGAAGAAGTACCATCGGAAATCATGGGGGCAGTGTGGCGTAGTTCAAGTGAGATTTGACTGTAACACATGAACAAAACATTTAAAAAATGGCTCAACAGAACAAATTGTAGTGTAGTGAAAGAATTCTTTTATGTATTCATCGGTGTCACAGACCACCGCCATCGTCAACACTGCTTCTGTTGAAAGGTACTTTATTATGACCTCCTCCACCGTCGCCTGAAGGGTCAAAATGTTTGAAATGAACGGATCTATATTTGTACATAAAGGGAGTATATATGAGCCCTAAGTGCAGCAAAAAAATCAAGTTGCAGAAGTGTCATGTTTTTCCCTGAATCAGTTCAATTTAGTTTTATTTATAAAGCCCAATATCACAAATCACAATTAGCCTCAGAGCTTTACAGCAGAGGACATCCCTCTGTCTGTGGACCCTCACAGCTGATAAGGAAAAACTCCCCCCAAAAAAACATTAACGGGGGAAAAAAGGTAGAAACCTCAGGAAGAGCAGCTGAAGGAGGGATCCCTCTTTAGTTCAATAACATATTGTAAAAAATAAATCAGGTAAACACAAAGTAAACAGAGCATATCAGCATGCACTAAACATCCTAACTCTAGTGTTTAGCATTAGCAGACATGCTGATGGAAAAGTTAACATTCAAGATTCAAAGTTAGCGTGCTAATGTTTGAAGATCAGTGCATATGAAGTACATGCAGTAGTATAGGTACACAGTATAACGTGATGCTGTCTGTTTGTGTCCTCAGAGTCGTAAACTGGATGTTTACTTTGAATATGAAGAAAAACTGATGAGCAAGTCGACTTTAGACAAATCGCTGCTGGACATCATCACTGATCCAGACGGTACGAACACACACATGCACACACACTTTTGCACTTGATGGTTGTCAAAAGGCATTCTGGGAAATGTTGCGAGTGTGGTAGGTTGTAGTAAAATAATGAGGCATCATATGGATAATTCTTTATTTCAGCTTCATGTATCAGTTGTTCCTCATCTATTGCCGTACTGTTAAAGCAAGTGGCAGGAATAAACAGAAATGCTCGAAATGGCAGCGCTGAGTCACCAGCGGTCATTCAGGACACCTCTTTCATCAGCTTTATATCCAAAATGTGCCATATTGGCGCTGATAGTTTTCTTGAGAGACTAACTCTGCCACGTCTTCTATCGTCACCCCAAAAAACACATGAACTTTCAGGTAAACAAACACAGCTTGCACCGCTCTGCCCCTCCCACCTCTACTGAAAATTAGACCTCAGTGTTGCCGTGCTCGTCTCACAGCCTGTCAGACACTGTTGTCTTTGTTCATTTGTTTATGAACAAACATAATACTGTGTAAATAACATTTTCATATTGCTTATTAGTAATGAAGTAGTACTTTAGACCTTATCAGAATGTGGTATGATGACAAATGTCGGTTCAGCTGGTTTGCGTTAAATCAAACCGGTTTAAGCTCGTACACAAAACCAGACCAGTAAAACAGGAAATCGACCCAATTCTAGTAGCAAATCATAAATACAGTAGTGGAAAATTAGGCTCGTTGTCGCAGAGCAAGTTGTGTTTTACAGTAAAATAACAAACTAAAGTGTGTGTGTAAATGTTTGTGTTCATCAGCCGGGACCCCAGAAGACAAAATGAGACTGTTCCTCATCTACTACATCACCGCTCAGCAGGCTCCTTCAGAGGTAACACACACACACACACACACACACACACTGACCGATAACATACAATAACAAACCAACATTATAAAAGGTGTTACAGACAAAAACTAGATAAAAAAACACCAACGACAACAACGTCCAAATAAAACATGAAAACAAAGTAATTAGAACAGAACAAACCATAAACACGTTGAACCACAACTTTTGATGCGAATAATTAAAAACAAGATGATGTAAAATTAAAAACAGCCACAGATTAAGTGTAAAACCTACAAAATTTCAGCTTCTTTAGTGCACACTGTCATAAAGGCATCCATCTGAGACAGTTCCTGGACCTCTTCAGTGCATGGCTACTAGTAGGATTTATAACAAATAGCTTTTAGCCTTTGAAGCCCTCTGGAGTTACACATGAGCACGGCCTTCTCCAACAAATCTTTGAAGCTTTGAAGTGCTGAAACATGACGTAGAGAAAGTTGTTCCCATGTGTATCCGACCTCAACATATTCAGTTAAAGAGCTGCAGAGTGTTTGGGGTTTTTTTGTGCAGCCATAACAATGAAGTCTTTGACAACAAACTAAGTGTAACTAATAATATCCATGAGTAAAGTCTGGCTCTTTGAGAATGCAGAACAACAAATATTTTCCATGTTAAGAAACGTGTTTTCATTTTAAATCAGTTCCTCTTTGTATTCACCAAAATGCGAGCGCGTCCAAACCGCTGCTGTGATGGATGTGGACGGGCCGTCCTCAGAAGTGTATTATTGGAACTGTCATCGTATTTGACGCTGAGTGAAGTGAACTGGGACCACAGACCAGAGTGAGTCACCAAACCACCCCTGCACCAGCTTAACCAGAACCGTCACACTTGGCTCTGATGTCTCAATTGTTCTTTGAGAGTTCACATCAGTGATGGATGTTCTGCAGAAGTTCACCTTTAAACACAACTACACAACAACAACACACAGGTCAGAGGTCACTTTAGCTACAGTGGGTTTTTACGTTAGCAGAGCAATGGTACGTCACTGTAGCTAATTTAAATATGGCCAGAAGTACGTGGACAGCCCTATCCACATGCTGGAGTGTATTTATCATCTCGTTCTGTTTTACCAAGGGCTGCCCCCGACTGAGACTGTCCCTCGTGGACCAACAGTCCTCATCAGGGTCCATCAGTGGACTAGTGTCCCTCATGTTTGTGATATAAATGTAATGATGAAATTATATATTTTGGTGGTTTGAGTTGAAGGTGTGAGAAAGAATAGTCTCAGTAACATTGTTAACACTGTGCTACATTACAGAGAAATACAAACCGTACTAATGAACCTTCATTAATATAGGCCTATATTTTATCTCCAAGTGCACGTCACACACTGAGCGAGCCGCCTGTTAATGACGCTGTGGGCTAATGGGCATGTAGCTACTTCCATGTTTCACATGATACGTCATGTTTGTAGTGGACCAATGAAGATGAGTTTACATATCACCTTGGGTTGGTCCTTCACCTTCTCAAAATGATCCCACACTTTGGATTTCCTGTCCCACATGTTATTAACTAGCCTGTGGAATAACCGCAGGTACCAGCCCTGGAGATTAGGGGCCGTACACATGCTGCGTCTTTAACACCTGGAAAACACAAGGTCGGGCACTGAGTGCTACTCTTGTGCCTTTTCTGTGCCAGCTTTCAAGAGCGTAGCAGCAGGTTGTGTCCGAGGCAGCTAAGCAACCTTAACAAGCATCATATAGCCTATTTACCTGAGTACCTGAGTGCAGAGCTGATCTTCTTCCAGGAGCTGTTGATAAGTGTGTAGGCCTATCGTCTGTGGGACAGATGTAAAGCTCTGGGTAGCCCTGCACTAACATGATTAACTTTTCCCTGTTTATCAGACTGAATATTTACAGAAGAAGAGAAAGATATCTGTGGACTGTGATTGGTTTGTGACAAGGCTTAAGTAATGACCTTTCTGGTTGACTTATGTTTGGTCGACTATCAGGGGGCAGCCCTAGTTTTTCCCTGTTCCAAGGACAGAAATCTTGATGCTACAGATCACACTGATGTTTTAGGCCCTGTTTACACATATGCTGATATTTTATGCTGATACTAACAGTTCAGCTCTTTGATAAAAAATGCCGACATGACTTTCATCGCACAAAATATTTCCATCCATATAACGGCACAGTGTTCAATATGTATACAGACACAGATGGAGCCTTCTGTCTGTATTCTGTGTTCATGTTGTCTGTATTTATGCACGTAGTTTTGAAAGCGTGTGGATGCGGACAAAATGGAGGAGTACTACTGGAGGTCATGGAGGCAGTGTAGCGTATTTCAAGTGATGATAGATATGACTGTAGGAGACGACGGAGACATTTGAAAAATGGGGGAACGGAACAAATTGGTAATTCTCCGTCCACATGTCGCAGTGTGTTTAACGGCCTCACAGACTATTGCCGTGTACAACGCTGACTCCGTGAAAGGTAGAATATTACAACCTCCTCCACCGTTGCCTTGTTTGATATTGGCTGCATTGGTTGGTGAAGCCGCCGCAGGTGCAGATGTTGGTGGTAATAGCAAATATTAAAACGAGAGCTTTGAAGGCTGAAGTGGAGAACGAGCCAATGTGAACAGCAGTTGAACGTGAGTCGGTCGGTCTGAAGAAGTATGAAGGCATATAAAGGCACGTTTACAACATTTGAAACCTACATATCTATTTTTTCTACGTAATGTGAGAATAAATGACCCTGAGAACACAAAAAAACTCTGAACGCATTAGGAGCATTAAAATGTATCTAGTGAATTGAAAAAAACAGTTGATTGATATTTTCAGGGATGTGATGATGATTGTGGTGTGAAAGTCTCACCGTTGCAACCCTTAAATGAACAGTAACTCAACACAGCCCTGGTGCGGCTTCAAGAGAGAATTCAATTCAGATTTTTCCAAACTAGCAATAAACATTTCACTGAAATACAAAATTTTCTCTAGGACAAACAAGCTTCAAATAATTCTCCTGTGCAGCTGTTTAAAAGGACTGTACTTGTGATGTTTAATGCTTCAGCACATCAGCTATGCAGGGTGTAAAGTTTCCTTTCCTCTTGATTGAATCATCTGTTTTCAGATTGATTTCCCTCCTTCCAGGCAGCCATTGGTTTCACTTAATTTCATAGAAAATCAGTTTGGGAGACTTGAAACTTTCTTGAACGTTGTGAGCATCTTAAAGTCTTTCCTTGGTAGCGTGTTGGACTGCTCACACATCCAGTACTTTAAAATCCTCCCATGAAAAGTGTCGTGTTGTCAAGTTGGTGTCAGAAATTCGAACCCAGAAGACGAACACGTGTCGTATAAATTTAGTCATCCCTCGCATTAAAACAGTGCATCTTGCACTTTGCGCTGCTGTATGGTGTCAGTTAAGCCCTGTTATTGTAAACATGGGGGAGAAGCAGA
Source organism: Cephalopholis sonnerati (assembly GCA_019142605.1). NCBI lineage: Eukaryota > Metazoa > Chordata > Actinopteri > Perciformes > Serranidae > Cephalopholis > Cephalopholis sonnerati. The sequence goes on from JAGQAX010000015.1 coordinate 41,093,447, forward strand.
GTTAAAATGAGAGTTAGCATCAGTAGGAGGAACAGCAGAAGGTGCTTTCATGGGGATAATGAGGGTTTTATGGGATGTATTAGAAGTTGCATAAGATCAGAGATTATTCAGCGGAGTGACGTGAAGGTTGTGGTTTGGGTTGTGGTCCCGCTGGTGTTCAGTTGTGCCAAAATCAAACCTCACAGTGAAGAAGAAGAAGAAGACTGTGACTCTTGGGAGAACTCTGTGTGACCGTCCTGTGGTTCAGTGTTTACTTCCAAGAACAAAACAGAGACTGAGGAACATAAGAGATCTGAGGAGATGGGGAAATTAAAAACACAGCACAACAATGCTCCTCATTCTTCTCTCTTAGACCTTGAGCTGCGTCGGGGTCAGAGGTCAGGACTCTGTGTTTTATCCGCATCATGTGTTTTTGTTTAGTTTTAATGTCACAATGAGGGACATGCTTACTTTCAAATGGTGTTGCTTTTGTACCTAAACACAGAGTACCCGCGATCACGGAAAACCTGGAAAATGCATAGAATTTCACAATCTCATTTTCAAGGCCTGAAAAGGTCGTGGAATTAGTGAAAATCATTGAAAGGTTTGGAAAAAAGACGGGAGGGTGTGGAATATATGAACCACGATGATAGCAGCCTTGGTACTGTCAAAAATATATATTAGTTTTGCCTTTCTAAGGGACCTGAAACTCTGCAACACTGAGTAAGCGTGTTGTCTTTGACTCGATATCCAAAAGGCTCTAACTGTTTTAAACTTCAGCCAAGGGAGGTGTTTTCTGGAGTTTGTTGGAGGGGCAACTTGTCTCAGTTTTGTGTGAGGGGGTCTCTCAGTGTCAGACTTTGTAAACCACCAGTCCAAAACAAGCACATCACTTCTTCTTTGTGGATGGAATAACCAAAATACTAACAAAAATAAAAGCTTTTGGTTTCATGTTGGGACTGCATTGCAGTTTTAGTGGGTTTGGGTCTTAAAAACGTGGGTGTTGGCGTGGGGTCTAGAACGCTACTCAAACTGTTGATCATTTTTCAGGTATTGAATAATCGACCCTGAGCTGGCACAGCAGCTCTGTTTAGTTAACTCCAGAGCTGGAGCTTCTCATTTCAGTACATTCTGTTTGCTTCCACCATTTTTCACTAACAATCTGACAAACAAACCGTCTGACTCTGTGCTTACAGACGTAACTGACACAATAAACTGTGTCTATGATTTCAGGAACAGCAGTAACTCCAGGCTGCTGCTGCTCATCCATCACTGAGATTTAAACCAGCTTACATCAGCACTGATCAGGTGTTTACTGAATTTGCAGGATGACGCTTAATCCCCAAAATCTTTGATTAAAGGACCTCGTCACCAAAGTGACTCAGCTCCTCTTTAGTCTGAGGCCATATTATGATAGGTGGTCATTAAAAGTTGTTAATTTGCCTTTTCACACAGTGTGTTTAGCTTGAATTCCTCTCAGTTATAATTTACTCTGATCGTCTTCTTCAGTGGATTCTGTAGCTTAACACACTTCTCCTCTGCCCATCTTCACGATCAGTTCAATTAATGCTAAATACACAACTTCTGTTTAACATTAACAAACTTTTGATAGCATGAAAAGCATTTTTAACTTTGTGTTTATTGATCATTCAAGTCAAAAGTTTAAAGTTCAGTTGCAGCACTGTTTGTACTTCTTCGTATCTGAAGTCATCAGATTTTAACTTGAGTCTGATTCAAGCCACAAATGGTGATAAATGTATTCCATAATGTCCCTCATTTATCAATGTAATGTACAAACCAGCACAGGTCAGAGCACGGAACTCATCTAAAGGCAGATTTATACTTGTGTGCATCAACTCTATGCAGAGCCTACGTGGCCTACGCTGTTGTGAACATTTATACTGGTGAGGTGGTGTGTCTGTGTCACTCTGCAGTTACACCTCCAAAACACTAGTTGGCAGCGGGGTTTCTGTGAAGTACTGTAAAGTTTAGTTGACTCAAAACACACATTAAACACACATTAAACACACATTAAACACACATTAAACATGGCTTAATAGAGACAGTTTCACAAGAGACAAATACACAAATCAGCTTCACTATAACTGGCAGCATTCACAGACAAACACTTGTCTTTATCTGGACACATTTTCCCCACAAATACAACATGCTAACGTTATTAGCACAAGCCTATGGCATTTTACATTGTATAAATTAGCCTAGCAGCTAGCAGAGTTTTCCTCTGCTCATATTTCAGATTTTTGCAGGTCCATGAATGCAGCAAAGGCAGAACTATTCATGGGTTCTTTTTTCCCCCTCAGCAGCAGTTTTTGGAGTTTTGAGTCCAGTGTTGGTTATTGATTGATTCTGATCTGATCAGATTGATGGATTAGAGAAACAGCTGCGACAGAGGCAGGTGATCGCAAACTTTTTGAACCAGTGCAATGAACAACTGCGTTTCACTTTGACTGCGCTTGATGTTTTGCTGCCCAGTCTGTGCCCACGGTACACTCTGCGCTCCAAGAGTGTGACACAGTGAATAACCAAACAGTATATATATGTTCCAATAGCAATCTTAATGAATGATGGAGCTCAAAAAAAGTAAATCAGTACATGGTGGCAGAGCATGTTATTGTGGCGGGCCACCACAAATTAATGAATGTGTGGGAAACCCTGAACTTTTCTCTCCCTAACAGAAACTGGCCAACGTGAACACAGTGTCAGTATCAATGAACAAAGTGAACTGACACTTTGGTTCAGATGGTTTCTCAGGCAAGAGTGTGTTTGCAGCATCTCTCTGAAACCTGTGAAGCATTCGACTCTGGTGGTTTCTCCTCAGTAAATGTAGAGATGCTGTTTGTTTCTGAAGTTGCACAAATTCCTCCTGAGATTTGATTTGCTGGACAAAATCAAACAAACAAAAATTCACTTGGCATCTCAGATGACAGATTCTCAGCTCTTCCCGTCGTCCCGGGCCTGGCTTCTTCACCGTCGCTCAGGGGACGCTTACATCACCAGCTGTGGATTGGCAAACAGCAGAAATGGTTTAGACAGATGGTTTCAAGTCAGCTGTGCCCCAATGTCCCCAAAACATCATTATACTAATCAATAGCCACATTTTGGAAGGCTTTGTGAAAAGCATTTTCTTGGCTTTACCATATTCATGATTTCATTTTGAGCCATGATGATAGAAAGAAAGATAATTGAGATGAAGCACCAAGTTCCTCTCAGTAAACAGAGACCTGGTTAGAGTCAGTCTAAAAGGAGCACAGCTGGATCAGGTTTAGTTTGGCGGAAAAGGTCTCTCATCCTTTATGAAACGACAGGACTGTGATTGTTATTAGTTTCATTTCATCTTAGTTTCAAAGATCTAATGCAGCAGCAGTTCAGTCTTTGCATTCAGGAGTGTATTTTGACAATGTTTGCACTTATTCCACGGAGAAGCCCACGGGTTTTCAAAACCTTCCAAACTCCACTGAGTGTTTGAATCAGAACTTTTTTCTCGGCTCTGAAATTTCCCCAAACCTTCAGAGGCAGTCAGTCAGTGGTCCAGGTCCAGGCTTCCAGCGGCTGCTGTGGGCAGAGAGCTTTGCTTGTACACCTGCAGAAATAATTCAAACAATCAGTCTCAATTATTCCGTCACTGATCATTCAGCATCCCTAAAACAGCCAAGATTTAAAGGCACGAGTCATCGCTATTCATCAATAAAGCTGTTGGGCCTCTCCAATAAAAACTCTTGTTGGGGTTATCGATCGTCAGTGACATCAGTGTTGCGACAGAGAGGTTTTCATACAGGTACACATTTCTCAGCTTTTCCTCTGTTTAGTTTGAACTTCTTTTTATGTGCACTCATACTTGGCTGTTGAAGTTGATTATGACTTTATGAGGTTTAGTGAAGTGGAAAACATTTCTGCACTTCAGTTTCATAAGGAAATAAAAACAAGCATCATTAGTTGTCCGGTTGTCGCACCTGCATGTCAGAGGACATTATAAAGTTGAGCCTCAGTTTCCCCACAGCGCGCCCAGAAATAATGAATATCGTCACATAACGCGGATGAAACATTACTTTAGTTAGAGGAGGATTTTGATGGTTGACAGTGGCACATATTACTCATATTTTTATTGTAAATTTATATTTTATATTTATGACTCTTGCCTTTGGCAGTACTTGTCCACTTGCACTGAACAATAAACTGATAACATTTTGGTGGTTAAAGGTCAAGATCACCATGTGTCTGTCCCATTCTAGCGAACCAGATATCTCAAGAACACTTGAGGCGATTTCTTAAAAGTTGGCACAGACATTGACTTCTTTAACAAGGAACTTATTAGATTTTGGTGGTCATAGGTCAAGATCGCTGTGACCTTGCGTCTGTCTCATTCTAGTGACCATGTTGAGGGAATTTCTTCATGTTTGGTTTAAACATCCGCTTGAACTCAACGATGAACTGATCAGATTTTGGGAGTCATAGGTCAAGATTGCTGTGACCTTGTATCCATCCCATTCTTATGTACCAGGTATCTCGAGAACAATTGATGGAATTTCTATAAATTTGGCACAAATGTTCACCTGAACTCGACATTAAACTTTTTCGATTTTGGGGGTCATAGGTCAAGATTTCTGTGACCCTGCGTCCATCTCATTCTTGTGACTGCAATATCTCAATAAGGCCTCGAGGGTTTTCTCTTTTCAAGTTTGGCACAAATGTCCTCTTGTACTTGACAATGAACTTATTAGATTTTGGTGGTCATAGGTCAAGCTCACCATGACCTTAAGTCTGTCTCATTCTCTTGACTGCAATATCTCAAGAGGGCCTCGAGGGACTTTTGGCACTAAAGTCCACTTGAACTTAACAATGAACTGATTATATTTTGGTGATCATACGTCAAGATCACTGTGACCTTGCATCTGTCCTATTCTCGTAAACTAAATATTAGTTGTTGGTCAAAGGTCAAGATCACTGTGACCTTGTGCATATCTCATTCTCATGACTGCCATATCTTAAGAAGACCTTGAGGGAATTTCTATAGATGTGGCACAGACATCCACTTGAACTCAACGATGAACTTATTCGATTATGATGAACTGATTAGATGTTTGCAGACACAGGTCAAGATCACTGTGACCATGCATCTGTCCCATTTTCGTGACTGTGATATCTCAAGACTGCCTTGAAGGAATTTCTTAAATTTGCGACAGACGTCCACTTGGACTCAACGATGAACTGATTAGTTGTTGGTGGTCAAAGGTCAAGGTCACTATGACCTACAAAAATGTGTTTTTGTCCATAAGAATTCATAGGCTCATTATTATGTGTCTAACAGGATGAAATAATGAAGTGACAACATTTTATATACAAAAGGTCAAAGGTTAACTTCATTGTGATATCATAATGTTTTGCAAAAAAAACTGCACTGTAGTGGCCATTACTCAGCACCTGGCAGCATACAGCCGTAGGTGGTTTTGACACAGGAAACAATATGGCGGCCAGCTGGTAACAAACAATCTTGATTTATAGTTAAACAGTGATATATGTTTCTGTGAACACTGAGGAGAGAAATAGGAAATACAGTAAAAGTGTGTGGGTTCATGTTAAAATGGACGCGCTCTTCTGCGGGGGTGCTGTGGCAGACGTGTCATGCTGCGTTCGTGCCCCTTGTATTTTGTCTCTGAGGCCTTCGCAGTGATGCTGTGCTTCTCTGCATCTTTTCCAACTTGTCCTCTGCTTCCTCTGCTGATGGATGGTGTGACAGCTCTCCCCTCTGCCAAGAAATGATCTTCCCCTTTTTCTTTTATCCCTCTTTCATCCACCTGAGAGATGGATCACCTCGGGATTACTCCCCTCACCCTCCATCACCACCCCCTCTCCTCTTCCTGTCATCTGTGGCCATCCCTCTCCCTCTGTGACCAGCTCTTGGCCTCCTGTCTGTTTCTTTTTGTCTCCTCTTCCTCTCCCTCCTTTGATGTCCCTCCCCCTCTCAGCCCTCTCTGTCTCACCCCTTCTCTCCCTCCCTCTATCTGCTGCTCGAGTTTCTCACTGATGTGGTGGGATTGCATTCCTACAAAAACAGCCTCGCACACTGTCTCGCAGAGAGACTTTCACGTGGCTCAGCAGTTGTGTAATCCCTCCCGCTGAGGTGCCAGTCAGGAGCTTATTAAAGTGGGCGATACACTCGACGTCACCTTCGCTAGCCGAACGTAGGAAATAGGAATGTTTTCATACCGTGCAGATCCATGATAAGATATTTTCCTCGGCGAGGCAGAGTGACTGAAACCAGTGTTGTTGACACTGTTAGAGGTGGAGCAGCTGCTGCAGTTACTGCTGCGTTTAGGTGCATAATGGTCAAATAATCTAATAAAGAAAAAAAGGAAAAACAAGTGCTGCAAAAGGCAAAAAATATAAATATAAACTAAACATTTACAGTGAGAAGTTATGTCAAATATGTCTGTTAACAAACTGGAAAGAGCTGTTTAAAGTCCAGTTCACACCAAAGATTCATAAAGAGATGAAACCATTTCAGAATACTGCAGAGAAAAGTGTCAGCTGTGTGAACTGGTCGGTCTGAGCTGGACTCAAGCCGGCTGATGATGTCACCTGACACTCAGCTGGTCAAATGGCCAGCGGCTGGATTTAAAGCACGTCACCTGTTTCAACAGCCAATCAGCTTGTAGTTAAGTCCGCTGGTCAAGTCAGAATGACCGCAGACGGCGTGTTGGCTTGCTGCAGCAGGTGCTCCGTCCCCGCCCAGCCCTCTGTTTCTGTCCTCGCGGTGTGCCGGTGTCGGACGGTGGGTCGCTGCTGCTGCTCGCTGTATGTGCCTATGTGCCCTCACACACCCACATTTCCCGGTGTCTGATGCGGAACTCACTGCCCAAGCGCCGGTGATCAGTGACTTCAGAATGAGATTAGGTTTTTAAGTACCTGTTACCTCTGACTGAGGCCGTACGATTAGTTGAGCCTGGCTCTGTTGAACTTCTTCCTGTTACAGCCTTCCCCACATCTTACATCTTCTTCCTCTGTTATCCCTTCTTGATATTTTTGAGTTTGTTGTCTGATGTTTGTGTGATTGTTGTTGTGTGTTTCAGTCGGACTTGGAGCAGTATAAGACGGCTCTGTTGGACGCAGGCTGCGACCTTTCACCTCTCAACTACATCAAACAGTGGAAGTAAGTCTGCCTAATGAAATAAACCTTAAAGATCTTTGCAGCATCATCAGACCACAACTTTAGTTGTTAACAGTTTTTGTGTACTTTGATCCTCCGACAGTTTTATTTCAGTCTGTTCACATGTTTATTTTTAAATTAGAATTTCCTAAAACTACTCTATTTATGTCCTATAGTCATGTTTCAGTTTTTACCAACACCACAGCCTCGTGTGAGTTTTGAGACCCTGAGGAGAGCAGGTTACAATAACATGTCGGCTCTGTGCTGAAAAATTAAAACTGTAGTTGGTAACTCTTATACTAGTAACTTTTTGTCATATTTGCTGAAACTGTCACTGTATCAACACAAAATTTCAAAACATGATTTTTTTCCACAGACTGTGTGTCTCATATACTTTGTTCAGAATGTAGTTGCAGTATCAGCAGATGAAACACAAAAACTACCAGCTGTAGCTTTAAGTACAAATATTTTGGCTCTGTTGTCAGGATAATAAAACTGACAGAGCAGAGTGTAACTCTTTCACGTTTCCTCTCATCTTTTCCAGGGCCTTTACCAAGATGGCCGCCACCCCGGCCAACTATGGCAACAGTGGAGTCAAACCCATGGGGTAAGTTGGACACATGAGATGTTGTTTTATGACACATGATGCTGACAATGTCTTAAATTACCAAGTAAATTTGCACCCTAAAATTCTAAAACCTTTGTTAAAATGTAAAAGACACAATATTGTGCAAAAAAAAAAAACATTTTTTGCTGAAGATATAAAATGAACCTGAGAGGGAGTAATAATTAGTGATTTAAACCCTGACAAGTGTGTTTATTGGAAAAGTTTCTGTTGTGAATCAGCAGCAGTCGACGTCAGCTGGAAATACGACGTCTTACCTCATTAATCTCTTCAACAGCTGAGAAATACGACTGGAGACAATAAATACAAAACACTCTGTCTTACTGATATTACTTTTAAAGCAACCTGTGAGCAAAGCGCTTAGAAAGAATTTCCAAAATTCCTCATTTAGAAAAAACAAATATCTACTGATTAATGTTGAGTGGGGTTAAACTGATTTTTAGGTCATCAGATTTTGGGAACTCTTTCTTTGTTTTTCTTAAATTCTGAACAGATGCAGCAAACTCATCATCCTCTTATAAATCACTTTTAAAAAGTCAATTTTTTAATAAACTTAATGTTTTTATGTCCAAATCCCTGACTTGTAAATATTGTTTTTATACCTTCTGTTTTAAGTCCCATTTGAATTTGTTTTAGTCACTTTTAATTACTTCATGTTTGACTCCTTTGATGCAGAGCAGTGTCAGCAATTCAGCTTTTAAATAATCTGTATCCACATAAACACACAGGGCTGAGACGATATACTTGTCTCCTGATTTAATACTATCACAGTTAACAGGGTGCCTATTCAATATATATTGTGATTTTGAAGTATTGCTATTCAGTATTCTGATTTATTGAGATTTTTGTTCCTCCTGACTAAGAATTTTCATAGTCGACCAACAGTTGTCATTTAGTGCCATTAGTCGACTAGTCGTCCGAATGTTTCTGATATTAATTTGATTATTAAATGATATATTATTTGGCAGGGCAACACAAAAAAACACACAGAACTTCCTGTGTCTGTCCTTTCAGTTATTTCTTTGGTTTATTTTGACAAGGCGCAGCTCCTAGTAGAGTTAGCATATGTTTGTTTGTTTTTTTTCTGCGACTAAGGGTCCATTGAAATCTTGTGGACTAATGACCTTTCTGGTTGACTATCAGGCGGCCGCCCTACACTAGACCACTGGAAATAGTTAAATATCACGGGGCCCATTTTCAAAAACAGTGTCAGTCAATCTTAATGATTTTTTATTTCAGCAGCATCATATTCTGAACACAAAAGTGTTTTCATTGTCTTATTTTCAACAGTTTTATTTCCGTGAAGCACTCTGTGCTTTGTGAAAGGTTTCATATTAAATAAACTTAACTTACTAAAATGTGCATGTACAGTGGAAGGAATTAAAAATACTTTATGTAAAGTACACTGCTACATTTAGATGTCTTAGCAGTGTTTCCCACACTTGATTATTTGTGGCGGCTAACACAATATCAACACTGACCCAAGATGCCTACTTTGTTATGCCTCTGCGTTGGTGACAGGTGTGGGCGGAGGCATTATGTTTTCGGGTTGTCCGTTCCTTCGTCCGTCTGTCCCGTCCTTGTGAACACAATAGCTCAGTGCCTCAAGGGAATATCCTCAAATTTGGCACAAAAGTCCACTTGCAGTCAATGATAAGATTTGATTTTGGTGTTAAAAGGTCAAGGTCACTGTGACCTTGCAGCGATCTCATTCTCATAAATGTTATACCTCAAGAACAGCTTGAGTGAATTTCTTCAAATTTGGCGCATACATCCACTTGGACTCAACAAGGAACTTTTACTTTTTGGCGGTCATAGGTCAAGGTCGCTGTGACCCTACATCTGTCGCGATATCTCCAGAGGACTTAAAGGGAATTTCTTTAAATTTCGCACAAACGTCCACTATGACTTAAGAATAAACTGATTAAAATTTTCAGTGTGAACTCACAAAACATGTTTGTGACCATAACTTCAGAATTTATATGGTAATTATGACAAAACTTACACAAATGTCTAAGGGGATAAAAAAAAATGAAGTGATGACATTTTACATCCAAAAGGTCAAAGGTCAGCTTGACTGTGACATCATCCTATCCATGACTCAATGTCATATCTTGGGAACAGAGGGGGAGACATTTGGTCAGATACTTAATTGATGACACTAATCTTGGCTGTCCACCTTGAAACTGTGCTGACTGTGTAGATCTTCTGTGTGCGAAGCATCCATCCATGTTTTCACTGACATGGATATAAACTTTAAGTAAAACTTGACTGGTGTGCGGACGCATACAACCGTGGTTGGTAATTTTTCAGTATATAAAATGAGTAAAATCTTATACCGTTTTAGAGCTGCACTCAAGTCATCGCCTCACTCAGCCCCTCCTTTATCAGGCCACCAATGAGACAAGAATTAGCGAGCTAGCCAAGCCACAGTCGTCTGCCTCTCCCCACCATTAGGAGGTTATTCACCAGGAGCAGAGCTGGTGGAAGCTCCAGAGACAGACTCAGTATCAGCTGTAGCAACTCACTTTCAGCAGCTGCAAACTCCAGCACCAGGGTTCACAGCGGGCTCCATCTAATCGAGCAGCTGAAAGTCTGCGTCCTCGGACCGTTTCTTAAAATGGAAATTATGTCATATTACTGAAAGATTACCACAATAAAAGAGGCAGCTTCTCTCCGCCTCTGCATTTGAATTATATCCATTCAGGCATTTAAAAAATTGCGATACCCGGGTGAACCGTTTTTTCTTTTCCACTAGTACTTAAAACTTAGTCACCTGTTTATTGTTAAAACAGTCCGTCAGTAAATCCCTTCATGAAGGTTATAATGTTCAGTTACTGCTCTGTTAGAGAGTTAAACAAATACTGTCATCTCGACATCTACTCACTCACAGTGTCTCGTGTTTCTTTTCTCACAGTCGTCATGGTCGTGTTGCTTTTGTTTATTGAAGGATTTCCTAATTTTGAAATCACTCCTTCCAGGAAATATATCAGTACCTCCTTTGTGTTCTCATCACAAATGAAATTTTACTTATGTCAGTATCATAGTGACCCATGAAAGCACTTGAAATGTGAGAGCGAGCGTCAGCGCTGAGGGTCGTTGAACTAACAGTTGAAAACTGAGAGATGAAAACAGCTGAACTGTCTGTTGAAGTGTTTCAAATAAAAGCATTTCAACCATGAAGTGCAGAGATAGTTGAGGTGTGTGTTCTGTTAATGGTTGGAGTGTGTGTTGGTGAACAGCAGTGAAGAGGCCTGCTGATGTATTTCAGCTGTCAGTAAGAGTAGCTGAAGGGTCAGGCAGTTAAAGTGTGACTCTCATAAACACTTCTCTGAAACAGTTGGTATAAAACAATAAAGTATTACTTCAGTTGACACTAGTAGTTTTGACATTACAGTTGCAGTAGTAGTAGTCGTAGTATTCTCTGTAGCAGCAGCAGTACAAAGTGTGGTATTAGTAGTAGCAGCAGTATTATCAGTATCAGTAACAGTATTTTTATTCATTCAGCTGAAACAGAGTTGTGTGCAGACTACCAGCCTAACCCTGTCCTCCTCCTCCTCCTCCTCCTCCTCCTGCTCCTCCTCTCTGTCTTACCTCTTCCTCCTCCTCCCCTCCTACTCTCCCCCCTTGTTTCCTCCCTCCTCTCCGTCTCCTCCTGCGTCCTCTGCAGCCTGTTTTCCAGAGTGATGAACACCGGCTCCCAGTTTGTCATGGAGGGAGTGAAGAACCTGGTGCTCAAACAACATGTGAGTAAAAATCAGCACAAGGTCATACAAACATCACTTAACCTGACAAACCTGCGACTAACGAAGCACTTAAACATGTAAGATGTGACGTTTGTTTTCTGTGGTAGGCTATTCGTCTTGCCCCTCCTTCACTGTGATTGGATGGCTGGATTAAAAGTAGAGGTGGGATTCACCAGAGGCCCCCTTGATATGATAATATCACAAAACTCGGGTCATGAGTTGGGAAGCAACAGATGCAGGATGAAAACTCAAAATAGAAATCAATTTAAATCAGTCAATAAATGAGATAAAATAAATAAGTAACAAAATAAAAGAACATGGCTAGAAAAACAGATTCTTAAAAATAAATCAATAGTTAAATTCACAATAATAATAAATACAAAATTAAAAAAAGACATAGAGTTCGATTAAAGCCAGGCTAAAAAGGGAGGTCTGGAGTTTGCTTTTAAAAACATCAACACATCTTTTACTCTTCAACCAGATTATTTGAACTGCATACATCCTGCTCCTCACAAAGCGCTGCGGAGCGTCGTTCCTGTGGGCTACAGCAACACTAAACCCCTGAGCTTGCCTGAGAAGGACTAAATGCACAAAGCTGCTATTTTGAAATATCCCATGGAGAGAGACTCTCACTGCAGCCTATTGTATTTTGTTCTGAAAATGTGGGCGTGCAGCCTCGTTCTGTGGACCATAAACCAGGTGCAGACTTCCATCTGTGTCACCGCTGATGAGGAAATACAGCCAGTGCTGGACGGAGCAGTGAGTGACAACAACCCCGCCCACATTTAAGAGGACTGTCTGAACAGACCCAGGGTCTAGGTACCATGTCTGAAGGGTTACTGTTGTTTCCAAAGGGACTGTACTGAAAGGGTTTGTTGGAGGCGGGGCTTATGGTACCAGAGACCAAGGAGTACAATCATGTTTTCAGAATTTTGACATTGACGCAGTACCAATGAATCGGTTCTTGTGACCTCCCTACTGCAGACTGTTGATGGTTTTAACATCAGAATAATTTTAAAGATACTTTAATCACATGAAAATTCATAAGCATTCTGTATGTGACTTTAAATTATATTGAGAAATAGAGATAATTATATACTGTATATGCTGCGTATATCATCACTTTGCCGGCCCTAAATTCAGTCTAAAACTTTTGACGTGAGTCTTTCCCTTCTCTCACTTTTTCGTGGTTCTCTTCTTTCTTTTCACCATCAAACCTATAAACCAAACAAACCCTCAAAATTGTGGTCAGTGGTTGGAGTAAAAATTGGGCTGTAATGGTTCATATATTCATACTGAGCCATCACAGCCCGCTGCGTGCAGCCGCACACTGAATACACAGTATGTAGATTGATGGACATAATGTGGAACCGAACCCCACACAGGCGAGTTACGCCTGGAAACTTTTAGCTGTTAGCAACATGTGCTGAGGTTAGCACAACAAGCTGTTTGGCCGCGAGACCGTGACGCTATGGCGATGAAATGAAACGCTGGACCCGCCTGCAGGTTCCCACTCAGCTACAAAAACAACAGCAGAAAAAGAGGTGTGTGTATGGCGCGGACAATGTGTGTGTCGCTCTACCGTTGTGAGTGGAAACACATCCAACATGCTAACGCACATTCGACAGCATCACTCAGATGAGCCAGTCACTGAGAAGAAGAAAATGTTCATACAGTTTTCAAATTTTCTTATTTTTAGAAAGAAAATAATTCACCATAATCTTCCCTCAGACCCCAGCAGGAGGATTCTTTCTACCGTCTGTTCTGAAAAAACGAAAACAAACGGACCTTTGTGTGTTTGTGTTTTTTTTTCCCACTGTACTGAACTCACACTGAGCCGCGACTCCTGTGTGCCGTTACACTCCTGAGTGAGAGCTTTGGTGACCAGCCGCCATGTTGGAGGACAAAGACTGTAATACTCATCTCTTCTCCTTCCAAATGATTTATGGGACATTTTCTTTCTTCTTTCTTTAAGTCATTTTCCCGCTTCTCTCTGTCCTCTGTTGACACTCCTCCAACATGGCGGCACGTCCCCACGTAACCGTTGGCAACCAGCCTTGAAACATTTCTCCATCCTTCAGCTGTACGTCGTCACCTGAGAACAGCAGATCATGCTTTTATTTGACCTGCTTTCACCTCCAAAACATCACCGCTCCCACCCGTCTGCGTCTGGCAGGAGGTTAAATCAAGCGTACCTAATGTGACCGACTCTTCCTTCCTGGACAGCAGCGAGGATGATGACAACAAGGATGATGATGGGGTGTTTCAGGGTGAAACTGGCATCAACATGAAGTCATTTATTACCATTACACACACACACACACACACACACACACACACACACACACACACACACACACAGAGGGAGGTGGTGTCTGTTTTCTACATATAGGAGCTGAACTGGGACGGAGCACGATGCTCTGCGGAGCTGCCAGAACATTACAGACTCTCACAGTCTGGATGGAGCTGTTGACACTCTGTCACAGAGGATATTTACAGACTTCTTCCACATTCACGTCTCCAATATTTTGAAAATAGCTGCTCGCTAAATTTTGGAGAACAGAATCCAAATGAAATAAAACAAAGATTCCTGCAGATTAAAACCGAAACCTGAGGTTCATCTGAACCTTTTAAACCAACCTGGAAAAGACAGAGCGAAGACGAGATGACTGCGAGTTTTCACTGTTACAATCTGGAGTGTGACGGGTGGAAAAAAAATTACTAACATTATAAACTTGAACACTAAATACTCATATCTGTGGTCGACACACTGACAGAACTGTCAATATTGAGATTTTTTATTTTATTTCAGATCTGATATGAAATATTATTTAAACTAGGGACGAACGAGCTGTGAGATTCTGGGCCCATACAGACGTTGATCTTTTGTTGTTCATTTTGTTTTTGTGGTCATTTATTCTCCCTTTTGTTCCAGGGAAGCAAATACATACTGTGAACTCTACTGGAGAGAGGAACACCATTCTTTTAAAAGATGTTCCCTCATTTGGTGTCCAATATGTTGGTCCAAAATGTACATTTCTCAGCATTTTTATACACACCACAGAGCCTGATTGCACCATGCAGGGTACCTGTGTGAAGCACCTGCATTTGTTATGTTTCTCAGCTCAATAACTCAGGTGTTCCTGTAGTTTGAATGGTTGATAAAATATTAAAAAAGCGGTGGAGAAACACTGGAGAAACAGATGCCCCTCCACCAGGAGACAGGACTGTTTAAATGTGTGCACAGATTAAATGTTGCACCAAAATAAACAATGTGATGATGATCTGTCTTCCAGAACCTTCCAGTCACTCGGATCCTGGACAACCTGATGGAGATGAAGTCAAACCCTGTGAGTTTGTTTGTTTTTCCTTTAGTCGTCATAATATCTCTGATTTTAATCAAAATTACGTAGAAAGTTTGTCTACAGATTTGCCAAAGATATATCAATGATCTACAACTGTCTTTGCAAATCACTTGAAAACTGTAAGTAACAGCTTTGGGCCCGCATTCACATGGTGGTTTTTTATCCCCGTCTTTTTCGATTGTTCCAAACAGGGAGAGAGCAGATGCGCCCCCTTAAAGAAAAAGTGCTGCGCCCAGCGTGTTGTTTAGAGCGCTTCGCTTTTGTTGTGCAGCTGCTCCGATCAGTTGAAACACTCTCAGGTTTTCAGAAAGGAGCCAGTGACGTCACTGCTGCTTCTTTAGCTAAGTTAATGTCAGCCGTCACAGCAGAGACAGAGAGGGTCATTTTTTGGCAGCAAATAAGCCAAACTGGATGTTGCTGGTCAGTGTTGTGCTTCTTTCGCAGTTCACTTTGTAAGCGTGTTGTTGACTGTGTAGTCAACCCTCTGTTATGCAGCTTGCTGTCATCGAAACATACCCACATGGGAGCGCTACCCACCGCCCTGCCACCACTTTTCTGCTGAAGAAAAACGCTATGTGGAGGCAGGCCCTCAGACGTCTTGCAAAGTATTTTTATTATGCAGATGTTACTGCGACCTGCATGCCAACAAGGGGGATAATTGTCTTATTATTGTAGGTGTATGACTAAAAACCCAAGTTTAAAAAAAGTCCTACTTTTAACTAGTCTTTCATTACCCCACACTGAAAGCTTTTATGTTTCTCACCAAAGTTTTGATGCCCTAAAACTGACATTTGGGACTGCCCGACATCTTTTACTGAATGGATTCTAATGTAAAAATGTTCCATTATTTCAAAACTAGTGTGTGTTAGGGGTGCTCAGTAATATTGGCACGTCATTGGCATTGGCAGATATTGGCTTTAAAATGAGCTGTCAGGGGACGTTGGTGGCTCAGGGTCAGAGCAGGCGCCCCATGTACAGAGGCTGCATCCTCGCTGCAGCGGCCTGGGCTCGACTCTGGCTTGTGACCCTTTGCTGCGTGTCACTCCCTCTCTCTCCTCCTTCACACCCTTAACTGGCCTGTCCATTAAAGGTAAAAAAAAACCTGAAAAAAAAAAAATACCAGAATCAACCAACCTGCTTTTTCTTATTTTGCACAATGAGTGAATGTCACATACATTAAAAAGTATTGTATTTCATGTCTCCATCTGCTGCTGGGCCGTCATGATGAGAGTCTACATGTGTTATATGATGTTAATTCACTACGGAAGAGACTTGATGATCACTGAAATTAAGGGAGGGAAAAAAGTGGATGTAACGATTTCGGTCATCAGTCAAATGAGTTCTTATGATTCGGCTCATCAGTATCAGTCAAATGAGTTATATCAGCATATCAGAAACTGGCAAAAAATCCAATATCGTGCATCCCTAGAACATGTTTCAAGAAATGTGATAAAAATACAACTAAAGAACAAGTCCTGCTTTATTCTAGACTTTCTTCTCAACATCAAATCTCAGTCAGACTTGACTAACAACATGTTAGTCCGACCTCAGCACTCCCTGATACCCAGTCTGTGTCTCTCAGCTCCAAGCTCAGTGGTTGATCAGTAATGTATTCAAACAGCTGCTCACTGCAGGTTTTATCAAACAAACAGGAGGAAACTGTGACTCTGTCAGGAACTATTTTCAGCAGCGGATTAATCCACATTTGGTGCTGTAGTGAGTATTTGTGAGAGCAGGCGGTGTGTGGGACTGAGTCAAAATAAACTACAGTGTGTGTGTGTGTGTGTGTGTGTGTGTGTGTGTGTGTGTGTGTGTGTGTAAACTCACATGTGACCACACGTGAAGCCGTCGACACACAGTTTAACACACACATGCAGTTTGATGATGATGATGATGATGATCCTTAGTTCATGTAGTCATTTGACCCTACACACATACACACTCACGCGCACACACTCGAACACACACTGCAGGTTTCTCAGCGTCTGCAGTTACAGAGGAGCAACAAAGATCCTGTTGTTGTGAATCTGACGGAGGGAGAGAGGAGGAGGAGGAGGAGGAGGAGGAGGAGGAGAAGGAGGGAGACAGGACTGGGATGAAGATGAAAGAAATAGAGGAGCACATTCTCCCTCTATCAGATTATCCTCACAGTGTGTGTGTGTGTGTGTGTGTGTGTGTGTGTTGTGTTTTGTTGAACTGATGTTGAACACAACATGGGAAGTGCTGCTCTGGAATATTAAAGTTCAACATAGTGACATGATTAGCTAGCTTTAGCTTAGCTTAGCATGAGGATTGGTTAGAATTCCTTCAGTGTTCATTGAAGGACAGAGGGTTGACAAAAATGGGGGCTGTTGTGTTGGTACCATGTACAGCTTTGCACAGTGGAAACAGAAAAATAACTGTTTTAATGTGTACTGAACTGAACTGAACCACACTGCCTGAAGGAAACGAGGCTTTTTGGCACGTCTGAGACGGGCTGCTAGCTAAGCACCTGCTAATGTGTGCTCACCTTTTCTCACTGATAACGAAAGATCCAGAGGTAGGGGAGGCTTTTACAGCTAGCTGAATTATCCACAGAGGTCTCCTCCTCTCCAAACAATCAGACTGGATTATTAAGGCTGGTGAAAACAGAGTAAAGCAGTTTCATGTTGAAAATTCAGTATTTCTCCAAAGCAGAGGGGCTGCTATCTGTGGTGGCCGATGTGAAAACACATATGTGCTAATCAAGAGTCAGTGTTTGGTTTGTCTGCTCGGGGCTACTGTAGAAGCATGGCGGTGCAACATGACAATCTTTTTAGATGAGGACCCACTCTCTGTGTAGATATAAAGGGCTCATTCTGAGGTAACCAAAACACAATGATTCTTATTTTCAGGTATTATTATTTTCCATCTCTGCCGATATATCCCTCTGAATCCTGCCCACTGGAGCTTTAAATGAGATAGAGATGGACTCCAGCAGCAGACCTTTATGGAGCTTTTGTATCCGTTCAGTGGATGTCGAAATATTTCAGATTTATCCAAAACAAACACAGATGATCTTGGTGGAACTGACCCCCTGATGAATCAGCTGTTAGCTCCTCTGACTGATGTTTGTCTCTCCGATCTTCCAGGAAACAGACGACTATCGATACTTCGACCCAAAGATGCTGCGAGGCAGCGAGAGGTACAGCTCTAACGTGTTTCTGATCACTGCTGATGAGTTCATTTACCTCGAGTGTTCAGGTTGTGTCAGTAAAACTGGTAGAAATCTCAGGAATGTCTCACCATCGTCTCTCCTCTTCCTCCTCTTCAGCTCCATTCCCAGGAACAAGAACCCGTTTCAGGAGGTGAGTTTCTGTTTCTGGACTAAAGTTTGATTGATGAGATTCAGCTGGAGTTATTTCCAGGACAAACACAGAATGAAAAGGAAACACAAGACAGACTGGAAATGATGCTGTGCGTTAGAAATCTGTCTCTCCAGTTCATTCCTTATAGGCAGGACTGTGAATCTACCAGAGGTCTGAAACATCCACAGAGAATCTTTAAAACACCCCTCACAATAGAAGCCCTCATCAGGTCTCTTCTGTTTAGGGCTTTTATCACAAAACACAAGAGACGGACAAAACTACCAACATTACAAATGCTCTGTTTGTTGGTTGTTATTCTGCATTTTTTTCAGCTCAGCTCTGAACGAACAAACAGAAACACTTTTATACGTAAACTTCCTATAAAAATGTTCCTGCAGACAGAAGCGTGATGCTGTTGATGTGTTTGTTTCAGGCCATCGTGTTTGTGGTGGGAGGAGGAAACTACATCGAGTACCAGAACCTGGTGGACTACGCCAAGGTACTGTAGTACTGTTTGTACTGCTGCAAGCTACTTTTAGGGTGCTGTCACACCTGCCCTGTTTGGTTCAGTTCAGTCACACTCAGGTTGGTTTGTCCCCTCAGTGAGGTTCATTTGTGCAGGTGTGAACACACCAAAACAACCAGACTGAGACCTTCTTGAAGAGGTGGTCTGGGTCTGGTTCCAAAGGAACTCTGGTGCGGTTGGTTTGTGGTGAGAACGTGTTCCGACCTGGATCTGAAGCAACTGCAGTCACATGACACATTGTTTGGGTTAAACATGAGCATGTTACAGTCCTGGAGGATTATTAATGTGCGCCTCCTCCTGTACTGCCTTAATATGCACATTCAGCACATCCAATGCATCAAAACATTGTTTTCTAGTTGGAGCCGCGCCTCGTTTTCAAACTGTATGCTTTGACTCAAATGAACAATGACAGCAATATAGTCCACGATGAGCAGCGCTAAAATCAACCTGCGTAGTTGTCCCTCCATTGTGACATTAGAAAGTGTCACATTTATCTTGACAGTGTACTCTTCTTCAACGTTTGCTTTACTTCCTGGATTTTTCTGACCAATCAAGAGCAGCTTTCTGACACAAGGCATTTGATCTGGTCCGCTTGTAAATGCTGTCGTGAGAACACCAACCAACTCTAGGCAATTATACAACTTTGGAACAACATGAGTCCCTGATTCAGACCAAAGGAGACACCACAGGACTGACAGCAGCCTTGTTATTCGTAGAAGTGATGTACCGATTGTGAAACTCTGGACTGATACCAATGTTTTTTATTGTTGTGATTGTTTATTGTGTTTAAGTTGTTATTTATTCCTCCTGTTTGGATGATACGGTAGTGCAGTGTCTCACAGCAATGTAACAGTGTCTCTGGGTGCTCCGGCTTCCTTCCACAGTCCAAAGACATGCAGGTTAATTGGTATCGGCTCCTCTAGTCCACATGTAGAAGTGTCCTTGAGCAAGATACTGAACCCTGAGTTGTTTCCGGTGGCTGAACCCTGAGTAACAGGTGGCACCTTGTTTGGTAGCCTTGGCCACCAGTGTGTGAATGTGTGTGTGTGAATGGGTGAAAAAGCGCCTTAAGTGATTGGAAGACTAGAACAGCACTATACAAGTGCAGGTCCATTCACCATTTCTATCGTCCCTGATTAAAGAGTTTATTTAGCTTAAGAAGGAGGAGAATTCTCTCAACACGTGAAGGGACACTTCATCCTTCAGTTTACGTGGTTTCCACTGGACAGGAAGTAACTAAAGCTGTCAGACAAATGTAGTGCAGTAAAAGTACAGTATTTACCTCAGAGATGGAGGAGAACGAGAAAGGAGTAGGAAATAGAAATAGTTAAGTGAAGTACAAATACCAGAAGTTTGTTGTGTGAATATACTCAGTTACTTTCCGCCGCTGACTTCCTGTGTGTCCTCAGTTCAAACAGGGGAAGAAGGTGGTTTACGGCTGCAGTGAACTCTCCAACGCTGCTCAGTTTGTCAAACAGGTGAGACACAAACACACCTGTCCTCCTGTTGCTCATTAAAGGAACAGTCCGTCACTTCTTTAACTTTCTGTCGATCTTCTCCTCTCCTCTCCACAGCTCTCCCAGCTCGGCCAAAAGTAAAGCGGATACCAATGACATGTGAATCTCTCTGTCTCCTGAGGTCGTCTCTGACCTCTTTATTCCAGTTGTTTTATATTAAACTCTTCTTCTGTAAATGGACTAAACATTTCCTGTCTTCACTGTAATTTCTGTCTCCTCCACCCGGCACTAATAAAGCTAATAAAACAGTCTCAACTCACGGCAGCCGCACTCTTTATTTGTACGTCTTCCTGATGAAGCACCAGTTCTCTGATTCCTGCTCCAGTTAAACACAAAGAACGTATTCTCAGGACGGAGCTTCAAGGTGATTCAGATTCAACGTGAGGTCCATTTTTTATCAGCACATTTCAAATGAAGCCAGAAGAGGAGCTGTAGCTCATTTCATCAGCAGTGCGACTCCTGCAGACGGGTAAGCACATATTTATCACTCAATAAACATTTCCAGCTCAAGCAGATACTTAAAGGAATAGTTCACCCAGAAACGATGTAAACGTGCACAGTAGCCACCTCTCTATGCTCTCTGTGGGCCCAGGAAAAGTTCTCTGTTAAATGGTGTTAAGGAGCGGGCGTCACGTGATTTGATGGCCAGTGTTGGGAGGATAACCGTTAAAATGTATTCCAGTACAGATTACTGAATACCTGCCCTAAAATGTAATTTGTAATGTGTTTAATTCAGGGCCGTACACATGCTGCATCTTAACCACCTGGAAAACACGAGGTCAGGTGCTGGGTGCTGCTCTTGTGCCTTTCACCTGAGTACCTGAGTGCACAGCTGATCTTCTTCCAGGAGCTGTTTATGAGTGTGTAGGCCTGTCGTCTGTGGGACAGATGTAAAGCTCTGGGTAGCCCTGCACTAACATGATCAACTTCTCCATGTTTATCAGACTGAATATTTACAGAAGGAAAGATATCTGTGGACTGTGATTGGTTGTTCCTCATCACATGACATGCAGCGCACTCTGCTGCGTAGCTGTTTCACCCTGAAAAATAGGCGCTCGGGAATGTGACAGTGTCGCTCTGACTCTTGACACCTCTGCTAAGCGTCTACATTGAAAACAAGTAATCTGAGGGCACAAGAAACGCAGCATGTGTTAGATTACTTTGGATTACTTCTGGTGTCCTTCAGAATCCTCTTGCTGAGCTCATTTGTCTGGGTTTTATATTTCCATGCCAGAAACACAGGAGAGTGTCGTGGTTGTGCATCTCCTCTGCTCACAGCTGTGATCAGGCCTGGCCCTACATGAACCTGCACAGTCTCTGTCCCAGCCCTCACCTCACAGCTCCTCTCTGTCTTTCTCTCGTTTTCCAACCCTCTCTCGTATGTGCTCTGTCTCTCCTCTAGTTCTCCAGTATGGTAATCCGTTGTTCTGTCACTTTCCCTCTCTCAGTTGCAGCCCCCCCCCCCCACCCCCTTATGTTTCTCATTGCCTCATAATTCAGGTGATTTAAATTCTCGTTTACACGACAATCCAGTGGGTTGGTGCTTTAAATTTTGAAATGGAAATTGTATGCCTAATATGAATTTTTCTTTGTGTCCTAACAGTATGCAAATGTCGTCCCTGTCCACACTGACTCCATTAAATATTCACCTCTGTTGCGTCACGTGAACAAATCACGTAGGCTACCCATCAACGATGCACTCCAGAGGAGACGTTACCTCTTAAAGATGGGCAGTTACTTTATCTTTACTTTTTATTACTTTATCACTTTTTATCTTTTTAATCAGAAAACACAAGTTTTATGCTGAGATATTTACTGGAGTGAAACCACTATGGAAGTGCCAAACACTGCAGTTCCTCTAATGGCCACTTGAGGCTGACCCCAAAACGGAGTAGAACGCTCCTCCTGTTCCTCCTCACACGGAGGAGCAGATACTGGTCCTGCTGCTGGGTTGATGCCCTTCTACGGCCCTGTCCAGCTCTCCTGGTATAACAGCCGCTCTCCTGGTGTCTGGTATCAACCTGACTGGGCTGCAGGTACCGCCTCATGCTACCAGTAGTGACAAGGACACTAGCAGAAGACCAAACTAGAGAAGAATCAGTCAGGAAGGATAAGGAGAGAGCAACTGTCTGTGGACACCACATGGAAAACCATTTCCTGTTTGTTCCTGTTGACTCTTTGATTTGAACCAAAGCAGCTGAAACTGATTTAGAATCACTTGTGCCTCCTTAATGGACACATTGATCTCCCTGAAGTTTGACTGACTTCCTGTTAGACTGTGATGATTGAGCGTTCCCTTCATTTTTTTAAAGAGCATAAAAGGTGTTGATGTGTGACAACATGTCAGCATCACGTACATTTCGTCATATTCTCCCTGGGTCCGTCTCTCTCTTTCAGCCAGCTGAAATTATGTTTGAATAGAGTTTGATTCTGACATGTTTGAAAAAAAAAAAAAGAAAGATTATGAGTCCTTGAAAAAAATCATGGAAAAGTTTGGAAATTTTGTCCATGGGAATGTGTGGGAACTCTGGATGTGGAAGAAATGAGTAATTTTTTGTGGGAAGCTGAACTTTTTTTGGCTTCATGTGCTGCTGAGCAACTTTGACAGGAGTGAACGCTGTATCCAGTTCTCTTTATACATCCATGAGTTCACTGTGTCGCGAGCACGAGTCTGATCAGGACGTCATTCGACAACACGATCGACAGAGCTAGTGCTGGACAGACAAACAGACCAGTGAGCCTCAATGTTTTAAACATATTACGACCTGAACTTCATAATGAAATAAAAGTAAATGATGTTAGTGGAAAAAGTAAAGTTTGGAGCGTCTCTGTTTGGCAGCGACAGTGTTTGTATCATCAGAGAAAATCAAATGTGTTTTCATCTGCAGCAGCTTTGCCTCATTTAACTCTCATCAACTGTTTCCTCCTGCAGACTGGAAAGTTTCTCAACTCAGAGGAGGAGCAGGACGACTGCGTGGTATTACTTACACACACACACACACACACACACACACACACACACACACACACACATCATCCATCACTTTAAAGGCAGCCTGGCACAGTGTGGTTCAGCTCTGCTGCTGCGGCCATGTTCCTCCAACACCACACAACCAAAAACAAAGAGATCAATCTGAGGATTATGTCACCATGGCATTTTAATCTGTGTGTGTGTGTGTGTGTGTGTGTGTGTGTGTGTGTGTGTGTGTGTGTGTGTGTGTGTGTGTGTGTGTGTGTGTGTGTGTGTGTGTGTGTGTGTGTGCGTGCGTGTGAGAGAGACCAGTCTGGGAAATAGAAAGTTCCAGTATTCATATCGTAAACATCGGCGCAGCTGATAAAATGTAAACAAACAAACCGTGAGGGATGAGGCAACTCTTTGACTTTTAGCGAGTGGCTCCTATGAAGGTGGGAGTTGTTCATATTTTAATCCCAGAGAACAAAACAATATTTACAGAACAAATGTCTTCTTGAAATGATGAAGACAACAGGTAATGAGCTCTGTATGTTGTGGACTTTCCCATTAGAAGCACCTGTGATGTCAGACTGTCAGCTGACTCAGAACTAAAAACACAAACATCGTGAACGATAAATAATTTATTGTTCCATTTTTACAGAAAGACAGAAACCTGATGTTTCCTCTGAAGGAAACGTGACTGATTCACATTTTAGTTTCTGAAATATTTGCTTGAAATCTGCTCGAGTTCAGCTCAGCGTGACGGCACGATGAAACCCCACGTGTTTCTGTTTCCATTGTTCCTACTGCAGGGACCACCCGCCCTCACACACACACACACACACACACACACACACTCACACACACACACACTCACACACACACAGAGGTAATCCCAGCTCAGTGTCAGTGATGTCGACTCTGTTATGTTGACTTATTGACCCGGGAGCTGAAATAATGAGGAGGAGGAGGAGAAGAGGACGGGGAGAGTTTTATGAGGAAGTGACGAAGAGGAGCAAGTTAAAAAAGAAGTAACGTGAGAATAGAGGTAAAGGAAGGGAAGAATAGATGGCTAAATGATCAAAGTGAAAATGCAGCAATCATGAACCAGAGTCAAACTAGAATTCTGACACGTAACACGACAGCGTCAGCCTCCAAAGTGATGTGTACATGTTGGCAGCACTTTGAAACAATGGCATTACCATGGCAACAGCTGTGAACGCATACTCAGCGTAAAGTCAAACATGTTCTCGGTGGGTGTCGGCCTCCGCCAGGGTTGTCCCTTGTCTCTGATCCTGTTTGTGATATTCGTGGACAGGATCTCCAGGTGCAGCCGGGGGGAGGAAGGCATCATCACGCCGTGACCTCCAGCATGACCTGGGGCAGTTTGAGTGTGAAGCGGGCAGGATGAGAGTCAGCACCTCCAAATCTGAGGTCATGGTTCTCTGCTGGAGAACAGTGGATTGCTCCCTCTGTGTTGGAGAGAGTTACTGCCTCAAGAGAAGGAGTTCAGGTATCTCAGGGTCTTGTTCACAGTGAGGGGAGAATGGAGCGTGAGATGGATCGGTGGTTTGGTGCGGTGTCTGCAGTGATGCAGGTGCTGTGCAGGACAGTCGTGGTTCAGAGGGAGCTGAGCCAGAAGGCAAAGCTTTCTACTTCCTGGTCCATCTGCGTCCCAACCCTCAGCTATGGTCATGAGCTCTGGGTAGTGACTGAAAGAATGAGGTCACAGATACAAGCGTCTGAAATGAGTTTCCTCTGTAGGGTGTCTGGGCTCAGCCTTAGAGATAGGGGGAGGAGTCAGACATCTGGAGGGAGCTCGGAGTAGAGCCGCTGCTCCTTCATGTTGAGGTGGTTCAACATCTGATCAGGATCCTCCTGGTCCAGCTGGCAGGAGGCCCCGGGGCAGACCCAGAACACACTGGAGGGATTATAGATCTCATCTGGTCTGGGAACACCTCGGGGTCCTCCAGGAGGAGCTGGAGAATGTTGATGAGGAGAGGGACGTCTGCCCCCGTGACCTGGCCATGGATAAGCAGACAAAAATGGATGCATGGCAACAGCAATCATTTACCGTCCCCGTCATATGGCAGCTGATCTCGTCCTCTGCTTGGACAGTAAGGAGCTCCTGGACGTCAGTGTTTTCACAATTTGTGGACTTTTTTTGCCGCTGTTCTTCTTCGAGTTAGCTGCTAACTGCTACTTCTTTAATCTCTAGGTCACACTCGTCTTTGTGACTCTGTAATAAAGTTTATTATCATTATAAGATTTTGAAGCTGATCTCTTTGTTGTGTCTACAGACTCTGCAGTGAGAGCACATGTGCCTCAGTGTGACATCACCGTCCGTTTACATGCTTGAGGATCAGAGAGTTTCTCCTCTGATCATGATAGTGGAGGTTCAGTACGGAGAATTTCCTCCTGCTGAGTTCTTAGAAAGAGGCCCACAGTTGTTTCTGCTTCAGTGGAGCCAGGCTAACAGTTTCCACCTGCTCCCAGTCTTTGTGCTAAGCTACGCTAACCGAATCCTGGACTCAGAGATGAAACTGATCTCCATCTTCTCTTTGAACACAGGGATGTTTTTACATGGACTCTTTACACACACACTCACACACTCGTATCTGCACGTGTGCAGACACACTTGCAAGAGCAGTCATGCACACACACACACACACACACACTCACACTGTTCCTCGTGACTGTCAGCAGCCGCTGATCAACGTGGGAGTTCAGGTTTTATCTGCTGGATGAGAGGAAACATTGTGATGTTCTTATTCCAGGCTGTTGAACCTGCAGAGGAAACCATTAAAACCACTTTAATACTCTGTTAATACCACCAGTGTTCCCAGTTAATTCACTGGAATCATAATAATGTTACATAAAAAGGTCTTCAGCAGGTTAAAGTCACAAAGAATCACATTAAAGGTCTGAAGCCTCGGCAGCACCTCCTGGAGGATGCATCCTGTTTCCTCTCTCCTCTCCTCTCCTCTCCTCTTGTTGCCTCTCCTTTCCTCATTTCCTTTTCCAATCCTCTCCTCTTGTTTTCTCAGTTTTTTTCTCATCTTATTCCTGCTCCTCTCTTTCTTTCCTCTCCTCTCCTCTCCTCTCCTCTCCTCTCCTCTCCTCTCCTCTCCTCGTTTCCTCTCTTCTTGTGTCTTCTCTGTGCTTCCTCTCTTCTGGTTTCCTTTCCTTCTATCTTGTTTCCTCTAATCTTTTGCCCTCTCCTCTTGTTTACTCTCGTTCCCTCGTTTCCTCTCCTCATGTTTCCTTTCCTGTCCTCTTGTCTCCTCTCCTCTTTTCCTCACCTCTTGTTTCCTCTCCTCTTGTCTCCTGTCTTGTCTCCTCTCTTGTCTCCTGTCTTGTCTCCTGTCTTGTCTCCTCTCCTCTCAGGTGTTGTCTCGCGGTCTGAAACTCCTGGAGGATATTTGGGTGGGATCAGAGATAAAGACAAGGAGGACAGGAGGAAAGACAAGAGACCAGGTGAGGACAGGTAAGTGGAACCTGACCTGTCCTCTTTTGTTCGTCAGCCGTCAGCTGGACGCCACTTTGTCCCGCCAGAAAACTTGAGCCAACAGTGAAAACACAACAGAGACACATCATAAACAAGAGGCGTCTTCACAACGACAGAATCATCAGACTGGTATTAATCAGCACAGGAAGAGGAAGCAGTCACCCAGCTGCCTCTTCAAAATAAAAGTCAAAAGTGATCCTGCTGCTTTAGCTCAGTTATTATCTGCTCTGATTCATCATCATGGAAACCATCAGAACTAAAAGACACAGTGAGTTTAGTTTGTAATGACAAAACTTTAATGTAAAGACAAACACGTCCCTGTGGTCAGTGTGACATCAGACTGTATGTGACTGACCAGGTGACCAAAGCTGAACCTAAATCACATGTTCAGGTTGATTTAGATTCAGCAGTGATTTGACCAGCTGCTGAAACTTCCGCCATGTTTTCTTGACTTGAGTTTTCAGACAACACAGTGGTGAACACATGAATTCATTATAATAATAATGGCGTAGGGTTGCAGCAGCGGTGCAGCTGTCAGTGTATACTGTGATATGAACATTGATGGTTGTCATAGTGGGAACATTTGCTCATCTAGGATACTGAGAAAGTGCAACTGGACGAAGAATCTCACCTCTATTTTAGTGATTTTTCTACACATACTTCCATTTAACAAAAAGATTCTACTAACAAAATGTTTGTTCAACCAAAACAATAATAATAATAATAATAATTCTGTAATACAGAGCAGCTGCAGTGTTTTCTCAGACAGTTATCATACCATGAAAATTTCATGTTGCAACCTTATAATTCAGTAAAAATAAAACTGACCATTCTGCATGATGACTCCTTTTACTTTCGGTACTTTCGGTATATTTTGCTGCCGATACTTTTGTAAGTTAACGTGTAAGATTTTGGAGGCAGGACTTTATTTGTGTCAGAGTATTTTGAAGGAACAGTGTGTAGGATTTACAGAGATTTAGTGACCTCTAGCAGCGAGGACTGCAGATTGCAACCAGCTGAAACTTCTCCTGGTTAGAATTCCCTCAGTGTTCGTTGTTCAGGAGGTTTTCACCGGGAGCTGAATTATCTGCAGAGGTCTCATCTGAACAACATATTCTCAGTCCCAACTCATCGCGTGTCTCCGCTTGGTTTGTGGACATTCATGTCTACATATTACACACCAGGTATCCTAGGTGTGTCTCTTGGTGACATTCTGGGACGCGGTGTCAGTTTACGCCTGTTGCATGCATTGTGTCTTTTTCGAAATACATTTCAGTTTTCACAGGAAACGTACAGTTTCTGCTCGTTAGATGCGAACAGTCTTGTTCAAAATAAACTACAGTACACAGCATCAGTAAAGCGCTGCATATTCACATGTATATCACTGTGCACCAATGTGGTTAGGTTTAAAAAGACATCATGGTTTGGCTCTGTTCATATGGGAAGCGAACACTGGCCTCCTGGGTTTGGTGTTGTTGGATCCATCCACCATCCCTCCTACCACACAGGGACTATTCAGGTCCTGAAATTCTGTTGTTGTCCGGTGGTGTTTCAAGCTAAAGCTGTCTGGTGGCGTTATTAACTGAGGAAGAGGTTCAGTGCTTTGCTCAACTGGCACCTCTCCAGCTACCAGTCCACACTCCATACTTGAGCCGTATGGGGACTTGAGCCGGAGACCCTGCACTTCCCGAGCCAAGTCCTCATGGTCTGAACTACTGATGCTCCCCAACAGCTCTTTATACCGCTGCAAAAGTGACCAAGCAACGGCATTGACGACTTCAGAATGAAAATGGGTTGTTTGAATCAGGTGATTTAAATCAGTAAAATGACTGAATGAAGCAGTTTCACATTAAAAAATAGATGTTTTACCAACACTGCTGGCTGCAGAGGGGCTGTGTATGGAGCCAGTGTTAGGTTTGTCCATTCTGGGCCACTGTAGAAACATGGTGGTCAAAACATGGCAGTCTCCATAGACGCAGACCTGCTCCCTGTGTGGATATAAACGGCTCATTGTAAGCTAACGAAAACACATTGATTCATCTGATTATACACTTAAGAACACACACTTATATTACATGACATTTCTGCCAATATATCCTGCACACTGGACCTTTAACACTGTGGCACTACTGCTGTGAGGGATGTCAAAGATCTTCTTGAAACACTGCTGTAGTCTGTTTTCTTCCACTCTGAAATATCTGACTTTAGAAATTAACTAAGTTCATACAACTGTTTTCAGTGACAGCTGTCAGCTCAGTTTAGTTTGCTGAAACAGCAGCTAGAAAAAGAAATAAAAACAGAAGACGTGTTTAGATGAGAGTAAGAAGAAATATTTATGGAAGTTTCCCAGAAGTCCGAGCAGGAGAAATAAACGAGGAGCAGCGTCAGTAAACACTCTGCGCTGTCTCGTATCGCAGATTTTGATTCACTCTGTTCTACAACCTCATCCTGACCCATTTCTTTATCTCCTCGTATCATCCTGCTGACAACAGGAGCACAGATCCTGGGTCAGTGGTCATCCTCGTCGCCCCGCCCCTTTCTTTTACGTAAACCCCTGATTGGCTGGCATCCTGCCGTGACCTCAGCTGACCATCAGCCTCTATTATGAAGCATGTTAACACTTGAATGTGTCGTCCTGATCTGATGTCTCACAGCGAGCAGCCGGGGCCTGTCAATACGAGGTTTCTACAGGACAGAGATAACACGGTGGTTGACACAAAGAGCTGTTTGTTCAGTGAGGACTCTCTGACACACATGGATCAGGTGTCCGCACCTGAAAGCAGCTTCTCAGGTGATGCAGAGAGCAGCGTTTTATATCAGGGGAAAGTTATTTGGAGCATTTACACTAATCCAGGTGGAAGATGATACAGGTGTTCATTTTTCCCTCCTTCAGGCCCAACAGTTCCTCTCTGTGCACATCAACCTGCAGAGACTTGAAGCTCGCACAGAGATCACAGTCGACATGTCGTCTGTTTTCCTGCTGACGATGCTGCGTCGTTATTGTCTCGAGGCGATCCTGCTGACCGCCCGAAGAACTCTGTGTTGTTGATGCATTCAAGGACACTCTGACCTGCCAGGATCTGTGAACTGGCTGCTGAAAAGCAATGAATTCATGAGTTGTGTTGAAAGAAAGTCAAACCAAGGAGAGATGACCTGAACAAACATAGACTTTATGCCCTTCAGCACATCTCTGCATCTGAAAACTCTCAAACGTCTTTTCCTCGAGGTTTCCTTGCACAAACTGAAACACAGCAAACAGATCTGAAGGAGGAATTTAAATTGTAAAATACTCCTGTGATATTAAATAAGATTAAGATAACATTCCGGCCCTGACTGCTCGTCACACAGGACGCCCATCTGATAGAAGACTTTCAAAGAAACAAAACTTCCAGAAACAAGTTGGACAAATCCATCAGCTTCATATTAGCAGCTCTGCTCAGCCGTCTGAAGAAATGTAGACTGAAGATGGTCTGAACAGCTTTGGAGTTGTTACAGTTATAATCCTAGGTGGCTCCTTTCAGGATCCCTCGCCAAATTTCATCCCAGACTGATCCAGACTCTGAAGGTGAACTGATTTGAACTGCCGAAGGTTTTATCAGGTTTCTTCACCAAACACTTTAAAGCTTCCAGACTCTATATAGATTTATTATTTAAGTTTCTGGAGCATCTTGAGAGGACGTCACTCAGGCCAGATTTGGTCTCAACATCTGACTCCACGAAGCTTGAAGACCGGACATAGGAGGCCCATGAGTGAAAGAAGACCAAATACGTTGAGCTGCTAGAGGCCTGAGGAGTGTGTGGTTGGAGGGCCTGCTGTGAGCCAATCGAGGTGGGCTGCAGGGGTTTCCCAGGGCAATCTGTGCAACGTAATGGGTTGCAGGTGAGGAAAGATACCAGAGACATCAATGCAGCTGCAGAAAAAGCCTTAAAGTGGCTGTGGATCAAGAGGGCAGATCCATGGCATAGCGCGCTGCTCGGACACAAGCTGGGGACTGATCACCCTCGGCTGGGTCGCCCATGTGAGGGTGTCTGATGATCTAAGACCTGAAACAGGCGACGACCCTGGGTTAATCACTGACGATGTGTCCAAGCTGCACCATCCAGGTGTTTCAAATTAGTATTTCTCTCAAGTTCTATTCATAAAGTTGTTGAAATCGGTGTTAGTTAGAACTTCACCTTTTATAACAGCTGTGCCTTCGGATGGTCACAGTAAGAGGCCACAGTGCACAGATGGAGCATGCTGTTAATATGTTGACTGCAGGAATGTCCGCTGTGGTCATAAAGGGATGGACACGGTCAGCAACAATACTCAGGTAGGCTGTGGTGTTTAAACCATGCTCAGTTGGTACTAAGAAAATCTCCCCCACACCATGACACCAGCAGCAGCAGCCTGAAGCGTTGATACAAGGCAGGATGGATCCATGCTTCCAAATTCTGAGCCTACCATCTGAATGTGGTTTTTCCAATCTTCTATTGTCCAGTTTTGGTGAGCCTGTGTGAATTGTAGCCTCAGTTTCCTGTTGTTAGCTGACAGGAGTGGCACCTGGTGTGGTCTTCTGCTGCTGTAGCCCATCTGCTTCAAGGTTGGACGTGTTGTTGCTTCAGAGATGGTCTTCTGCACACCTTGGTTGGAACCAGTGCTTATTTGACTTCCTGTTGCCTTTCTATCATCTTGAACCAGTCTGGCCATTCTCCTCTGACCTCTGACCTCTGACCTCTGGCATCAACACTGGATATTGTCTCTTTTTGGGACCATCCTCTGTAAACCCTAGAGATGGTTGTGCTGAAAATCCCAGTAAATACTCAGACCAGCCCGTCTGGCACCAACAACCATGCCACGTTCAAAGTCACTTCAATCACCTTTCCTCATCATTCCCCATGTACTTTAGCTTCAGCTTACGGTTGGCAGATGCCTCTGGCTGAAATGCACCATGGGAGTTGTAGTTGAAATCTCACTATAATGTTTTTATGTCCACAGACTTTTTGACTTTTTAATCAAAGAACCAGGTCTTTATTTCCAACATAGCTGTTCATCTTGTGTTCAGCAGGAGAGTTTTGTGACCACCGGAGACTCATGTTACATTCATGTGGTGTGGGAATAATCAGAAAATGAATTCCGGACTGCGGAAATTCACATGAACGCCCCTTAAGTCAGAACATCAGCTTGGAAAGGAAAATGGCGGATGACGGTAAATGATTGGTTGATGGTAGAAACTTTTTATTAATTCACATCACACATATCAATTCTTTGCTCACATGCAATTTGTAATAGGACATAAAGTTCTAACTGTCAGTTGCTGTCCACAAAGAGTGACTGAGATTTATTAGAAAAGTTATTTAAAGCAATATTTAAGTGGCTTTAGAGAATGTACTGGTGCAGCAGCAAAGCTTGAAGCTGTTTCAGCAGACTAATTACAACATGTCCTCTTTGTAGAGTCCATGTTGTGACTTCAGAGCTCATGAAAAACAACATCCTAACACAGGAAGTGCGACCAACTGTCAAGCAGTATCAAGGAGCTCCAACTGTGAGTGGCCTCACGTTGTCTCCAGGGAAAAATGAACCAGACTTTTCCCTCCAGAGACCCAGATCTCTGAAACTTGACGTCGGGACACTGCTGACGTTCTTTGGGACCTTGGGACTCTGTTCTCCGAACCAGCCTTCAAAAGTAGAGCAGTGTTTTTAATAAAGAATACATGTTCTCTCCCTCTGGGAAAATAAATCAGCCTGGATGATGTTACGCCATTCAGAAATAATAATCGTCCAATGTTCCGTCTCTTACCGTTATACAATAGCACCTCTGAGCTCCAGAGAGCTGCGCAGCTTTCAGACAAAGATGCTCCTGATACTGATCAGCTCCTAGAAATCTGCCTGGAAACAAAACAGTTTTGACTGAAACTTCCATCATACGGGAAAAGATGATTAGTGTTGCTGAGGAGCTGAGACCCAAAACAGACCCACACGAAGAGAAAGAACAAGAACTGCTTATCAGTCGAATCCCTAAAAACTGAGAAATCCAAGAACTCTGTTGATTTTCCATCTGACACACTGACGTGCACGTTAGTGACTGGTCTTAAAGCATTATTTACATTTCTGTTTCATATCTCTTCATCTGTCTTTGAAAGCCTTCAGAAAATGTCCTCCTTCGCTCCAGTTACATTCCTCCCCGAGACATTTTCTTCACCCTTCTCATTTTACCAGCTGCATGCTGGGAGCTGGCCAAGCTGAATTCCTGACCGCTGCTGTCTGGTCTGCTTGTATACCTGCGCACAGGTAACATTACCGAGCGGGCCCTGAGCTCCGCCCGGCCCTCCACAACGAGCGGAGCTTCAGAGATGATAGAAGGAGGCTAACGTGAAGAGACCTGCGGCTACAAGTCTTCAGACGTGACAGAAATCAGATGAAATATGTGTTTGGAAAGAACCTTGAGGTGTTTGACAGATGCAACACTGAAACATGTTGGGCTGACCTCAGTGCTCCCATTGTTGCCATGGTGATCAGCATCAACATCAACATCAGTGTCTGAATGCTCCATTTTAAATATCTATATAAT
Organism: Cephalopholis sonnerati; assembly: GCA_019142605.1. Classification (NCBI taxonomy): domain Eukaryota; kingdom Metazoa; phylum Chordata; class Actinopteri; order Perciformes; family Serranidae; genus Cephalopholis; species Cephalopholis sonnerati. Next base: position 41,126,708 of record JAGQAX010000015.1, read on the forward strand.
ATATAATCTATATCAATGTCTAAATCGCCCAACAACTTTTGTTTGGTATGGATTTTTAATTTCTCCTCGCTATTTGGGATCAGTAGGACCCAAACACTGGTGATGACAGTTTAGTCCCAATGTCCTAAAAGGAGACGATAATAAAGTCCCAATGTCCTCAAATGAGACGATAATAAAGTCCCAATGTCCTCAAATGAGATGATAATTACGTCCCAACTTCCTCAAACGAGGTGATAATAAAGTCCCAGTGTCCTCAAATGAGGCGATAATATAGTCCCAATGTCCCCAAATAAGACGACAATAAAGTCCCAATGTCCTCAAATAAGACAATAATAAAGTCCCAATGTCCTCAAAGAAGACAACAATAAAGTCCCAATGTCCTCAAACGAGACAACAATAAAGTCCCAATGTCCTCAAACAAGACAACAATAAAGTCACAATGTCCCCAAATAAGATGACAATAAAGTTCCAACGTCCTCAAATAAGACAATAATAAAGCCCCACTGTCCTCAAATGAGACACTAATAAAGTCCCAATGTCCTCAGAAGAGTACTTCCTAATTAGCAGCACTTCACTGTTGCTAAAATTGGTCAAATTTGTTGCCGTATCAAACTACGAACATTATAAATCATAAATAACAAGTTTCAACCATAAAATGTGAGTGTGTCCAAAAAGGTTTTGGACCTTGTCCACTTTTATGTCGTTGCAGACCAACTTAGCAGAGAGGGCTGCCATCTTGTTTTTACATGGATTAGTGTATTGTGCTCTTACTGCCACTGGATGGCACAAAATGAATGTCCACGAATGAGGACAACAGGTCTATGTCAAGCAGAATGAAGAATAAGGTGCAGTAAACCCAAAATGTGATGTCTTCATATGAGGACGCAGGGTCTCAAGAGGATGTATGTATGCTTCACCCCAAACATTCCACATATAAAGAAAGACTTATCCAACATTATTAATGATGCATCGACATGAATAATTTTGAGCTATTCTCAGACAAGAGCAATCAAACTTGAAACTGTGATACTATCTGCTGTGGACAACTACATCAAGAAACATACTTTTTTACCAGTAGGCTGATTATGACACAGTGGGCTCCTGGACCAGATGCATTAAAGTCCCTCTAAACTTTGAGGGCAGATACAACATGATGTGGTTTCTCCCCACTGAGTTGAAGGGCCCATATTACATAGAGTATCCAGTACAGCGCATCTGAAGTCCGACAGATAAACTGGTGGGATGGAAACGCACAGCTAAAATATGCCCATTGTCACAGTGTGCAGTGTACCATACAGTAAATTTTAACTCAGTAAATTTCCTCTAACCCCGCCTCTCACCTGTCCAAAACAACTGATTTTCATTTTTTTTGTAGTTTACTGCACTTTTTAGCATTTTATTTTTTTATTAGTGTGGGCATAAGTCCATACATAATATTAAAAATTTGGGATACAAGGGTTGTATTAATGGATAGTATATTAACTACTCCAAAAATGGCACTACAGCATGTAAATATGCAAAGGTATGCTCTGGTGGACTTGTTCTATGGTAGGTCACAAGGGTTAAAGTATAAAGTAGGCCCAAGGAACTCGGACACACTGCCAAGGCAACTGATCTGCACCGACGTGCCTGTTTATCCAGCGTTCTATCGTGTCCTGACTCATGAACAAGATCACATCGTCTGCAAAAAAGCGGAGCTGCATTCCTATTGATCATGGACACTCTCCATGCCTTGAACTCTTCATCACCACCATAGTTGGTGCCAAGGTACATTTATGGCTGAGTCCAGTTCCTTCTGTCCAGTCATTTTACACGAATCAGATCACCTTCACACCGACGGAAAAACTTTTTTTTCGACCAACAGAACTTGAGTCGATTTTCATCTTTGTTGAGAAAATAAACAGCCTTCCTCAGACAGTGATTTCGTCAGTTTGAACACTGATTTCATTCGGAGAAACACAACATGGGAGATACGCTGTTTCTTTAGGGACTCTGTAACAATGTGAGGTTTGTTTCTACCTCCAGATCGACCCTCAGGCTTCGCTGACATCATGACAACAAAGTGACAACAAAACAACTCAAGGATTCAGTGACAGCAAATGATATATGTGACAAATATGTCACTGTCATCTCATATCCTCCACATCCTTTGTTGACCCTTTCACTTAAATAGAGTCATGTTTACAGAGCTGATTCTCTCTCATGCCTCACAGCAACGCAGCACCCTGTTTACATTTCCACCCTGCTCTCAGATTCACTTCAAGGTTATCAATGTCACTAATCCAATCTGATAAAAGGTGGTCCTGTTTTTAAAAAATTCACATTAAATGAGCTGTTAATGAACTCAAACATCCCTCACAGCTGAGAAACACAACCATCAGGGCTCTTGTAGTTTAAACAGATGACTCTAACTTCAAGTACTGTGTACTCAGAGCCCAATATTTCTAGAAGTGAATATTAATGACGTGGAGTTCAGTACTGCCAACTGGGACCAGGCCTTAGACTCAGACTTGTATGTTTCTAAGAAATTACTAACATGAAGTACTTGAACTTGAATGTTGATTTCATTTTAAACTGCTGACTATGACTTTGGTATCGATGCAAACAGACTCTGACAGAGTCCAAACAGAAAACAACAAATGAGGTTATTAAATATCTGAGAAAAACTTTGTGTGTGTGTGGCTTCGCACAACGAATTCCTTCACAGGAAGATAATCCAGAAATGCTTTGTTTTGCAATAGTTTAGTAAAAATAGTTAACTTCGGATTCCCAATAGCCCACAGATGGATACAAGACACTTGGATAATGCTGCACAGGAATTTTTGGACATTTATAACTTTTTTCTGTCTTTTCAACCCCTGTCAAAATCTGTCTGCACTGATTTCATTTTTCAGGTAGTCCACTCTCCTTGATGCCATTTGATAGAGAACTTTCTGGAACCATAGAGAGCCTAGGGAGGTGAGCGCTATGCACAATTTCTGTTTTGGGGTGAACTATTCCTATTAATGTTGATTTAAATTTATATTGCCTACGGACACAAGTAGAGATCAAATTGGACTTTGCCAACTTAAACTTGATGATGACTGAGTTGCACTATGACTCATATTCACACTTGAATGTTGAGTCAATTGTTCACTTTTAGTCGGCGCCATCAAGAGCCTGACCGGGGTGGGCCACGGCCTCCCCTGATACAGCTGCTGGCTCCCTCATTCATCAAAATAACTGGAGGCTGATGTGGTGCGCTTTTTTAAAGCTAGCCTAAAAGTAGTGGTATCTCGTGAAACTAGACACCCTAAGGGCCCCCACACATGCCGCGTCTTCAACCGCATGGAAAACATGAGGTCGGGCGCGGGGAGCTACTCTTGTGACTGTTTTTGTGCTGGCTTTCAAGAGCGCTGTGGCACGTTGCATCTGAGATATCTGTTGGCGGTGTTTGGCTGGTTCGTCACATGACATATGGTGCATGCTTCTGCGCTCCAAAATTTGAACTGTGTCTATCTCAGGCTGCAGCTGTCGCGCCCTGAAAAATAGGTGCTCGGGAACGCATGTGCGCCATGACAGCATCGCTCAGTGCACCTGCCGTGCATCTACATGGAAAACAATGAATTTGAGGGCACAAAAAATGCAACATGTGTATGTCGACATAGCTTGTTGAAAGGGGGCTAAATAATGCTCCAAGTTTAGGCTACATTTTGGTGAGGGAACATGCCAGTTTTCAAAGGGGTCCTCTTAACTCTCACCTTAAGATATCTGAATATTTGTTTTGTTCCTGACAATCAATGTTCTCCTTTAAATCAAAGCTTTATATTTGTCTTTTATAGGAAAAGGACAATTTGCCTATTTGAAAAAAATGAATCACTTAACACATGCACAAATACATTACAGATTAAAACAGGATTGTCCTTGAACTCTGAATGTTAACTGCACCGGTATTAGTCCATGCACATCATATAATTAGTAATATCAACTTTAAAATAAGAAACCTAAGTATATTGGTTTATTATCCAATCTGGTAACCTGTTTTTGTCATCGTATAAAATGTATCCACCTTATTCCTGAGGACTGTAGAAATGATTATATGCGCAACTTCCTGTGAGATAGAGGAAGTAGCATTAAGCTAGTTAGTCCCATAGACTGTCTGTGGTTAGTCCCAGTGGCTACTCTTGGTGGCTAACTGCCAACGCTGGTTCTTTTCCAAAGTAATTTGCCTTCAGTTTATTTCTGAACAAATATTTAACTCATGTTAACTCAGCATTTTCTAAAATGTCTCTGTGGAGCTCTGGTACCTGTTGCACTGTCCGTGTCTGGGTTGCTTTGAGATGTCTGTCAGAGATGGCAGAGGTATGATCACATGATCCTGTTTGAGCTATAACAGGTGGTGTGTTCCACCTTTTATTTCCCAAAGAGTAGAGGACTGTAAACAAACTGTAAACAAACTCTTACCATTGGAAATCACCGGTTTTGGTTCAACGCCGGAAGTCGCGCACATAACTGGTGCAAAGGATCATGGGGGCAGGAATAAGGTGGATATATTTGATCGCACCTTACTGTTTTTGAGTTTCTATATTTGTTTAATCAACAAAACAACAACAAGGAACAAAGCAAATGGCAAATCACAAAAATTTGGCCATGAATCAATAAAAATTTGCACAAATATCTTCAGACTCTGTGAATGTTTTTAACAAAGCCATTGATGAATGTCAGCAGAAGCTTTCTGGAGTTGACCAATAGTGACAAAGAAGAGTGTGACCCAGCACAGATTGTGACATGAATGGCTGAGCATTTGTCCGATTATCATAAAAGCCTGTTGGTTATTTTTAATGCACAAGTCGTAAACTGTCAGAGGTCCTGATCCTAATCAGATTTCAAGTTTTAAAGGTCCACTGGCTTAAATCCTGAAATCACCCCTTGCAGTTATACTTGTTTTTGTTTAGTTTGTTTAGTGATTTTGAACCAGGTTTTCATGCTTTTGGAACAGAACCTCAGGTTTCACAGTGTCAGATGTTCAGACAGTAAATGTTTTGTTTGAAATTTGTTTGTTTCCAAGGTAAAAAAAATAAAATAAAATAACTTGATACACAAGTAAACAGTAAACATGACTGTGCTGTTGAATCATCACCAGCTGTGGTTAGTTTTTCTTTACTCTGTTCTCTCTCTGTCTCTCTCAGGTCGACCTGTCAGTGAAGCCCCTCCCACCTCCCAACTGTAAGGTGTGTGTGTGTGTGTGTGTGTGTGTGTGTGTGTGTGTGTGTGTGTGTGTGTGTGTGTGTGTGTGTGTGTGAGGGAGCTTATTTAAAGGGCTGCCTCCCTCTTGCTGGGTGATCAACACCAGCTCAGCATCACCAGCTCACCGCCTGCTGCTTCCAGGGAATAAACTCTCAACAGTTTTCCTGAGAGACGACTGCTGAAGAAACAGTCAGTAAGACCACTGAGTTTACTGCTTTCTCTTTACTGACTGCATGAATGCATGAATGGATGAATGGCTTTCTGGTTTACTGATGGATTGATTGGCTGATTTAAATCCTATCCAGGTGCCTGCTGACTGTTTTCCTTCTTACTGCGAACGACTTAACTGGCTGACTGGTTACATAGTAACTGGTTTACTGACTGGCTCATCAGTTTACTGCCTCACCAATATTAGATAAACTGTTTGCATATGTTTACTGACTAGTGAACCAGTTAGCTGGCTGACTTGTTTACAGACTGATTGACATCTTTACTGAATGACTTCAACTGGTTTACTGACTGGTTGTTTCTGGCTGCTTTAATAAGTTGACTGACCTCTTTAACTAGTTACTGCCTGGTTTACTGATGCTTTTACTTGCAGACTGATACCTGCTGCCAGCTAGTTTACTGATTGGCTGTTTCACTTATTTACTGACTGGTTTAACAGCTGACCAATAATTTGCTTTAATAGGTAATTAGTTTTTAAAGTGTTCAGCAGTGGTGGAAGAAGTACTCAGATTCTTTACTGAAGTAAAAGTACTAATACCACACTGAAAATACTCCACTACGAGTAAAAATACTGTGTAAGAGCCTTGAAGTAAAAGTATGTACCAGCAGCATGTCGTTACAGTAGTTACAGTAAAAGTTCTTATTTTGCAGTCAACTGTTTTTCTATTCTATCTGATGTTTTTTTTTTAATTAATATCACTGCTGCGTTAATGTGTATGTGTCATTTTCCTGCTGTAGATATTTAAGGTAGCGCTCACTTTAACTCCTTTATATACTGTTGGGTGGTTTAATCTGCGATGAGAAACCACGTATCTCTAAAAAGTCACAAAAACAGCCTGTTTTCAGCTTTGTGACGACAACTTTTTCAGCTGATCCAGGAGGGTTTTTAAAGAGTTTATTTAGCTGAAGAAGGAGGAGAATTCTGTCAACACATAAAGAAACACTTCGTCCTTCAGTTTATCACAAACATTCTGGAGATACGTGGTTTTCACCGGACAGGAAGTCACTACAGCTGTCGGACAAATGTAGTGCAGTAAACAGTAAATATTTACCTCTGAGATGGAGGAAGAGGAGGAAAGGAAAATACTGAAAATACAACTACCTTGACTTTATACTCAGGTCCAGTACTTGAGTAAATGTACTTAGTTACTTTTGCACCACTGTTGTCTAGTGATTAACAGTTTATGACTGACTGTTTGTCTCCTGGTTTAGAGATTTGCTGGTCTGATTACTGGTTTACTGTTTATTCTTGAATCCTGTGTGTCAACTAATTTACTAATTGACTGACTGGTTTTTAACCCTTTGAAACCTGGCGTGACATCACTTTTCTTGTGCTGCTTTCAGATGACTTTTGCAAGTATTTAAACCTTCAGCTGATTGCTGCGATTTCCCTCAAAAACATGGGGAACAAAGGCAATGAGCAACTTGGAAGGAAATGTCCCACATATTGCAAAAAAACAAAAAAATTATTTTTTAAAAAACAGGGAACAGGAAAACAGCTAGGGAAAAACTATATTTATAATTAGTACAGTTTAAAAATTATGCTACAGATTTTTTCAAAATAAATTTTAAGCACTTTTTGCAGGTCATTTCCTTGATTGTTTACTTCTAACCTTCTTTCTTTCTCTCTTAATACTAATTTTCTTGGCTTTAAAGGGTTAATGTTGCTTGCTGGTTGATTGTGTCTGTTAACTGGTGACCTCACTGGTTTACAGTTGATTTAATTTTTTTTTTTTTTCAAAGATTTGTTTTTATTAACAGATGTGTGCATTTTAGAATTTTATTTTAAAAAGTAAATGGACAAAGATACTTTTCCAAAAACATGAGAAAAGAGGCAAAGAACAAAAACAAACAAACAGAAGTCAAACTGAATATAAGGATACTGTTGCTTAATTATATAAACAGAGAGGACGCACTAACTGAAGGGACATTTTGACGCAGACACATATGCTGATAAACTCACCAATGGATCATAAATGATCAAAGTTGGGGAAGAAAAACAAGAAGTTGTTCAACAGCCATGGTTCAACATTTTCTGTCATTAATATGATATTATATGAAAGACTGTGTAACAAAGTCAGCTAAAAGTTTAAGCTAAGGTCCAGGGAGCGTCACATCAGTGTGGTCGGTTAAATCCAAAGAAGGCAGAATGTTGATGAAGGGACCCGGAATCCTCTGGAAGGTTGAAGGTTTGTTTTTTATTATATTATATAATATTTTTGAGGTGAGCAGTGAGTCTTGGCAGCTGATTGATAGTTTTAATTAGGGATGCAGCGATTTATCAGCTGCACACATCTATTCGCCCTCTTGACATCGGCCTATTGGCAAATAAGATGACATTGACTGTTGGCAGTGGCCGATGGTTTTCTGTTGTGCAGGCTAAAGAGCAGGGTTCGAAACTAAAGGCGTCCGTCATCCCGGGGGACAATAGAAAACTTGTTTGTGATGGACAGAGATCTTCCCCAGGGCGCCGTTTGGGTGAAAGGACGCAGTAAATTCACTTTCACCATGTTAGAAGTCGCGACCTGTTGTTTCCGTTTTAATGCTGCATCGTGAACAACAAATCTGTGTTGACATCAGCAGGAGGAGAGCTAGCTAATGTTAGCTGTTAGCTGTTTGCAGCCAGGTGCTGGAGCCCTTCAGGCCCCCAGGAAAGCAGCTCAGCCAATTTTTCCCAGTGGCCACCTGCAGCTTTGCAGCCAAAAATCCCCTGCAGCATTAAAACCAATATTTCCCACAGACCATGACTGTAAAAGAGACGCCTGTAAAACTGTTAACAGCAAACCTTGAACTGCAAATGAGCTCAATAAGGACTCTCTCTATCATAAATGTTTCATCTATTGAGGTTTTAAATGTGTAAAACTTTTAAAAATCCACGATGTCATCACAGCACCAAGTCCATGAGCCAAGTGGGAACTTGTGGGCGGAGCCAGCGGGAGAAACATTACTGCACATATTCAGTGAGCCAGATACAGCAGAGGTAAACCAGGTAGTGGGAACTTTTTTGGCGTATGCTCCAGGCAGGCAATTCCATTGGAATGAATTGGCGCTATCCCAGGGTGCAGTATCTAGTTACTGTTTTACATCTGCGGAGCTAACAGTTTATGGAGGTTGTATCGATGCGTTCAAGTGATCAGTAAAAATGAGAGTTGGGCAAAGGTAAATGATGTGTTCAAATGTAATCGTCAAAGATGTAATTTTTAAAGGAGAAACTTGAATAAATCGGCTGTTTGAAGGAAAAATTTACATTTTCACAGCATTATAAATATTTTCATATAAAAGGTTTTATTAAAGATTATTTCAATATATAATAGTTTCTGCTCATTCAAAGGTCGTGTAACGAAGGAGTGAATGACTTTAAAACTATTCAGTCAGTTTTTTATGATACTGATTTCCTTGTTTCTGTGGAACAGAAGGCAAAATAACAATAGGAACAAATCAACAACAACAACCAAATATTATTGACCAAATTGTTATTTTAAAGATAAGTGTCGGCCCAGTTTTTCTTGCTGACTGCTTCACTGTTGACTCAACTGTTCTCCTGATTCTCTACTTGACAGATTTTTTTGTTAACTATTTACTAGCTGGCAGGAAATCGTTTACCTGCGTTGCTGACTGTTTTTTTTTTTTTTAACACTTTTTTCAGTAACTCTTTACAATAAGGGACACAACAAACGAGTGGTCACTAAAGAACTAATGAGGAACGAATGAGCAACTAACGATTAGTTAATGCTCAGTTACTGAGTCATTTCCAACCCAATGTCATACAGCAGCTAATCATTAGGTAATAATTAGTAAATTAACGATGACTGAGGGAACGACTCGTTTTTTGTGACCCTTTATTCCTGTATCAGGTGCATTAGCTTTTTTACTGGATTAGCTGGTGTACCAACTGGTGACCAGTCTGACTTAGTGACTGGTTGTTAATGGGTGAAGTGGTTAATGTATGATGATGTGTGTGTAGAGCTGACTGACTGGACTTCACAGTGTTACTACGTAGAGACATCTCTACTGATCTCATGTTGTTTCATTCTCAGTGATCTGAGGTCAGTTTGTGTTTCAGGTGCAGAGATGTCTCAGCTGTCTGTCCTGCTGCCTCTGACAGGTACGCTGCTCTTCTTCTTCTCTTCTCTTATATTTTGTCAGTCTGTGGTGAAACGTTCTTTGTCTGTCTTTGCTTCTTGTGTATTTGATGACTGATTAATGTGATCTCCCTCTTTTTCTCTGCAGGCCTTCTCTTCTTGGTGTCCTCGACTTTTGGATCAGAATCCAGTGGTCAGTGCTGAATGTTTCTTGTCTTCCTGTCTCTCTTTGTCTGTCTGTTTCTGTTGATGCTGATAGCTTTATATTGGAGGGTGTAGACAGTAGGTGACGTGTTGACGTGTAGAAAAGAGATTTTTGAAAACACTGTCAAAGGTGCAAATTTTTTTTTTTTTTTTACAATTCCAGTTACTGTGTCTCCATGTGGACGTAAATAATGGAGCATTTGGGAAATTCACACTTGCCAGTTGTTGCCTTGTGTAATGACCATGCACCAGGAACAACAACAATGTCAGACTGCTGTTTATTTCTACATTTATCTCCACATCCATCCGCACATATGAGTCACATGTCAGTTTTGTCACAGCACAGTTGGCCGTGCACCAGTAAGATGTTGCATGATATCAAATATGTATAAATAAAAAGATAATAAGCTGCTATAGTTAGACTGTTGTTTGATTATCGCCATAGAAAAATGAGCTCACTGCACATGCTCAGAATCTTCTTCTCTGGTGTCTGATGTCTTGGTGATGTAGACCGCCACCTACTGGCCTGGTGAGCGCTTGCGTCTTTTTGTGCTCTTGCATGGACAGAGTTTTGTTTGTAAACAGAGAGGAAAAATATCAGCTCTGAAAACTATTCATAGACGTGTAGACGGGGTCGAAGGGCAGTCACGCTAATAATCTACATTTTTCTTCCTCCACAAAGATTCAAGCCAACAGTGACTGTATCTCCAAACAAGTACAGACAAACAAACTTCTTTTCCTATGAGAAATCAGTTCTTGTTTAATTGTTGTTGTTGACTCTATTTCTGCGATAACTTAACTTATTGCTGTGAATACTTTACTAACGTTAGAGTTAGCGCTTGTTGCTTCAGGTGTTGCCGTTACTGTTCTGCAAGCTGCTGCCTGTATTTTATGTCAACAACTACAAGGCAGTCCCTGATTGGCTGCTTACGTTGTCAACTACGCTATGGATCATGGCCAAAATTGGGTTTTAATTTCTTCAAGGCGTCTGGTGTGGCATTGTGTCCAGATTTATATAAAGAACAAAACATAATCTTGAGCTCATGCAATCAGGATGGTTTCACCAGGGTATGTATCGACAGTCTGATGCGTCTTCTTCCTCCATTGTTGTTAAACAGATATCAGTGAGCCTCACTGTGTCACTGGGTGACATGTTCCTTCATCACCACTAACGTAGTTTATTTTGACTCCATCACATGCACACCGTCCTGTTGACACAAATACTCATAAGAGCACCAAATGTGGATTAATCCGCCGCTGAAAATAGTCCGTGAAGGAGTTCAAGTATCTCAGAGTCTTGTTCATGAGTGAGGGTAGAGTGAGGCGTGAGATGGATCGGTGGTTTGGTGCGGCATCTGCAGTGATGCAGGCGCTGTGATGGACTGTTGTGTTGAAGAGGGAGCTGAGCTGGAAGGCAAAGCTTTTGATTTACTGGTCCATCTACGTCCCAACCCTCAGCTATGGTCATGAGCTCTGGGTGAAGATCAAAAGAATGAGGCCGCAGATACAAACGGACTAAATCAGTTTCCTCTGTTGGGTGTCTGGGTTCAGCCTTAGAGATAGGGGGAGGAGCTCGGAGTAGAACTGCAGATCCTTTGCGTTGAAAGGGGTCAGTTGAGGTGGTGTGGGCATCTGATCAGGATCCTCCTGGGCGCTTCCTGTTTGAGGCGTTCTGGTTATGTCCAACTGGTAGGAGACCCAGAGGCAGACCAAGAACATGCTTGAGGGATTATATATCTTGTCTGGCCTGGGAACACCTTGGGGTCCTCCAGGAGGAGCTGGAAAGAGGGAGAGGGTCATCTGGGGTACTTTGCTATGCCTGCAGCTCCCCTGACCCGGCCCAGGATAAGTGGTTGAAAATGGAGGGATGGATGAAAATAGTCCACAGCAAAGTTTCCTCCCGTTTGTTTGACAAAAAAAATCACAGATGAAACTATGTATTTGTTTTTGTAAAGACTGATGTCTTCATGTTGGTCTCTAACCCTTAAATGTGATCCTTCAGTGGAAGACCTTTGTGTGTGTCTTCTTCTGCTTCTTCTTCACTGTGATGAATATAATCCTGTGTGTTGTTCAGAAACAGTCTCTTTGTGTCTCTGGACAGGCAGCGGTAACTTTAAACCTCTCTGTATGACTTGTTGTTGATCCTCTGAACTTTTTTAACGTTTGTGTTTGTTTTGAGCCTGAATCATAAAAATGTCTGAAATTTAAACTCTGTTTCTCTCTAATAGATGAAACAGATGAAAAGCTCCTTTTATCCCGAGTCAGTCCTTTCAAAGAGCAGATTTATTATTCTGAATGAATTACCAACTCGCTCTCATGAATAGTATTATGAAACAGTAAACCTCTATTCCTCTGTCGTAAAGCCAGTTGGTTTCTCCCAGTTTTTGAGTCACTCTTATTCTTTCCAAAGGTGTTCTGTTGTCTGTTATTTTAGCTTCTAACCTGTGTACAGTATGACTGAGAAGTTGACAGCTGAAAACATTATTACCATGACAATATCATGCTTTGTTTTTCTATCACTCAATGTCTCATATTATTTATTATTTAGATTTTTTTTTTTTTTAATTAAAACAAGACTTTGCTGCGTCACTAACTCACTCATTTACTGACCCCTCTATAAAACACACACAATAGTAAATAAAGATTTCCATTCATTCACTAATGACCATTATTTGGTGTCATCACCGGCAGACTCAGTGTTGCAAAACTGTCATTTTGGCATAAATGTGTTGCACTATATAAGCAGTGATTTTGGCGACCCTGTCTCCTAGAAATTTAGTGTCTATACAACTAATTTGCCAACCTGGTCTCACTCTGAAGTCGTGAAGGCGCTTGGTCAGTGACTTCTGGCGTCACACACAGATATGAAAAGCCGTCCTTTCATGTCGGCATGATACGCTGCTGATCACTCTTATTGTTTAAAGGCACCCGGCAGCATCAGGGGGAAACGCAGCAGGACAAGAACGAAAGTTAAGGCGGTGGAAGTCCAAGTAGGGGGGATGGGAGGGGCGGTGGATGGGTCCAACGACCAGCGACTTTCACCCAGGAGGCCGGTGTTCACTTCCTGTAAGATTGTAAAGCCAAACCCTGTTCTTTTTTTATTAAATCCAACCATGTGCTTTTGTTGTTGGAGGGAAAAAAGTGTCAGTTTGCAGCATTGTACTGTCCTCGTCACATATCGACATTTGATCATCAACTCTCCACGTCCACATATGACGTCCAAGGTACCCTGGGTGTGTTGGTTGTTGACGTTCTGGGACGCCGTGTCAACTTCAGCCTTTTACATGCATTGTCTGTTTTCAAAATACACTTCTGTTTTGACAGGAAATGTACAGTTTGTATACAGTCTCTTTCAAAACAAAAGCACTACGTCAGTACAACACCATGATTTGACATTTTTTTCCCTTCAACAACAAACACACATGGTTGGGTTTAGGAAGAAAAGAACAGGGTTTGACTTTTTATCTTACAGGAAGTGGACGCCTGCCTCCCGGGTAAAAGTTGTTTGACCCATTCATCACCCACCCTACATGAACTTCTGCTGCCTTAACTTTCGTTGTTGTCCCACTGCATTTCCCCTGACACCACTGGGTGCTGTTAAACAATAACGAGCACTGGCCGCGTATCATGCCGACATGTAAAGACAGCTTTTTTAGTTGCTGTCAGACACTGAGGATTTCGACGACTTCGGGGTGAGACCGGTTGAAAAGACTGGTTGTCCTTTTCATTAAACAGACAAATATTCACCCTTAATTCGAAGGTGTACATTGATTCTAAGGAACAAATCATTTATTGGGAACAAGCCCTCTCAAGTTTAGGGGAGACTGGTGGGTACCCATAGACCCCATTTTTACTCAGATATCTTGAGGTGAGAGTTAAAGGAACCCCTTTAAAAATGACCATACCAGGTGTTCCCTCGCCAAAATTTAGTCTTATTATGGGACGTTATTTAGCTCTTTTCTGACAAGCTATGCTGACATGGTTGGTACTAATGGATGCTTTAGATTGTCTAGTTTCACAAGATACCACTATCTTCCTGCTGGAGTAAATAAATGAGCAGGCCACAGCCCTCTTAAAGACAGTAACATCAGCCTCCAGTTATGTTCACTAGTCGGGGGCCAAGCGGTTGTATTGGGGAGCCATGTCAACCTTTTTAATTAACATTTTACCAACATCATGATCTTTTCCTAACTTTAACCAAAGTGCTTTGTTGCCAAAACCTAAGAGAGGAGTCTAGACACAAACCCAAAGTTCTGATGTCAAGGTCCTACACTTCATACACCCGCTATCTTCTCCAACCACCTCACTGCAAAGCCAGTGTGAATGTTGTGTTTTGTCACCTGAAAGAAATGCTGTCTCCAAACATAATCCAGGTGGCAAGTAGATTAGCAGTTAAGTAACATAGAAATGTAATTTCTAGGCAACAGGGTAATATTTTGGACAGAGATAAATTCTAAAGTCACATGCTAACATGCTAATGCTAATGTTGTGTTCAGGTGTTCTTATCAATATAGAAAATGTATCTTTAATTAAAAACAAAAATAATGTAAAATCAGAAAGAGCCTAAAATAAATCTCAAAGAACAACTGTTAAGTTAAGATTTTAATCATTTTTTGTGTATTTTAAAGCTTTTATTACTGCCTCATGATGGATTTTTTTCTATATTTTCCTCAGTAAATCCAGTCAAATCTATCTTGATGTGTGTTATTGATCAGTGCCGTACCCAGTGACCTGTATGACCCGTGGAGCCGACCTGATAGAAAATGGAGTGGTGGTTTTGTGTCCTCCAGACTGCACCCAGTGGAGGGTGTCAGTGTTTGGGACGGGGATCTACGCCTCCGTCTCCTCCGTCTGTGGAGCCGCCATCCACAGGTAGGACTTAACATTTTACACCTGTCTATGTATCTTTGTTTCCTTATTTTGCATCCCGCCACAGCCGATCATTTGTGTCTGACTGCTCCTGAACGTCACACCAAAGCAGATCCCTGTGTTGACTGGTTGAAGTCAGGTTTGTCAGACAGGTTAGATGGAGGTTTGCAGCAGGTTTTTTCTGCAGCCAGGAGTTTTTAGGGGTGTAGATTTACAGACACGTGAATCAAACACTGTGTTCTGCTACTGACAGCAGCTGCAGATGTGACATAATAATGAGCAGCGTGAGTCCTGCTGTGTGCTGAACCTCAACAAAACACCAACACCACGAAGGAATGTGCAGGGCTGGAGGATTAAGCTCTCAACCCTGAATGACCTCCTCCTTCCTCTGCAGAGGGCCACAGGGGGAAAATCTCCTTCCTTCATATCTCATCTTCCTCATCTTCCTGTCCTTTCTCTGTTTTCATTTCAAACACTTTGCTCTGAAGTCGGACTCATTTAAATGTTTTCGCGCTGTGCTTCCTGTTATAAGATGGTTTTCATTTAAAGCTCCAGGGTCAGTATGGAGACACCTCCAGAGAAATCTGCCTTTTTAACAAAGAGAGACTTCAGTTTAAACCTGACAGATTGGTCAGATTTGGATCAAACAAGCTGAGCTTATAATAATTTATTATACTCCTTTCTTACAGGATTATTTCTCCTCTCCTGTTTTCTAAGTTAGGGTCCAGTGTGAAGGATTTAGGGTGAAATGGAATCTAATATGTTTTCTTTAGTGTAAAATCACTTGAAAATAAGAATTGTTATCTTTTCATTACCTTAGAATGAGCTGTTTATATCTGCATAGGGAGCAGGTCCTTATCTACGGATATTGCACCGCCATGTTTCCACAGTACAGGACAAACCACTGGCTCTAGACAGGGCCGTTTGCATTTTCACATTGGCCACCATATTGCGCGGCCCCTCTTTGACAAGCAGTGTTGGAAAAACAGTGTTTTACAGATTTAAATCAGTGGGTCCATTTGTTCTGGAGAGGAAGACACCTCTTTAGATAATCTGACCCTTGGTAAAACTGCCTGAACATCTACATCTTAAGTTATTAAAGAAAAAGGGTGAGCACAGTTTACGAGGTGCTGGGCAGCAGCCTGTTTCTGATCTAAGAAACAGTGATTTGTAACATGAAACTGCTTTATTCGGTGTTTTTACTAGCTTAAATCACTTGGTTCATTTGTTTTGGAGAGGAGAGACATTTACAGACAATTCAGCACCCAGAAAAATCCTCCTGAATGATCAATACTGAAGGAATTCTAACCAGGAGAAGTTTCAGCTGGTTGCAATCTGCAATCCTCACCACTAGATGCCACTAAATCCCCCTAAATCTGACACAATGGACCTTACAGTTTTATATAGTACAACTTGTGCCTTATTTTGAATACTTCTGCTATATGTCATGATTCCCAAAGTACAAAAATGTCCATCATACACTACTACTACTACTACTACTACTACTACTACTACTACTAATAATAATAATAATAATAATAATAATAATGAGTTAATGGTAGAGACCTGGGAACACTGCTACATTTATATATATATATATATATATATTACAATATATGTTGCAGTATTATTGAGATTTTAAATATGTTGCTGAGTATTACGATATATTGCAATACAGTCTGTTCATCTCACTTAAGCCATTTTTTGCAGCACCAAAATGTATCAAGAGGCTACCTAAATTTTAATTTGTATTTGTAAGATTAATATTTTATATGATAAAAAAAATCGATACTTGGCACTTTGTGACGATACGCACACAGTGCCACACAAAAATATTGTTATATGCTGTATAAATTTTTTTCTGGCTTTTTAATCAAATAGGAAAGGATACATTCGACATTTACACCAGGTTAAGTAATGTTGTAGTACTCACAGGTATTTAGTGGCTCCGATTGGCATTGATGGAACCACAATACCCAGGTGAATGTCCTAATTTTAGCCCCTTAACTGCTGAGATGCAAAGACACGCCACCACAAAATGCCGTCCTTCTCCTCCCAAGCAGCGCTCAAACATCGTTCTAAGTTAGTCTGCACTGAATTTGAAAGAGAGACTGAATAAGAAAGAGATGTATAAAAAGAAGTAACCACCCTTAAAGTTTTCACAGGCCTCCATACTGCTTTCTATTGTTTGCTAACCTGCTTTTGGGCCTGTCTGTGACGTCGAACGTGACATACCAGAGGAAAAACCCCACAAACAGAAAGGCATACTCAACTGCTGCAGAGCTGTACACACAGCTCTGATCTACTGGCAATGGGGAGCGAGTCCATCGCCTTTGCTTAGCGGGTTTTCCCGTGTAAAAAAAAAAAAAAAGCATACATGCACAAATTTTGGTGGAAAAGTGTGTAACCTGTTCATCAGTGAGCTTTAGAGGTGCTGGTAGTTTGTAACCTACGGTTGGTGCCAGGCTAGCTGTTTCCCCCTGTTTTCAGTCTTTATGCTAAGCTAAGCTAAGCTAAGCTAAGCTAACCAGCTGCTGGCCGGAGCATTAGATTTATTGGACAGATATGAGAGTGGTATCAATCTGAACATCTGACTCTCAGCAAGAAAACAAATAAGTGTACATATCAAAATGACAAACTAGCCACTAGCCAGACATAGTAACACTTTTGTGTTCAGGAGGTCTGCAAAGCAAATTTCAGTAGCCCAGCTGCACACACACACACACACACACACACACACACACACACGCACACACGTCTGAAAACCTACAAATATGAGACCCAAGTGTAATAAACCAGGATTATTCTGTAAACTTGGTGTTTGTCGGCTGACGACACTTTAAAGTTTAATGTTCTGGATGTGTCTCTGCTCTGCAGGGGGGTGCTGGGTCTGTCCGGGGGCCCCGTCAGGGTTCACAAGCTGCAGGGACGACACAGCTACATGAGCTCCTACGCCCACGGCATCCAATCACAGGCCCTGTCCAGCTGGATCGCCTCCTTCAGCCTCACCAGTAGGTGGAGCTATTTTGTTCATAGATTATTTATTTATTTATTTTTTGGATTTCATGTGAACCCTTTGTAACTTTAATGACATAAAAAGATTTTATTATTATTAATATTTAGCATCACTCATCATTAACAGCTTTCACCAAAGATTAAACTGCTTCACTGAAATGAAGGAAATAAACCAGAGATAACTGATGATTGTTTATTACATTAATATATGACTAATTACCCTGTCCTCTGTGCGTGTGTGTGTGCGTGTGTGTTAAGAGCCTGTTAATGTTCCACTGGAGTTGACCAGTGAGACCAGCACCACGGCTCTGCCTGCAGCTGCAAAGCCAGGTAAATAATACACATTATTAGGGCCCGCGCTACGACCAGTGCGAGGACACTATTGAAATAGCTGTTAATTATTATTTCACAATAGCAGTCACACTCCTGGGGGGCTAAAGGTGCTGAAAAACTCATGAAATAAGATTCAGATTTTTTGGGTTTCCTGTGTGGATGTGAGAAAATGCCTCAATAGTGCCCCCTAGAATAATATGAGACTCTGCTGTTATTTGAATACCAGCTTTATTTTGAAAATGAGCAGTTATGACCCCGGGGTAAACAAACACTTTCCTTCTGCTGTCAGGATACTTTGTCTTCTTCTTCTTCTTCTTCTTTTCTCCTCCTGAGGCTTCCAGACACAACAGGAGTGTGATGTTTCCACCAGACAGACTGTTACCCCAGCTGACCTTTGTGTGTGTGTGTGTGTGTGTGTGTGTGTGTGTGTGTGTGTGTGTGTGTGTGTGTGTGTGTGTGTGTGTGTGTGTTGCAGCAAAGAAACCACTGAAGAAGCCATCAGTGAAGAAAGCTCTGACAGGTGGAAATAAAGGTACACTGTGTGCTTGTTTTGTGTTTGTGAAGGTTTTGCTGGAGGAGGACTTATAGACTGAGCGTGAAGAAAGACTGTACAGCGAGAGCATTATTTGTCAGTGTATGTGCATTTGTGTGTGTGTTTGTCTGCACGTGTGCAGACTGTCAGATGGACATCGCCATGGTGATCGACAGCAGTAACAACATCGGGCAGCGAAGGTTCAACCTGCAAAAGAACTTTATTGCCAAACTGGTGACCATGTTGAAAGTCGGATCAACAGGGCCGCATATAGGACTGATCCAGGCCAGGTGAGGCACACACACACACACACACACACACACACACACACACACACACACACACACGGCTGCAAATAAACAAATTCTGATTCAAAATTGAATTATAAATACAGCGGCAAGCAGTGATTCTGGAGCCTGGTCTCAGTCAGAAGTCGTCCAAATCTGACGCTTGGGCAGTGACTTGCAGTGTCAGACACCAATGAAGAAAGGCGTCTTTTAACATCGGCATGATACGCGGCTGGTTGTCATTTCAGTTTAATGGTGCCCGGTGGCATCAGGGGGAAACGCGACGGGTCAAGAACGAAAGTTTAAGGCAGCTAAAGTCTGACTGAGGCAGGTGGGAGGGGTCTGTCGTTTCTAAATCACGTGGGTTAGTTGTTGAAGTAAAAAAAAAGACATCAATTCACAGTACCGACGTGGTGCTTTTATTTTGAAAGAGACTGTATCCAAACTGTACATTTCCTGTGAAAACTGAAGTGTATGTTGAAAACAGACAATGCATGTAACAGGCTGAAGTTGACACGGCGTCCCAGAACGTCAACAACCAACACACCTAGGGTACCTTGGACGCCATATGTGGACGTGGAGAGTCCATGACCAAACGTGGACATGTGACGAGGTCACAGTGAGAATGTGTTGAATTCCGGGGTTCAAGCCAGTGTGGACCTTTAAAACTTGAAAGTTGAGTAGTCTCAACACCTCTGACAGTTCAGGACACCTGTGTTAAAGATAAACAACAGGTTTTATGACAATCAGACAGATGCTGAGTCATTTATGTACGAATCTGTACCGGGCCACGCTCTTCTTTTGACACTCTGTTGCTACGTGTTGGTCAACTGCAGAAACACTTTGTGGACGTGTGTCAATGGCTAAGTTAAAAATATCCACCAAGTTTGTTGATGTTTGAACAAAATTTTGCAAAGGGCCAATGCGCTTCTTTGGAAATGGTGGCGCCCCCTATTGAGTGATTACAAAATAATTTTACACCCGTGATTCAACATTATTATTTAACATATCCTGCAAGTTTTGTAATGATTTGATAAACAATCTTTGATGGACAGTCTGATTTGAGTATTGCCATGGCCTGTTTTTGTGTTGGTAGCACCCCCTACTTGTCGATTTGAAAGAACCTTTCAGGGGTGTGTTTTGTTATGATTAGCTAAACAGTTATGGAGTTAGGTCTATGTATGTGCAGAGCCACACCCCCTCTAAGGTTCATTATTGGTCCGTATTTTTAAAGTGACAAATCAGACATACGGTTTAGGAGGAGATGTCAAAAACGTGTTTTTAAAAAAAAATCAGAATAATGGAAAATTTAGTCACCAGCCCTCAATGGTTTTTGAGGCTTTTTTCTAGAGCACACTGAGCTGCAGTTGTCTGCTAAATTTCAAGCCAATCCCACTTACAGTGTGAGGGGTGTGGTCTTTCCAAAATGATTTTGGGCCGTGATTACAGCGCCACCACCTGGTCGTTTGGTGTCAT
Organism: Cephalopholis sonnerati; assembly: GCA_019142605.1. Lineage (NCBI taxonomy): Eukaryota > Metazoa > Chordata > Actinopteri > Perciformes > Serranidae > Cephalopholis > Cephalopholis sonnerati. The sequence goes on from JAGQAX010000015.1 coordinate 41,146,960, forward strand.
ATTTTTGAACTGATAATACTTTTGCCTAATACAACATGTTGACTTTCACCTGGATTGTTTGTGCAGTGATTCTCCCAGGACAGAGTTCTTACTGACCAACTACACTCAGCCTAAAGAGCTGCTGTTTGCCATCAAGGAGCTGGCCTACCTGGGAGGAGACAGTAACACAGGTAATACACACACACACACACACACACACACACACACACACACACACACACACATTTGTACTGTACTTGTAAGGTCTCTTATTCACCCTCAGCACTGGCTATCAAATGATGGTATTTGTACCACTGGTGGTATGTGAGCTTTCTCTAGTGGTATGTGGAGGAATCTCTGAAATATTCTATGGAAATTAAATACATTTATTTATATTATTTTATATATACATAATACTGTTAAAACACTACATTTGGAATGAATGCATTTTAACAATGAGATCCCTGAAATGTAATTTAAAACAAGTTTTGCCTTTCTTGTAATAATTTAGTTTTGTCAATATCGGCCTGCTATGTCGTCACGTTCGTGAACATCGTGCATGTATATGTCAGTGATTAGTAATGAGCTAAACTGTGATATGCATAATGCATATGAGGGGGGAGAATATTTTGTGGATGACACTTATCAGAGTGCAAGTGTTTGTAGCTATTCCAGCAGTGTTGGTGAAGTCTGCAGAACCTGATGAGGAGCGCCGGCTCTTGGGGTGTAAGAGACTTGTGTGGAAGAGTTAAAGTGCCAGTTCTAGTGCTGCCCACTTCTGTACAGTGTGGCTGTGGCTGACAACAGACAACAATAAACAATCTCTCAATTAAAGGCTAAAAAACGCATCTGTTCACTTTAGCCTTTAACTAGCTCTGACTTTCCAAATACACTTCTGAAACTCTTTAATTTTGCGCTTCATGCTGCTGCAACTCTTTTGATTTATGGTTTTACTATGATCAGTGGGTGGTGGATTTGAAGGAGAAAGACTGTGATGAGTTCTATTTGATCCACAGTGCCACAACTGGGTGGTAGTAGATTTGGAGGCAGCTGTGGGCTGTACCCGGCACAGACAATACCTGCAGTGAGGTTATCTCTAGAGAGGACATTTGATGTCTGCTGGTGAGTCTGTTCATGTTGGGAATTATAGGCTGATTGTTAATGACGTCAGAGACACCTTTTTGACTCGTCATAGCAAAAATGGCATTGCTATACCAACTGCTGGCTGGTTCATGTCACTTCACCACTGGAGTGGCCATGGCTCAGGAGGAAGAGCGGGTCATTCACTGATCAGAATATCGTCAATTTGATCCCCATCTTCTCCATTCCACATGTTGAAGTATCCTCGGGCAAGATACTGAACCCCAGATCACTCCAGGTGGCTGTTCCATTGGTGTATGACTGCATATGAGCTGAGTAGCAGGTGGCATCCTTTATGTTAACCTCAGCCACAGTGTGTGAATGTGTCTGTTAAACAGCTTTGAGGTGTTATACAAGTGCAAGTCTGTTTACCATTACTATGGCTTGTTTGCAATCACATGACTATTATGATCCCCAAAATTCAGCTGGAGGACAAATGATAAATCCGTAAACTGCATGAACTGGAAAAAGAGGAAAGTGACTATAGGCAGCAGGTGTCATCATGTTGGATGTGATCCATACAAAACCAAGAGGAGTGATTCTTCCCACAATTTGACAGATTTGCCCGGCGTGGACACAATCATCGTTACAAATGACCTCATCCTTCAGACCTCCTAACTCCTAAGCACCTTTAACAGCACCTCTGTAATGTCGTATTAAAACATCTCAAACTGCTCTCTTGTCTTGTCGTTGACCTCACGCAGGTAAGGCCATCATGCACACGGCAGAGACCTTCTTCACCCAGGAGAACGGGGGAAGGCGGGGTCACCCTCGGGTGATGATGGTGCTGGTTGACGGCTGGCCCTCTGACGACCTGGAGCAGGCGGCATTGTTGGCCAGAGAGTCCGGCATCAACGTCTTCATGGTGTCTGTGGCCAAACCGTTGCCTGAGGAGCTCCCCATGGTGCGAGACAAGGACTTCATGAAGAAGGTGTGTACTAGTGGCAACGCAGACCCCCTGCTACGTTTCCTGATGTAGTCCTCCTTTTCATGTTAAGCACTTTCTGCTGTTCCAATGCACCTGAGGACAGAGGCTGATTATTCTGGTGTGTGAAAGCCTCCTCAACACCAGCAGTTGTATGTAACATGTCTCCACGTGTCTCCTTCCTGCAGGCGGTGTGTAAAGATAATGGTTTCTTCAGTTATATGATCTCCAGCTGGTTCAGCACCACCAAACACGTCAAACCTCTCAGTCAGAGGCTCTGCTCGCTGGACGGCCTGCTCTGCAGTAAGACATGACTACAACACACAACTCACCACCGTAACACAGTTCAGCTTATTCTGTAACTCTGTCGTACGCAGACGTAGTTGAGGCTCCAGTGTGTAGAGTTTAGGGGCATATACTGGCAGATATGGGTAACAAAAAATCTAAATCTAAATCTTATTCATTAATGTGTTGTATGTTTTAACTTGTGGTAAAAATGTCAATTTGACTGAACTATCTGTGGATTTACAGAACTATCTGTGATAGTGGTATCAATCTGAACGTGTTTGACACTGCACCACTCAGCGCAGGAAGTAAAGAGTATAAAGCATCATTTATACACCGAACAAAGATTTAAATGCAATGCTTCTGTTTTTACTCCCATTTTCACACGTTTAAGTTAAAGACCTAGGACTTTTTTATGCACTTAGTAGATATATTTCTCTCAAATTTTGTTTGTAAATTTGTCCGAAAAAGAAGTGTATTTAAAAAATGTAACCTGGTAAAACCATTTTCCCCACCCATTCTCAAGTCCTAAATGCAGTAAAGCAGACAATTTAGATCAGACTAAAAACGGATCACCTCACTGCTTCTCAGGGCTTCTGTATAATCTGGACTTGCAACAAGTCAGGCAAGTCATAGTACATGACATTGCCCACTGTTATAGTTGATGCACAAGTCATGGTGGTAAAACGTTGAGTGCCAAGTTTAGAAAACATGTCATCTGAATTAAACGTGTGTTTTTAAGGTAAAACCTGCTTCAACTCAGTGAACATCGGGTTCCTCATCGATGGTTCTTCCAGCGTCGGAGAGGGAAACTTCCAGCTGGTCCTGGACTTTCTGGCAGGAATTGCTAGAAGCTTCGAAATCTCGGACGTGGGCGCTCGTATCGGTCAGCTGGACAGGATGAAAAGAATTATTTGACCAAGAGATTAACTGATTCGTTAATGAATGGTTTAGCTGACTGTGTGTTGGATGTCCAGGTGCGGTGCAGTTCACCTACGATCAGAGGCTGGAGTTCGGCCTGTTTGACCACTCCACCAAAGATGACTCTCTCAACGCCTTGAAGAGGATCCCCTACATGAGCGGAGGAACGTCCACTGGAGCCGCCATCAGCTACACCACCCAGAACCTGTTCAGGTGACTCCACACCTGAGTGTTGTGTTTTAATATGTCAAAGATAAGGCTGATGATATTCTACATTTTTCCCACCACAAACTGAAATCCTGCTGCCTCAAATATTCACTACAGCACTTAATTAACTTGTTTTTACAGGGGGCTATCATTGATAGCCTGATTTATAGAACACTTTAATCTTAAAAACAGCAAAAATTACATTTTTTATGGCTGTTGACAGTATGTTCTGATTTAAGTGGGATTTATACTTGTGTCAACTCTATGCAGAGCCTGCGCTGTAGCCTACGCAAGTGGCCTACGCCGTTGTGAGCATTTCTACTTGTGCAGTAGTGTGTCTGTGTCACTCTGCAGTTATACCTTCAAATCATGAGTCGGCAGCGGGGTTTCTGTGAAGTGCTGTAAAATTTTGTTGATTCAAAACACACCCAAAAACACACATTAAACACACATTAAACAAACATGGCTTAATAGCTTGCTGGACACATTTTCCCCATAAATAGAGCATGCTAATGTTTTTAGCACAAGCCTATGGCATTTTACATTGTATAAATTAGCCTGGTGATGAGCGGAGATTTCCTCTGCTCATATGAAGCCAGAATAAATCACACACAAGACTTATATGGAGGCTTTAGGCCATGTTTACATGAAAACGATCCGCTGAAAACTGAATCGTTTCTCATTTTCGTTTTGAAAAAAGTTCCGTGTTCAGACGACAACGTTTTGATAACAATCTCCATGCACACGGATCTGCAAAAATGACCAAAATCACTGTAGTATACATGCCAGGCCAGTAGGTGGTGGTGTGACTTTGTAATGAAACAACACGCGCCTGCACACATGCACTTCCCTCTACAGAGCGCTGATGTATAAACAGACAAAGTGGCAACTGCATGAATGTTTGTCTGGACTACAGGCAGGTCGTAGTGGGCATTTTTGTGTGCCTAGGTGGCGCTAGAGAGGGCATTTGGCACTTTAGTTGTTAATTTTTGCATCTTATAAAGTTTTTGCCAGGCCTGACATGCGTGCCAAGTTTGGTGAGTTTTTGAACATGTTTAGGGGGTCAAATTTGGGCTCAAAGAGGCGGCGGGAGAAAGAGTAATAAACGAAGCAAAAACAATAGGGTCCTGTGTTAGAGGAGTCCTCTACCTGCGGGCTCGGTCCCTAATAAAAGCTCCGTTTCCACTGAGGAAAATGGTTTCAGCTTACAAAAAATAAACAGGAGGTCTGTGTCTCCACACTCTGTAGTTACATTTCTTGGGAGGTGCACATCAGGCTACGGCATAGGGTGTACTTTGACACAGAGCCTACACCGTAGGTACAGTGTTGACTCGACGCAGAGTTATAAAATGGTATATCTTGTGTATCCAGTTTTCAGATTTCTGCCCTGAAACTAGATAATACCTCATTTGCATATTTAAACATAAAATTTCAGGAAACCTGTAACAAAAAAAAAAGTAATTGTTTCACTGTAAGTAATTAATTAGGGAAGCTTCATGGTGGTAACTATTAGTTTAAGAAATGTTACCCTATTCACCTGGGCTTTCTCCCCTTTAAAGCCGCAATTCTCAAACTTTTTAGCTTGTGACATTTAAAAATGCAGTAATGTGAAGAAAGAAAAAAGATTAAAAAAACAAATAACAGAATTTTATACTTTATTTTCTCACCATGTTAGTCATCTCAACACCCATCAAAATTATTGATGATGACAATGAGTCTGCCAAAGGAAAAGCTGATATTTGAGTCAAATAGTTGCAAAGACAGCTCATATTAGAGTTTAAAAACAGCTGAGGTTTCTCTCAGCAGAATTTATTCTGTGTGGAGGAGGTAAACAGTAGTAAAAAGTAAAAAGTTTTTTTTCCTGCCAGGCGGACGGGACCAGGTCGCAACTTCCTCATCGTGGTGACAGACGGCCAGTCATATGACGATGTCAGAGGCCCCGCGATGGCTGCACAGAAACAAGGTGTGTGCTAAAGTAAAGGCAGCATTTTTGTTCAGTTCTTACCGAAATCCACATGTCTTTCATAACATTTCATATCTCATATCCATAAAATCACCAGGCATCACCATGTACTCAGTGGGCGTGGCCTGGGCACCCATGGACGACCTCAAAGCAATGGCATCAGAGCCGAAGGACAGCCACACCTTTTTCACCAGGGAGTTTACCGGCCTCGCCGAGTTTGCCCCTCTGCTGGTCCGAGGCATCTGCCGAGACTTCACAGAAAACAACTAAGAGCACACACACGCACACACACACACACACACACACACACACACGCACACACACACATACACATACATCTTTGCGCTTCTGTACTTGTGATGACGACCTTTACTCTAACCAAACTCTTGAACAACATTTGAACATCAAAAAAAAAAAGATCCTCACACAGACAGAAGCACACATTGTACTTCTATACTGGTGAGGTCCCTCACCAACAAGCTTTACCAAGCCCCTAAACCTAAACCAAGTCTTAACCTTCAAACAGCAACTTTAAGAAGTGAAATGTCCTCAGTTGTTAAAATGTCCTCACTTTGCAGTCAGAGCATCAGGTCCCCACAAAGACAGAAGTACAAAATTTCACACACACACACTGTATATATACTGTACACACATATACCAACTAGTACTGATACATACACATGTATATAAAAAAACACACAACATATAAATTCTGACATATATACAAAAAAACGTCTTTTTAATAAAGCATATGTTGGGAAACCCCCAAACGACCAATCATCATCATCAACAGTAGAAAACAAAATCATTCACTTTTCACTAAGCAGTCCATTGTGTGTTTGATTTGATTCTGTACCCAGATTTATTAAAGTAAATTTAAGTACAAAACAACAAATTAACAGAGATATACAATTAGTATTATAAACAGCTTATAAAAACATTGGTAATGTCATATTAGTCAGCTAATAGGAACTATAAGCAGCACTGGTGTATTTGAACTGCAGGATTCATTTTAAGCCAAGGAAGCTAATTTATTTAAAATAGATGCAGACTATGAAATTATTGAAACCACTTTTAAAAAAACTGCGTATTGACAAGAATAAAACTGGAAACTGGATCCTGCAATTGTGACTTTTATATCTCTTAAACACAAAAATACAAAATACTTTTCTTGTAATTATGCAACCCATATCTCATAATTAAGAGAAAACTAGCTCATACTTACAAGAACCATTGCTGGTAATTACAAGAAAATTATTTCACAATTATAAAATACAAATCATGTAATTATAAGATTATGTATCTTGTCAGATGTCATGATTATGAAATAGTTTCTTCTTCATGAAATATATGTAAAGATAATAAGATCTGTATCTTCTTTAATACAATATACTCAGTCATGATTAAAGAAATTATGCTAAATTTTTATCTTAAATTTTAGAAGTTTTCCTTGAGATGCTTCCGTAGTTATTCCAGAGTAATCTCTCCAAGTTGCAGAATTTACCCGCCATTTCAGAAATTTAATCAAATACAGAAAATTCTTGAATTCTTGAGTCCAGGACTGTGTAATGTATTATTAAAATCCAGGTGACTTTAAAACAATTTGGTGTCTAAAATATGTCAACACACTTTGTGAGTGAGTAGTGACTGATTGAATGATTTCAGACGTACAAATCATCAGGATGTCAAACCAAGCAGCTTTCATGAAATATAATGTTTATCTAAAAACCATGTCTGTTAATCAAAGATGGAGGTTTTACCAACAAAATCATCTCATCATGGGAAGTTCTTGTTTGGCAGGTGTATTTTTGACAGAGCTAAGCTACTACCTGACAGACTGTTTTTCCATGTTTGTGTTTTTTAATTTGTTTCCTAAATCTCCAACAAGAAAAATCCTTTCAGTTTGTTTTGACTTTGGAAAACTTCCTCAAATACAGCACTTCAGTCTTATGATAACAGGTGATTGTACTGTCCATGCAAAGAGATCCATATCTGTGGGAAGTGACTAAAAGCTCTGGAGAGTTCATAAATAAACCTTGAGTTTAGAAAATTATTTAACAGAAAGTTTAAACTAATCTGTTATAAACAAGACAAAGAAAGATTCTGCAAAATAAACAAAAATACACCAACAATTCTCAAAGAATTTTCTTGTTTTGCATTTCATTTTTTCATCATTTTCATATTTTAATCATAAAACACAGAATTATCTTTCACTCTTTGTTCTACGTTTTAAGCTCCATCCTCGTTAACGTTGTAATTATCCTGATGTACATTTGCCAAACCAGTAGATTTCTGTATTTTTCTGAAACTGGAGTCTGTATTCTTTGTACGAGGACAGAGCTAGACGACAGCATCAACAATTGTTTAACTTCTCGTTAATTTGAGAGCACAAGTTATTAATTCATATGCATGAATTAGATTTTTTTTCCTCCACGACACAAGCCACATTACATAGATTTTAGTTTGTAAAAGGTTTTTTGTTATTAAAAGTTTAAAGACTCTGCGTGTTGATTTCAATAGAAATAAATTTGAGGGAAGTAAATCTAAAAGCTAATAAATGATTTAAAAAATGATCAGCTGGGATGGATAGAATACCAGATTTGTATTTAAACGGGTTAAAATTACCTGCATGGTTCTTCGACTTGTTTGCCAACACGATGTTTGAAGGAGGAGTCGGGCATCGTACTTTAAGAAAAGATATAGAATGTTAAAAAAAATCTGATTTCTGTCTCTGTTAATGAAACCTTTGTGATTTGGGTGTTAAATGATGATTCTGTCCTTTTTCTGTATTTATTACCTGTTTTCTTTGTGACTCTCAATAAAGAGTAGTTATTTTTACTGTTTGTCCAGTGATGTCTGTCAGCTATTGGACGGGGACATGGCACCACCTGGTGTCCAAACTGCAGACTATGAGAAAACAAACTGAGTTCTGAGAAAAGAAACAGATGCAGTCAGAGGATATAACTGTGTCCACATTTCACGCCACCTGTTGATTCTCATTGTGTTTAAATCTGTTTTGTGTTAAACATGACAAAAGAATCACGTATAAATCAAAGTTGGGACCAAGTCATTAATAAGTCCAGTCTATGTTTTTGTCGTTTCGAGTTGAAAAAACGCCTTGCATCATCTCCACCTTTTTCCCATTGTCCAATCAGATGATGTGAGAGGTGGGCCTTCTGTGGTGGTCATGACAACAAGTTTACAGTTGGTAAACAATGGAGGAGAAACTGGTGGTAGTTGTTGCTGGATACCCAGAGCTATACGGCCCCATGATAGACAGCAGGTTGTCAAACTGCCCCTGAGTCATCCTAAAATATGCCTGGAAACATCCATCATGGAGGAGAAGCTCCTGGACCAACTGGTGGTACTCCCCATCATGGAGGAGAAGCTCCTGGACCAACTGGTGGTACTCCCCATCATGGAGGAGAAGCTCCTGGACCAACTGGTGGTACTCCCCATCATGGAGGAGAAGCTCCTGGACCAACTGGTGGTACTCCCCGTGATCCAGCCTCTTTTTTAGGGTCTCATGTACCCACACAGATCTCTGTTTATCTGCTGACAGCCTCTCACCCTCAACCAGAGCTACAGACAGTACCCTCTGCTGAAACATGTCAGGAACTACACACTCATTACTGGGAAATAGATAAAATAAATAATCAGTTTATTGATTACACGGGAATGTTAGGAGGTGATGGGGTGGTTGTCTGGCAACAATAAAAAGGTGCAGCAGGCGTTGGCATTGGCAGGTTGGGTGCTGACTGCAACTCTTGTCCCTACTCTGTGCCAACTTTCAAGGATGTGAAGGTAGGTTCTGTCTGAGGTTGTTAAGCGACCATAAACAGTGCTGTATCATAGCTTACTTACCAGAAATCTTGAGTGCAGAGCTGATCTTCATCCAGGCGCTGTTTTGTAAGTGTGTATTTGGCTAAAAATATTATCCATGGTACAGATGTAAGGCTATGGCAGCCCTGCACTAAAATGATCAGCTTCTCCTCTCTATTTATCACAGACTGATATTTACAGAAGAAGAGAAAGATATCTGTTGGCTGTGATTGGTTGTTCCTTGTCACATGACGTGGTATGTGCTGCAGTGTTCCAAAAGTCAGTTTTTCTTAGGTCACAACCATTGTGCCCTGAAGAATAGGTGCTCAGGAATGTGTGGGTACTGTGACTGTGTTGCTCTGGCATTTAAGTGTGTCTACCATGCATCTACATTGAAAATGATCAATTTGAGAGCACAAAAAACGCAGCATGTGTATGACCCCTCATGACGTTAGCTAAGTATTAGCTTACTGTTTTTATATTAGCATAGACTTACCGTTCTTTGTTGAACCTCAAATGTTTAACAAAGTTGTAAGTTATTGTGTCTCCTGCTGTAATCGACCCACTCATGTTGTATGCTGCACTTTGTTTTTTGTTTACCACCACATAGCTTTTGTACACAAACGAAATTATTTTTGGTATAATTTTTTTCCAATTGGCCCTTAGTAACGTAACATTGGTCCTTTATGGTCCTCACCTGCAACCTGACTGAAAGATGTCAGATTCATGTATAGCGTTAAAATATGTTGATTTAGGAAATGAAGGAAAATGAATTGATTCAGGGAACAGTTTACTCTTTAATACTCTTTAATCTTTGGACTTGGGGGAAGGTATCAATCATTTTTAGCCAAAATCTTCAAGTCAAAGTGAAGTCAAGAGTCATTGGTGCTTAAGTTCAGTTGAGAAGTCTAACCCTAAGTCATCAAATTTGTGACTGGGTTTTGACCTCACCTTTGACCACACATCTGATTTAAATGTATCAAGTCTAGAATCGTTTAATTTTAGAGTGTGGAAAAAGAAGTGCAAATAAAGACAGTTTTACAGTGAAAATACTGCAGGTTATTCCATGAAATTGGGACTTAATGTTTTTCCCAAACTTCCATCTGTTTTGGAAATTCAAAATGGAAGTTTATAAGTTTGATTTAGAGAGTTGAATTTTTGACTTATTATCTTTTAATTTTGATTTATCACAAGTGTTTCTATTTTTTATTTTTATTTTGGTAGTATTAAAAACCACCCACATTACTATCAGTGTGCACTGATTTGTTGTAATGATTTGTAACAAAAATCTCCAGTATGCATTGGACCTGTTTACCTCTGTATCCCTCAGTGCAAAGCACTCAAACTGATCAGGAGCATTGGCGGAGGAGAAACTCACAATCGTAAGCTATGGTGGCCCTGAGGGCCAAAACAAAACATTTCAGACAACAAAAAAAATGAGAAAACAAAACAACATTTCCCAAAACAAAACACTTCAGAAAACAAAACAATATTTTCTGAATCACTTTAATATTTCAGAAAACACAACATTTACCAACATTTCGTGAGACTCAAAATGGAAAAGGTAGGTACTATTGGACAATGATTCCTTGTCTCTGATTTAATGCACTGTTTGTCAGTCTGTGACAGACGTATGTACTTCTTCTTCTTTTTGGTGACTGGTAAATGGGACTGGACTGCTGCCTCTCACAGGTCAGGAGTAGCACATAAGATAAAATAAAACTCTCCTCTCACTCTCCCACACAAGAGAAGTTTCAGTTGGTTGCAATCTGCAAAGTCAACACTAAATGCCACTAATTCCTACACACTAGGCCTTTAATTAATGCAGATGTTGTAATTATGACAAAAGGTTAATTATGGATTGTTGCTCTTTGAGAAGACAGAGGCATGATGGACGTACATGATTTAATCAGCTTTTATTTTCTGCTTTGAGTCGCTGTGTTGGTTCAGGAGCAGCTGAACTAGAACCAAAAAATAAAAATCTGCAGTGCAATAAGTCAGAGTTTACAATGAACCTGGGTACAAATCCTAGTTGTCTCAGATTAGTTATTTGTGGTGTCAAAGTTTTTGAGCGCATAAATACAGAGATGTTGAGCTTTTCAAATGATGATCAGAAAGTTTGTGCATGTAAATCACCCCTTAATCCTGTCGAAAATGGCTGAAGAAATGACAGTTTGTAAGTGTTATTAATTATTTGTAGTTGTAGAAAAAAAAAGTCTAAATTAAATTTTATTCGACCTGTCACCTTGATTCTAAGTTCTGATACATGAATTATCCCCACTGGATCAGTTTAAAGATAAAGAAAACATACAGAAAACATAATGACCTAAAGTTGACTTAAAGCTCCTACATTTTTGTCGACTAAAAGGTTTTAAATTTCCGTAGATTCAAAGTAGACTAATACTCTGAAGGATAAAAATGACTAAAATGTAACTAAAGCTAATTAAAAGCATTTTCATCTCAAGACTTCAACTAAGTCTAAAGTGGCTGTTAAAAGCCTTGTTCATTTCTTGACTGAATAGTTAGCTAAAGGCAGAGCTTTCCTCCAGCAAAATGTTTGTACCAAGGTCAATGAGCAGTCAGATGACAGAAGATAATCTTTCTTCATATATTGAAAAAACTTCAAGTTATTGTATCAAGAATGAAGATAAGGTACATTTTACATAATCTTGACATCAGTGTGTAGTTACAGAGATCTTTGTTGGTAAAATCTTCATCGGGGGTCCTTTCCAAGTGTTAATGTATGGAAACAACTTCTCAGTGAAAGTGTGGTTAAAGGTGTGTATGTGTGTGTCAGTATCTGGATCAGAAAACGACAGCTTTCCTGCGTCCCAGTCCAGATTCACTCTGATCCTCCTGAACGCCGTCCTCACTGGGAGGATAGCTAATGGCTCTGGTGGTGAGAAAATCCTAAATTCATCCTCACAGAACCAAATGGTCCACAGTCCAGACTGAATGATCCCTGTCCTCTGCTCAGACTCCTCCAACACTCCAAGAACCCACTCAGTGTTGTCTCCGACCTCCACGTCCCAGCTGTGAGTCCCGGAGTCCAGCCCCTCGGAGCCCAGGATGGACACGTACAAACCGAACCTCTCTGGGTTTTCAGGAAGAAGCCGGTCGCTTTTTACCCACCTCACACTGGTCAGATCTTCAGACAAAATGAGTTCTCGATCGGCCGTGTTTGGGTCCAAAATCACAGGACTGTTCGAGATCACTTCCTTCATTCTGATCCAGATGTAGAAGCTCAGGTTGCCCAGATGTTTGGCAACTGGACTTTGTCAATTGCACCCTTGTAGTTCAGTAGAAGAGAGACATGTTTAGCTGTTAGCTCATTAAGGTCATCCACTGTAGCACCTATAGCTGTTAGCTCGTCCTCTTTAGTGTCTTTAGCTGTTAACTTATCCCCTGTAGCATCTTTAGGTGTTTGCTCGTTCTTTGTAGCCTCTTTAGCTGTTAGCTTGTCCTCTGTAGTGTCTCTAGCTGTTAACTTGTTTTCTGTAGCATCTCTTGCTATCAGCTGGTCCTCTGTCTCTTTTGTCTTTTCAGTCTTGTCCTTCTGTATGAAGGAGACACTTCCAGCTTTCAGCTCCGTCTCTGAGGATCTAATTATGTCAGAAAGAGTTTTTATCTCCCTGCTCAAAGTCTCCATCTTCTCCTTCATCGTCCGATTCTTGTGCTCTTCTTCCACCCTCAGTGCAGCGATGCTGAGCTTCTCTTCTTCTTCTAGAAACCCGTGAAGCTTCTTAAGCTGCTCTTTAATCTGAGTCTCTGTGTGTTGACTCTGGATTTTAATATGTTGTGCCGTTTGATGAAACTCCACTTGAGCTTTTCTGAACACCTCCAACTTTTCCTGCAGAGTTTTTAGAGATTCTTGAAGTTTCTCCCTGAGGTCTGCAGCAGCTTCATCGATGGGTTTCAGTCTGTGGTCGGTGTGATTTTCTGAGTCTCTACAGATGAGACAAATTGGCTGCTGATGGTCCAAACAGAAGAGTTTGAGATTCTCTTTGTGCAGACTGCAGAGAGGCTTTGAGGACATTTCAGTCCCTAAAAATGTCCTTTGACAAACTGGACACTGTTGGTTTTGTTTCAGGCAAGTTTGACAGATGAGACGAGACATATTTGTCCCTGACTGAATCTAAAACCACAACAGCTTTGATCCTCTTCAAAGTGTCATTAGGGTCCGGGCTGCTGAGCAGCCAAGGGCCCTATTGTAATCGGAAGAATTCTTTCTTTCTTTCTTTCTTTCTTTCTTTCTTTCTTTCTTCTTCCGAGGAAATCATACTTCCCATGGGCAAAAACTCACCAAACTTTACAGAAATGTCCGACCCCATGCCAGATTTACTCCAAGGACATGTGCCACCCCCTCCTGGGGGGGGGGGGCACAATAAACGTTTAAATTTAAAAACTTTAAAAATTCCTACCAAACCAACGATACATGCTAAAGTTTTGAAACTTCACCACAATGTAGCCCCAGTACTGCAGAAACTTTTGTCCATTTAGACTCATGACAAATTATGAAGTCCATCACTCTGTTTTTTTCAGAAACTGTAAAACTTATAAAACGTATCTCCTCCCACAATTTTTGCTCAATTGTCACCAAACTTGCTAGAGAGCATCTCCAGACTGTCCTCCACAAAACTTGTTTCTCGGATTTTTGATTGATCAAAAATTGAGCCTACAGTGCATGAAAACGTTTGACTGTAAACACTACTGTAAACATATACCATCCAGTTCTTGCTAAATACATTTTCAATCTTCCTGAAAAAAATTGACAATATTTTGGAGTCGTGGTTGATGAAGTTTGGCAAATATCAGAATTTTATCTCCAAAACTGAATTTTCTAGAACATTTTGAATTCTGCTCTCATGGGAACAACTGGAGTCAATGTAAAAGTGGCATTTTTAAACATCACATTTTCTCTTGTGAAGCAAAACACTTATCATTAAAAACAAATCACCAACATGTCCATGCTGTCTACATGCAATTTATGTATTGTCAGATTTTTGTTTAGATGATAGAATTTGTGACATTTTGACTATTTTTGAAATCTGCCACAACAACTGCAGCCCGGTCGGTGACTTCCTGAGTCTATTTGAGAAGCCACACAGCAGGTGTCACCTCCAGACAATTAGCTCAGTGAGTTAGGAGCTGGATCACAGTGTCGAGGACTCTGGGTTCAAGACCCAACAAGGGGGATGAGTATGACACATCAAAACTACAAAGAGTCTTTGAGAAACAAATGTTCCACTGATACAAAAGTGTACTTTGCAAATTTATTCCAATATTCAACCACTTTTACTTTTCAATTGCTGCAATACAATTTCCAGATGATGCAACCTGCAAAGTGACTCAGCTGATGCTAAATGCAGATTGTAATATCAACTTCCTTGATGTCTTCTTATTCTTCTGCTTGTTGCTCAGAATTGCCTAAGAATGCCCGGACCCGACCCATCGCTGCGCAGCAGCTATAATTTTCTAAGTATTCCCAGTGCTTCCAGTGTTCTTCTTCTGTCTCTTCTCTCTAAAGTAGAATCAATAAGTAGACTGCATTTCCTGCTTTGTCTTGCTGAGTCATGGGAGGGGCAGAGCTTTGTCAGAGCCGGGTTGAGTTTCAATCCAAATGCAGCACCAGTGACTTTGTATGGAAGCCTGTTACTGCCAAGATAATAAAAAGGATAAAGGATAAAAAAATAAATAAAATTCCATTTATGACATACTAAGTGAAGATTTTGACTTTATTATTGATCAGCATGTGAAAATATTTGCTTAAAATCTCAGTTCAACATGAAAAAGTGACCTTTTTTATTTAGTATCTCAGAATTTCTGCCTTTAAAGTTTAAATTGTTACTTGTTATTTTATTATTTCGACTCAGTATAACATAAGTTCCACTTTTATATGTGCAACTTTGGCAAAATATATAATTAGGTGGACCTGAAATTAATTATTGTGACATAATTGCTCTTAATTTTGACTTAGAGAGTCGACATTTTGCCTTAGTTTTATTAATCTTGACTTGGAATCCCAGAATTTTGAATTACATTATTCCCTGTCTTCTATCTGTTTTTGTCTTTTCTTGGTGAAGATTTGTCTCGACAGCTTAACTGCTGATCATATCAATTTGATTTAGAAAGAGTTTGGGTCTCATTCATGAAACGTGAGCAGACTGTGTGTGAACTATTCAGAAGGAAATTTACGTGTATTTTGGAATTCATCAATATGCTAGTAGCTCTGATCTTTTTGTTGGTACTGACAAAATCCCCGCCTGCTTCTGACTGCTTGTGCTGTGTAAACAAGATATTAAACATAAATGTTGCTTGTCATCGTCAGAAACTACAAATATAATTTGCATTGTGCTCTGTTATGTTCACAATACACAGATGCCTTTGAAACATGTAGGTTAAACATGACAAGAGATTAGACATGTACATGAATTAGTTGGCATTTAGCACATTTAAGCTTCAGATGAGGGTTCTTTAAAACATAAATGAGTTCTTTAAATCGACTCAATACAAAACTAAAAAACTCTGAATAAATAAATAACAGACGCGCTCCTCCTCTGCCCTCCTCACGCGCCGCAGCTGCATGTCATTTTTGTTTAATTTAACAATCAGAGACATGCCTTGGGAGACGTAATTTATTTCAAATTGAGATTCGTGAATGTGGGAAAGTAATTTGGCGTCTGCCTCCGCTCACACCGGGCAGCTGGTGAATCTGAATCTGACGGAGAGTAGGAGGGAGACGGTGAGGCTATCCTACATGTCGTTAAACTTAACAGTGGGTTACTGCCGACATTAGACTGCCCGTATTAAGATGTTTTATTAGTGGTTTCATTTCACAACAGAGACAAACAATGCTGAGGCTGAGGACAAACTGACAGAGAGGTCACTCTGATGATGAAGGCAACGCGTTTGTCTGCAGCAGAGAGCTGTGAGTGGGCGGAGCCTCCTGTAGCTGTTGTGGTTTTTTTGTGTGTACTTGTACAATTTTTGCATCAAGTTTTATGTGCAAACCATTTTTACTAGACTTTTGGATGGTTCTTACGACAGATGACATGGAGTTAACGACAACTGTCAAATGACTAACAGAAAAAAAATGAAATGTTTTTCTCAGCCCCACTTCACCTAAAATAACTCGGCGAGGTTTTCTTTCTCTCTCTCTTTCTTTGCTCCATGTTTGCAGATCGACAGGTGATGATCACCTCCTTGTACGGCGGTAATTGGCTGTTCATGGGTGGGGATCTATGCTAATAGCTGACAAGCCGGAGCGCGTTGTGAATTTACGATTGATTGGCATTCATGAACATAAACGTGTGCCTACGGTAAAATCTGAGTTTTCCTTGGCTTTCATGATCATGAAAAATTTCACGAAAGTTTTTAGTACCCAGGTTTTTTATGTGCAAACCTACTTCCTGATTCATTAACGTTTCATGAATGAGACTGATGATCACTTGATTTTAGTTTATAAGTATTATTAGTTTTATAATTTCTAACATTTCATCTGCTTTTTTTTTTCCATGGCAGAAATGAGCTTCCATACTGTGGTGACTTTAATTCCCAAGTGTTGCTCTCAGTCAGAATATTTTGTTGAACTCTGAACCTCAGACCGACTTTGCTTGTCAACAGACCTTCATCAACACTCTCTGGGCCCTCCCCCTGTGATTATATAATGATGACATCATCTCTGTCTCTTTTTCTGTGCTTCCAGTGCCAGACATGAAAGGAGACAGGATGGCTGGGAGTTACACTACAGTGGGAAAAATTGCGTGAAAGCCTTGAAAACGGTTAATTTGTTGGAGCCAGACTTCATACAAAAATTGGCCTTTTTAAAGCTTCCTTGCTCAGGAACAAGGGCACACAAGTGATAGACTTTGAGATAAGATGTCAATGTAACCATTACTAGAAATAATATGGATGGGATTACCATTATATTTGTTACACTGCACGCAGGAAAACCACCATTTATCACGCTTCAAAACAGTTAACACCCCTCCAAGGTCTTTGTTGGAGACTTCATGCCAGACCTCATATAAAAATCTCCCTCTTTAAAAACCTCTCTTGTTCAGCATGAGAGTGATGATACAGCATGATGTAAGATATCAAACAAATGAAGCTCATCTTCTGGTAAATTCAGCTGAAAATTGAATTTCAACAAGCAGGTCTGTAAAGCCATAATTATTAATTGATTATCAGTGCTTCCATAAAGCAAGGATCTCTTAAATGGGCTGATTTTTCAGTGGACTTTGGCCTGAGTTTCTCTTCAGGGGTCTTAAGTTGAACCTACTCCTGTGGAGATAGATAGCTTTTATTATCATTGTACAAAATATACAACGAGATTATAGCAGCCAGGAGAGGTGTTACCATAATATAAAAAATAAAAGAATAAAAAATAGTTAAAATATACAAGATATACAAAAAGATGTGCATGTGGTGTATTGTCAGACTTTATCCAGTAGAGGGCGCCACAGGACTCAAAGAGATAATGATGATGATGATGATGATGATAGTGATGATGATGATGATGATGGTGGCTCTGAATGACCTGCAGCTACACACTAACGTTTATTTATTCAACAAAGCAAACCTCTTTAAAGACAAACAGAGATTCCCCGTCATCTTAAATCGACACGAATTATTTGAACTCCATTTTCTAATAAGTCACCCTTTAATATGTGAATAAGAACTAATGGCTTTAATGTTGGTTTAATGTTTCAAGATAAGATAAAACTGAACTTATCCTGAGTAATTACTGGTGTTTTATACATCAGTCATACGCAATGAATATGAACTTTCCAGCTGACAAGTTGGGAAGAATCTTGACTGTTGAGTCAATAATGTTAATAATATTTATAAAGTCAATGAGTCATTCATAATTCAGTTTATAAACTAACATATAAAGCATGAGTAAAATATTTATTAGCCATTAATAGAGCCATTGGTTACAACTTACAGGTGAAGCCTTTATAAAATATGAAAACAGTATCACAGAAAGTAAAAAACAGAAAGAAGAAAGACATATTTTAGCATATACTCACATTTTCAATCCACTGAGGAAGGAAACGAGATTTGGATCACAACTTTAAAAGTCAGAGAAGCTTGTTGAGGATTGTTTTATTTCAGAGTTCATGTTTTGTGTTCAGAAATGATCAAATCATTAAACTTCCCATTCATATTCCAACAAGGTTCATTATGTCTGTATGAATGATGTCTTGTGCACTAAAAGAAAAAAGCACAAGACATCATTAAACTGTTGCATGTTCAGGAAACTGTGTCTAATAATAAACAAATGGATGTGTGTGTGTGTGTGTGTGTGTGTGTGTGTGTGTGTGTGTGTGTGTGCTCCAGGCTGCGTCACAGGGGGAAGGGCGGTGCCCTCAGGTAGACGCACCAGCAGCGGTCACATCACCACAAACACACGCACAGAGCCGCGCGCACACAGAGGAGGCAGTGTGCTCAGAGCAGCGGAGACTCCCAGGTGCCAGACACGCGCAAACACACACACACACACACTCAGACACACACTTTCCTCCGCCCGGTGCAGAAAGACGAACTGAGCGAGACGCAGCGCAGAGCCGTCGGGACGTTTGGAAATATCGAAACAGGGAAGTTGGACTCGAGCGCGTGAGTTTCAGTGGTGGAAAAGTGAGCGGGTCATCAGCAGCATGTTCAGCTGGGCCAAACAGGAGCAAGGTGGACGCAACAAGGAAGGAGAGATGTACCAGACCGTGACGGAGGGACTGCAGAGCCTCTACCTGAAGAAGCTGCTGCCGCTGGAGGAGACCTACCTCTTCCATGACTTCCACTCCCCGGCCCTGGAGGCCGCCGACTTCCAGAGCAAGCCCATGGTGCTGCTGGTCGGCCAGTACTCCACTGGGAAAACCACCTTCATCAGGTACGAACCACCGCCCGGTCGCTCGAGGCCTGTGTGAGCGCATTAAACCTGCTTGTGTCACCTCTAGTGTCAGGTATAAAGCGGGCTGGGGGGCAGAGGGTCACACTGCATGTGCTGAACCACCTTTACCAGGTGTCAGAGCCGCTTACACCCCCTACATGTTATGCGGTGGAACTAAGTGCCAGACCTCATATGAAAATCTGCCTATTTAAGGCTGTTTCGCTTAAAAAATAATAGAGAAGGAACAGCACAAAGTATAATATGTCACACAAATGTTTCGTGTCTAATTAAACATTCGGCTCATATAAAATCCACCAAAGTTGATTAATTTTTTGGAAAAGGACCAGTTTGGTGATGTCGTTCTCAGTTCTTGCTGCGGCCCTGATCAGTGACTTCTGTTTAAAGCGGCAATGAAAGCAACATGAAAAACCTGAAATATCATTAAAACACTAAATGTTTGTGTGGTCAGGTTCATGCCGAAGTGGAAAGTATAACCACAGTAAGCTCAAAACGTGACCAGCCCTTCTCTACGATATGTAAAGCTTTGCCAAATAACTTAAGGTCTTAAAAACAACAGCTTTTCAGCGGGGTTCAGCGTGATTTTCCCTTCAGGGTGTTGACATTATTTAACCTTGGTAAACTGAGAGCAACACTGAGTTTGAAGTTTACTGTGAAAGTCAGTGATACAGTGTTTGGATGTTATTGTCCATCAGCCTACAGACACAACTGACATGTATGAGCTGCAGCTGCAAATTCAACTTTACTATGGAAGCACAGTTTTCAGACAGTCTGAGCACCAGCTGAGGCTCATGGGTACTGTAGTACTATTAGAAATGACAGCTTGTCAGATGTATGGGATGAAAACATTTTCCCTGTGTGTGTGTGTGTGTGTGTGTGTGTGTGTGGTTTATCCGCTCTGTGTAAGTGATCTGTCATTGTTCAGCTCCCTCAGTTGTGATATTTCCGGCGTTTTTGTCGGTGTTTAATGAGATCTGAAGACGAGGGGACAGATGCAGGGCGGTGACACAGCTGAGCTGAGATTTATGATCTTGTTGAAGGTTATTTTCAAATAAAACACTGAGTTTTATAGAAAAGAGTTTGAAGATGTTTGTTAGTTTTGAATGGGAGCTTCAGGTACTAATGTTCTGACATGGAGACTTGTGAATATTGACTTTATGTACTCAGGTACTTTAGAGGGTGTTGCACCATGTAATGATGAGCCAACCTTTATTTCTATCAGGTCAGATCATCTGTAAATAAATGAGTGATCCACTTATGTATTTAAATCTCAGCTTCAGCTCCTGTTACAGATTATATGTTCTTCATCCAGCCTAATGTTATTAATGATGATGATGATGATAGCTTTATGTATACAGCACATTTCATGCAAAGCTGCAGTCCAAAGTGCTCGACAAGATCAGATGAAAATAGACAATAACAATAAAGCACAACTGTAAGCGGCGATTCTGGAGTTCAAGCCAGCATAGACCTTTAATTCTAGAAACCTGTGATGGATCATGACCTCTGACAGGCTACGCCACCTGCATTGAAGATTACCGACAGGTTTTTTGACGATCGGACATATGCTCATTCATATACGTCCAAATCTGCGCTGGGCCACGCTCTTCCTCGTTGGCACTTTCACTTCCTGTTGGTCAACAGCAGAAAGCTTTCAGGGACATGCTTCAGTGGCTTAGTTAAAAATATTCACAGTTTGGAGTCATTGACCTTCACTTAAAGCATTAGAGTGGCAGTCTGACGAGGAATAGGAAGTGGTGAGACGAATTGCGGGCGGTTATCCTCGGCCGCAAACTGTAGTGAAACACTTGCTTTGCATCTATGGATAAGGCTCGACCCGCCACGTTCCGAGTTATTAGTAACTTACAAAACAAAAAAATTGAATGCCACTGGAAAAAAAAAAGCTTGCTGTGCCTTTTTATTGTTGCCAGGCAACCACCCCATCGCATCCTTACACTAACCCTCCCGTGTAATCAATCTACTGTTTTTTAATTAATTAGTGAAATAAATTATATTTACTTGACAGTAATCAGTGTGTAGTCCCTGACATGTTTCAGCAGAGGGTACTGTCTGTAGCTCTGGTTGAGGGTGAGAGGCTGTCAGCAGATTAACAGAGATCTGTGTGGGTACATGAGACCCTAAAAAAGAGGCTGGATCACGGGGAGTACCACCAGTTGGTCCAGGAGCTTCTCCTCCATGATGGGGAGTACCACCAGTTGGTCCAGGTGCTTCTCCTCCATGATGGGGAGTACCACCAGTTGGTCCAGGAGCTTCTCCTCCATGATGGGGAGTACCTCCAGTTGGTCCAGGAGCTTCTCCTCCATGATGGGGAGTACCACCAGTTGGTCCAGGAGCTTCTCCTCCATGATGGGGAGTACCACCAGTTGGTCCAGGAGCTTCTCCTCCATGATGGACGTTTCCATATTTTAGGATGACTCGGGGGCAGTTTGACAACCTGCTGTCTATCATTGGGCCGTATAGCTCTGGGTATCCAGCAACCACTACCACCAGTTTCTCCTCCATTGTTTACCAACTGTAAACTTGTCGTGACCACCACAGAAGCCCCGCCTCTCAAATCATGCCATTGGACAATGGGGAAAAGGCGGAGATGATGCAAGGTGCTTTTCTGCTTTGAGTTGAAGTTTTATCAACTCGAGGAGTTCAGAGTGTCCGACAAAATCGCCAGGTGCTTAGAGTGCAGAAGCACGAGGCGTGTAGCAGTGCAAAAACAGCGAGCAAAACACTTCATTCTCATCAAAAACAATCACAGGAAGCTGCCTCCAGCTGCTGAAACACTTTTTGTGTGATCTGGGCCGAAGTCACATGCTTCGTGTACGTCATCATTAATTTGCAGAGGCTGTTTCCATCAAACTTTTTCACTTTGTTACCAAGTTTTCCACCGTAGCAAAGTGTAAAAACTTTGTATGCATCAGTGCAGGTGATAGGCGTGGCTGGAGCCATTGTGTTGTCAGGTTGTCTAGACATACATATGTCTGTTCGTACGTTTGTCCGTCAATTCATACGATTGTAGACTGATTAGAATTTGGTGCTCAAAGGTCAAAGGTTAAGGTCACTCTGCCCTCGTTTGTCGCATTCTCGTGAACACTGTATCTCAAGAACGCCTTGAGGTTATTTCTTCAACTTTGGCACAATCTTCTACTTGGACTGAAGGATAGACTGATTTAGAAGTTGGTGGTCAAAGGTCAAGTTCACTGTGACCTCACAAAACATATTTTTGGCCATAACCCAGGAATTCATATGCTAATTATGACAAAATGTCACATGTATGTCTATAGTATGATGTAAAAAAAGTCCTAAAAATCTCAGAGTATTATATGTCAAAAAATAATTAAAAATGTCGATAATATGTCAAAAAAATCTTGAAAAATGTCACAGCATGCTGTGTCAGAAAAATGATGACGTCATGACATTTTATATCTAAAAGGTCAAAGGTCATTTTCACTATGACATCATAATGTTTTGCAGATCTTTGACTTCAAGACAAACGAGAAGTAAATGCGAAGTGTGAATTAGGACCAGAGTTTTGTTTGATATACACATGTCCTTATTTTCATACAAAGTTTTCTTTACACTTTAAAACATATAGAACTCTAAGCTGACTCATCAGTGATCATTCAAACCAAACCTTTAACAAAAAACTGTTTTAATCCATAAAGCTGAGTGCAGGGCTGAGGAGGACCTCCGCCTCTTTAATCCTTGCAGATTTCTGCCTGCAGGCTGGCATGTTGTCACGAGTAAAAGAGCTGATCAGCACACTGCTGCCCCTTGCACACACACACACACACACACACACACACACACACACACACACACACACACACACACACACACACACACACACACACACTCTGGCTCAAGCCTATACAGTAATGCAGACAAACCCCCCCCACACAAACACCAAGACATTTGCAGCCGGTTCACACACTCAGCCAACAGAAACAGAAACACAACCACCCTGCTTTGTTCATGACCAGATTTCCCTCTACACCACTGTTCTCACACATCAGTCTATTAATGCTCGGCTCAATATTCTCTCATTAGCTCAATCAGGCCGGTGACATCACATCCTGTTTTGGAGCTGAGGGCCGGGTAATGTGGTTAGACTGAAGGTCAGTCAGAGCGAGGCTTCAGCTGATGAGCCGGAGATGAAACATGAAATGTACGTTGTACTGTCTACTGTTTGGTGCTTGTTAGTAATTAATTAACCAAGAGAAACCTTAACACACACACACACACACACACACACACACACAAACAAAAAACAAAATAATGGATTAATTGTTGGAGTGATTTAACAAGAATACAAAAATCTCTGGTTCCAGTTTCACCTTCAAGAGACATCGTGCCAGACTTCATATGAAAATGTATGTTTTTAAAGTTCTCTTGCTCAGCGGCAAACACACACACACACACGAGGTAGAAATATTCTTAGTCTAACAAATGGATCCAGTGTTGTAGTTCAGTGGTTTTCAAACTTTTTGTGCCCAGGGCACACTAAAGGGCGAGCTAGAATCTTAAGGCGCACCTGTATTTATATCGGTGCACCGTAGCTTCTATAACATGTGTTATCACGCTCATCACGACATAAGACAATGAAAATAATAATAAATAAGACAGGTTGTTTTCATGTTACTGTCTGCTGTAGGTCGACTTTGCTGGTGCTTTGTTGTAATTTGCTCTGTATGATAAAGCGTTCCGTCGTCCTGCTCACAGCTCTCTCCTTTAATTGTTATCATCCCTCACACTGGCTGCCAGTCAGGGCTGTTGATGTGTCATACACTTAGAATTCCTACGCACAAATTAAATTAAATTGAATTACATTTTTTGGCCAGAGTTTGCCTCTTTGTGAGGAAATGGGTGCACAACATACTGATACAGTCAGTTAAAAAATCATCCATAACTTCTTGTATAGGCCCAGTTGAATATTGCGACAACAATGTGCGGTTATCCCAAAATCCCACGGCACACCAGGATTGGCATCATGGCGCACCACTGGAGAGCAACTGTTAGTTAATGTGGCTGATAGAAAATTCACTGTGCAGCTCAGTAGTTAAAAGACAGCACCATGTTTTTAATTTGTCGATGGTTGCTACACCTGTCATAAACACAGTGTCATCAGAAGTCATATATAAAATGTACGCCGTACTAAAGAATTGACCCTGATTCTGTCTCTGTTATGTAACAGTAAACGTTACGTAAATGTTTGATAGTTAAAATGCTTCAATAGGCAGATTTTTCACAGGGGTTTGGCTGGACTTTTCTTTAGGGTCTTTACATGTCTAACTACAATCGCCGAGGTTTTTAACGAGCAAACATATCAAACATTTTTTGGCTCCAGCTTCTTAAATGTGTAAGTTTGCTTCTTTTAGATTTAAATGATTGGAAATAGAATGTGTTTATCTTCAAAAGAAAGTGATAGCCAGACGTCATATAAAAATCTTGCTATTTAAAGCTCTCTTGCTTTGCAACTAAAATGCACAATAAGTAGAACTTCATAAAAGATGTCAAACATATGGACCGAGTGTCGTGGTGAAGTCGGCTGTGAAAACATTAATGGAGCAGGTTTATAGTTTCTGTTATCAGTGCAGCTCTCTGACATGGCTCACCTTTGTTATAATGTGCTGAGTGATCTCATGTCATGCTGCCAATAGCTCCTGACAAAGGAGCAAGGCTACAGGTGACGGTGTGTTCAGTGTGTCAGGACTCAGAGCTGCATGTCTGTTCTGTCATACAGCTCTGCAGTGTGGAGCAACAGCCAGTTTTCAGCAGGCTCACTGACAGCAGAGACGAGCTGTGACCTGCACAGACTCTGTTTGTGTGACTCAACCAGAACTCTGAGCTACGTCAGCCTCAGTTAGAGCCCCATTAGATCTGTGCTTCATGTAGCTGAAGCGGATTAACTGCAGATATTAAAATCTGTTTGTTATTAAGGTGATATTCTTGTTTGGCTGCTCGTGTTAAAGCAACTTTAACTCTGATGTAATGAGACATTTGGCACAGTTTGTAAGAGTGTTACTTGCTCCCTCATAAAGTTGTTGTGTGGCCTTAATAAGATTTGGAGCTTGTGAAATATTGGGCCTCATGCAGCAACATGTTCTTAAATTTCTCTTATATTTTCCTCCTAATTTTCTGTTACAAGAAAAAATAAGAGAGGGAAACTCCAGATGCACTGAACGTTCTTACCATCCAGGTCTGCACTTACTCAGGTGCACTGAGAGATGAATCCCACCAGGAAACGTATTAGCACAGGTAACACCCTCTAAACATTGTGTAAATACAGGTGTTGCACTGTATGCAAATACTCTGACACATGCCAAAGAGTTGGGCTGAATCCAAATGTGCTGACTTATGTGCTAAAAGCTGTGCAGTGTAATGCCAAATATGTAGGCCAAGAGAACTGACTGAAAAACAATCTTCAGTGTAAATACAGTACTACCCAGTTTATTTAGTCATAGTCCCTTCCTCATTTACAAACATGTTTTTATTTGAATGTTTGCAGCCTGAATTGTTGTAGACATGTATGAATTTAATTAAGTTCAGCTACAAAAAAGCCTGTAACCTATATGGCATCTAGCCCCGAAGGTGCTGAGGTGTGAGGTGATGATGGTCAGGAGACCAGCAGAGGAGGAGTGCAGGGAGCAGGAGGGGGTCAGAGAGATAAGTGGGGGCTGGGTTGTGGAGGACTTTGACGGTGAGCAGAAGGTTTTTGTAGTCAGTCTGTAGTGAACAGCGAGCCAGTCGGGGCTGGGCGATATAACGATCATGTATGATTTATTGATATGTTTTCAAGCAAGATATAAATTTAGACAACACCATTTTATATCAATATAGGGTCAAGATGCGTTACGTAACGTATACCAGTGTTCATCTCTCCTCTGTCACACCTTCACCACAGCTCCGCCCCCCTCACTCATTCACAGTTTCTCCATCAACACAGAGAGACACAGAGCTGCTCCTCTGATTAATCTATCTGTTCATTAGTCTACAGTGAGACATCGGTCTGTATGTTGCACATGCTGCGCTACATCAGTCTGTGAGATGAATTAAATGACCACAGTAGCACACGTACAACACTGTGGGCCTTTTCCTCTGTCAGTTTTGGCCATGCTGAGTCAAGCCATGCTGCACCGATTTTGTTCCCATTGTCAGTTTAGGTGCACTGTGCCACGCTGAGCTGCACCAGAGATGGACCTTCTTTAGAGTAGGTCCAAAAGCCGGGCTGCCCGCCCTCAACAAGTAGTAGTGACATCTCACCGACCACAGTCAACCCCCAACAACCCCCCTTGCGAGACTCTCCTCCTCTCTGTCTGCAGCAGACCAGAGAGACAGGTGTCTTTAAAAGTCTCTGTGTGTTCAGCTCTCTGTACGTCTGTAGCTACTGACTTACACTACGTTTACACGTAGCCGGCTATTTTCAAAAACGGACATTTCACCCTCTCCGTTTTCAAAAATAATTGCGTGCACACGTGTCCGTTTTCAGAAAACTTTGCGTTTACACCAACCTGTGTATGTATGCCGTCTTACGCAGTCTACCCTCGTCGGACAGGTAATACAGGGTGCAGACAACTTTTTTTTATGACACTGACAGGAGACCGCATGACGGTCATCTCACCCTCGATATAGAACTGGAGTCAAGCCAGCCGGCAGTTGCGTTTCCGTGGTCAAGCCAGCCGGCACTCAGTTTGGAGTGCGCACGTATTCTAATGCTTACAGTAAATGCATTAATACGGCGCTGTAAGGTGACAGGCAGAGCCTCTCGTAGAATGAATATAATAAGGAAATAAAACAACTTTCTTACAAATAATATGAAGTACTTTTACTGCGTACTTTTGCAGTAATCTTGTGTCAAAGTCTCTCATATCGACTAGAAACATGCTTCATTCGTCCGACTTTCATCTTTAATAAAAACAATATTTTCAATAAGTAGTCAAGGGTACTGAAAAGATCAAAGTGGGGTGATATAATAGAGCAGCTGTATTTGCAAAGGCAAACATACGCAGAGGGCTTGCACCAACATAAATGCGGCTGCTACTCTGAAGGCATCCATGATCACCATAGCAACATGTAAACATAGGTCGCACTTTTCAGGCGAGTGCAAGTTCTGTCGCACACTGTGACGTCTGCTGCTGGCGTTTTCTCCGTTTTGCTCAGTTTACATGCAAACGTGCAACCGGAGTTTTCCAAGATCTCCACTCTGGCCAGAGTTTTTAAAAAGCATCGTTTTCAGAGGCGAATTCTCCGTTTGCGTGTAAACGAAAGGTGCAAACGAAGGTTTATGTCTCCGTTTCTAAAAATACCCGTGTACGTGTAAACGGGGCATAAATCTCTGTGATTTGGAGTTTAGTTTCTCTCCTGCGTCCTGTTTTTACTTTACATATCTGCTTTATTTCACTGTTTCATGTTCACTATCAGCTGTATTAGAAGTTGTGTGAAGTTGCTGCTTGAAAACTCAACATTGCCTTTTTTTGCAGCTTCACAATAAAAGTTTATACATAACAAAATAAATGAAATGAGGAAATGAAATATGTTAATCACTGAATTAGTGGAACTTTGTTAGTGGATTTGCTTCATTAAAGACGAGTCTAATAATTCAGCATGAAAGGAAGAGTGAAATCAGAGACAGTCACAGTGAGATGATGATGATGAAGAGCTGCAAACAAACAGCTCCCCTCCAACTGTAAACTTCTTTTACCTGCCCTGCTGTGGAACAACACATGCAGCAAAAATAACAGGGGACTTTAGCCAAGGATCAGCTTGCAACATGCAGCTGAAATTGTAGCCCATTTTGTAGAAAATACTGAGATATGAATTTATGTCCATATCGCTGAACCCTAGAGACAGTGAAGTTGGATGAGAATTTGGATGATGTGGTCAGATGATTTGTTTCGGGTAATGATGCAGGAAGAAGAGTTCTGAATGATCTGAAAAGCATGTTGAGGAGTTAAGTGGGGAGGCCAGAGAGGACTGTGTTACAATAGTCAGTACGGGATGTAACAAATGCATGGACCAAGACTTCAGTGCTGGATTGGGACTGTGATGGGCGGAGTCGGAAATGTTTCGAAGGTTGAAGAGAGCGGTCTTGGTAATGCTTTTTATTAGATGTTCAAAGGAAAGAGTGCTGTCCAGAATGACACTGAGGCCCTTGACCTAGCCAGAGAAGGGCACAGGGAAGTTGTCAATAATGATGCTTGGGAAGTTTTCAGTTCTTCTGCTGTCAAGCCTCAAAAAGTTCTTTCTCATTCAACTCCTGATGCTCTCAAGACACGAGGTGAGGGATGTTGGAGGAAATGCAGTGAAGAGTTCAGTGGAGGTGTAGACCTGTGTATCATCTGCATAGAAATGTAAATGGACACCACGGTGACGGTTGCTTGTGCCCAGAGGAATGAATTTGATGATAAATATTATCAGCAGCTTGCAGTCTCTGTCTTAACAGACTTTACATTATGACTGTGAACATGTCAGAGTACATGCAACTGAAGTCTGCGAGGGCTCAGTCCACAAGTCCAAAGGGTGGATATTTGGATTCAGCCTTGGAGAGGAAGGCGTATTCCAAGTATGTGTCATCCTGTTAGAGACCTGTCATGTCTGAGAGAAGCCATGAGAAACATTAATGTGTCACACACCTCTGTCCAACAGACAAAAAAAAAATTTAAACAGATAAAGTCAGCAATGTTACAGATTCCATGTCTGAAAACTTAGAAACTGTGTTTTGTTGTATCAGAGTGTCCTTGAACGCAGCATCAGGCGGTGTGGTCTCTGCTGAATGACACGACATGTTGATACGTAAACTGACAAAAATATTATGGTGACGACATGTTGACTGTGAGATTATTGATCTCCAACAACCTTTGTTCACGTCTCTGCAGCTGAGTCTTCAAACACAGAGTGTGGATCATATGGTGGCCTGGAAGGAATGAAATCAATGGTCAGACTGGCTGAGAGCTGAGGTCATCACACTGCAGTTACACTGAGCTTATCTCATGTCTGCAGTGTGTGTGTGTGTGTGTGTGTGTGTGTGTGTGTGTGTGTGTGTGTGTGTGTGTGTGTGTGTGCGCATATCGGGTACAAACAGTCAAACGTTTTGGCAGCAAACAGGACCAGCAGAGCTGACCTGCAATCAGTTTACGTCCAACACAGAGCTGCAGAGTAATTGTTGCTGCTGCTACAGTGTGTGTGTGTGTGTGTGTGTGTGTGTGTGTGTGTGTGTGTGTGTGTGTGTGTCCCACTACTGAGGCCCCACCCTGCCCTGAGGAATGCTATGAATCATGGGAACTGAAAAGAATGCATTAAGTTGCCAATAAATTGCAGAGTCGACACATTTCCTTCTTCTCCTTCTTCTTTGACGTAGGTGAAGTGAAACCAGCAAAGTTAACGGTTAAAGGGCCACAGCGTGTTCTCTGATTGGCCCACATGTAACACGTGATCATGACCTGGATCTGATCTATGACTTTTAATGCTATTGCCTTTGGCTTTCTTTATTTCTATCTCATCTTTGTGCATTTTATTCTGTAGTCTTCTGTCAGATTGAAGTTTTGTCAAAAGGTCTCCCTTAACTTGTGATGGGTATCTGGATATATGATGTGGGTTAGGACAAACTCCTGTTAATGCAGGTAAAAATCTGGACTTATTCTTTCCTGTAATCTCAAGCTACCTGTCAAAATAAAAGCCAAAGACGAGCTTATGCTCTATGAAATCCAGACAGCATCATCGTTTCAGGAGACTCTAGAAAGGACACTACCATGGCTGTCGCAGCAAAGCTATTCAAAGAACACGCTGGGACACGCTCTTTGACCCCAGGGGAGCTTTGGCGTAAGACGCATGCGTGATGTGACTGGAACTGTGATGTTGGAGGGTCACAGCAGACTGCACTATAAATAAAGGGACGGTATCTGCTTGGGTGCTCTTTGGGTGCGCTCGGCCTGACAGAACTTTTGGGTACGATATACGACTGACATCACCAGCCGTCGACTGTAAACTGAATCAAACCTGCAGTTTTTTGACCGTTAAAGGTGTCTATGTTCTAATGCTGATTAATCATCAACATGAAGTCTGATTTAAAGGCTCAGTTCACCCAAAATACCAAAAACATTTTGTCATTTTCTTCCACTGGTCTCCAGATTTATTATTCCTGGTACCTGCAGGTGTCACGGAGGTTTGGTCCAGCAACCTTTATCATATTTTAAAGGTCCAGAAGGTTGGATTTAGGAGGAGGAAACTGAATGAAATATAATAAGTATGTTTCCTTTGTGAGTAATCACCTGAAAATGAGAATTATTGTGATATGGCCATGGCCGGAGGCTTTATGTTTTTGAGGTGTCAGTCCGTCCCATTCTTTTGAACGTGATATCTCGAGAACGCCTCGAGAAAATTCTTCAAATTTAGCACAAACGTTCACTTGAACTCAACAATAGACTGATTGGAATTTGGTAGGCAAAGGTCAAAGGCACATAACTCAAAAATTCATACACTTATCATGACTAAATTTAACACAGTATCTAATGGGATAAAATTATGAAGTGATGACATTTTACAGCCAAAAGGTCAAAGGTCAACTTCACTGTGACATCATAATGTTCTGCATAAAACACATTCCTGTCCATTATTTAACATGGACAGAAAAGTGTGACTCTGTGACTCACTTTGGGCGGCATGGTTGTATGAAAGCATCTGTATTAATACATAAAGTTAAAGTTGAAGTAAAAATATTGCTACAAATGAAGGGACGCAGGGGAACAGTGGAGGTCACTGTGGTCTGTCAGGAGCCGTGGCAGTGTCCTCATTCGGGATTCAGGTCTTACTCTTGTTGCAGGAGCCACATCATCAACGATCAGATCAAGTTAAATCAGTTTCCAGGTGATTAAACACAGAAAATGAATTAATTAATATTTTGATAATCAGTCAGTGCTTTAAGTTATTTTCCAAACAAAATGTGATATTTCCAGGTTCTCAGGTCCTGAACTTGGTCTTACATTGTAGTAGAATAAATATTTTTGGGTCAGGCACTGTTGGTTGGACAAAACAAGACACTTTCTCACTGTGCGCTAATGTTTGTTGACCAAACGATTAATCAAGAAATTAGTGTACAGATTAATCAGTAACAGAAACAATTGTTAGTTACAGCTGTAGTCCTGAGTGCAGCATTCAGTCAGACGTCCAGCAGCATGTGGTCCGAGGCTGCTGATCATTCTCCAAACTACAGCTGATAACATCAGTGAAAATCCTCCTGGATCAGCAGCTCAGTGGAAACATGTCGACCGTGCTGAGAGATGATGTGTGACCGTAAACAGAGTTATGATAATAATAATGGCCTCTCTCCTTGTGGTGGTTTTCCTCTCTTTGATGTCCATGTTTGCTGCGACAACAGGAAGTGAGAGGACGGAGACACTGCAGCCATCTTCCATCGCTTCCTTCCTTTCTCACTTTTCTTTAACGGGGGAAGCCATGTGAGAGGTCAATGTCGGGATGAAAGGATATGTGGGAAATGTGTGAGGAGGTGAAGGGTGAGGGGAGAGACGGGGGAGACAGACTGACCACTGCTGAAGAATTAAATCTCTCTCTCTCTCCTCAGGTACCTCTTGGAGCAGGATTTTCCAGGGATGCGGATCGGTCCGGAGCCAACCACTGACGGCTTCATTGCTGTGATGTACGGCGAGAACGAGGGCGTCGTTCCTGGCAACGCTCTGGTGGTTGACCCCAAAAAACCCTTCAGGAAGCTCAACGCGTTTGGAAACTCCTTCCTCAACAGGTAAATTCCACACACACACCCAACCTGGACAGAAAATAAACTCAGCAATATGTTGGTTTTATGCCCCCATGATGGCGACAGCCATGGCTTGAGGCATTATGTCCTCTGGTTGTCTGTTCGTTTATGCCTATGAACATCCGACCATCTGGCCCATTCTCAGAAAAGCGATAAATCAAGAACACCTTGAGGGAATATCTACCCTTTGCTGTTCAAAGGTCAAGGTCACTGTGACCTCATCCGTCTCATGCTATATATTTTTTTCCAACTTTTGCACAAACGTCCACTCAGACTCAACAATGAACAGAGCTATTAAAGTCCAGAAGTTTATAGATAAAACGAATTAATTTGTCATCAGTGTAAATAGGTGCCAGTTGCACATATGAAGAGGTTACTTCCCCAAACAAGACTCAAAGGAGGATGGAAAAATTGATCTACAGAAGAATAAATATTTGAAAGCAGTACAGAACGCCTGAGAGTCTTACTGCATATATCCATTGTGTTTTATTTTTTTAATTGTCACCGATCACCTCAGTGTTCACATATAAAAAAAGACATTTCCATCGTAAATTGGTGCATAATGCTGCGTTCACACTATGAGCGACCAGTGTTAATTTTATTGAGGAAAATTTTTAGTCAACAAGTTTTTTCCATAATGAAAACGAGACGATAACGAGCTAAAAATAGATCTTGATAATAAAAACTATAATGAAGTATATGTTTCATTTTTATTGACAAGACGTGACAAAAGTGTTTGTGGTGGACTATCGGACATTAAAAGCTGAGAACGGCCGTGCTTGTAATTATCTTCAAATGCCGCATGAGCAACAGGCTGGTAAACTCCAGTAAATAGTCTGCACCAGGATGTTTCAGTAGCCAGTGGAAACAGGCAGTGCGTAGCAGCGTCAGCCATTGGTGTGAGTTGTGAGCTGTAATTCAGCAGTAAATAATCAGCCGTGTGTGTCTGACTGTGGATGGTGGAGCTGCTGAATGGATTTGTGGAGTTTGTTTGCTGCAGCAGAGGCTGTTAGCAGTTAGCTCCTTGTTGGCTGCTGAATGGCAGCGGAGCAAGCGGCCACCGGCCAACTAGACTAAAAATATGAAGGATAAAAACAACTAAAATGTAACTAAAACCAAGAAGCATTTTCGTATCAAGACTAAATCTGTCATAGCTGTCAAAATTAACACTGCGAGCGACACAGCAAGTGCATTACTGGCTACATTCACCGTCACCGTGAAGTGTTGCTCAAGCACTCCTTACAGTTGCTTCGTCGTCACGGTCTTGTGTGCGTCTGCTACCTGCTACAAAACCCATCGACTGAAGTTTGAATGCGGTCAGAAAAATATCTCTGCTTTTGATTGATGTGTAATACACACAAAGCTAGCATGGCGTTAGCTAACAAAAGCTAATCAACAAAATATCATAGCAAAAAAAATACACAAATGATTGGTTGAAGCTTCACTGCGTCATTGAAGCACTGAAAAAGTTGAGGCCAGCTCAACTTTGGTTTGTAGTGCGTCACGCCTGTCAGCAGTGACAAGTATCAGACGTCAGTTTGTAGTGTTGTGTCACCGGCCTCCATTAAAAATGAATTGTAGCCTGTTGTGTCGCTTGTAGTGTGAACGCAGCATGACACTTCACCAGAATGCAGGAAATGAAGCGTTTGACACTCAAAATTTCCTGGGGGAGGACCGGCGGTGCCTCTGATATGTGTCCCCACCAATGCTGGAATGAAACCCACGCCCATGACCCAAACAATGCCCAACAAAAATAATCGTAAGTCACAGCCATGTTTGTGACACACTGGTCTGAAAAACGTCCTGACTCCCATTATGGACCGACCTCTCTCCACGCACACACACTTAAATCCTGGCAGCTCTTCACACTCCTGTCACTGCTTTCCTCAAAACATTCACAACCTGGGAAATGACCCCGCCACTCCTGACTGACATGTAAACACACACACACACACACACACTCAGGCTTTGTAGCGAGGGTTTAAATTTAGCTGAAAACACTCTGGTCCAAACATATTTCCTCTGTCCAGAAATATTTCTAAGATTGGCAGCAGGAAGTGGAGGGACAGTCGAACCTCAGAGTGTGTGTTAATGTGTGTTTTAATATGTGTGTGTGTGTTAGTGGGCGTGTGTAGTTGAGACATTCCTTTAACCAGGAATCCCATCTCTTCCCGGTGTGATGGAGGAACCACAGTAAGTTATTGTTTCCAGGGGGAAGTGTGTGTGCGTCACCACGTGTCGCCACGGCGGTTTTGTTTTTTCCCGCCGCTGCAGTCTGTCGGCTAAATTTAACTTTAAACTTTAAATTTATGACGAGGTGACGGGGAGGTCTCACACACTGATGAAACAAAGTACGTTGGGGACAATTCTTTTTCATGTCTTTCTGAGAGTTAGGGATGTTTCACATCAGGGACCAGGGTCCAGATCGGGGTACACTTGACCCCAAAGTCCAATTCATTTGATTAGTGTGAATGCAGTGAACTGTACCCGGGCACTAAACACTGATCTTTGCCTGAGTCCACCTGAAAAGGCGGCCTCGAGTATGGTTCATGTGTACGTGGTACAGTATGCATCAGGTGTGAAAACCAACTGTGCCAAAACACAGAAGTGGATTACTATTAAAGGCCACTACGAGGAGTTGCGTCTGTGTCAGACTCTGTTACATGATGATGATCAAACTTTAGAGCTGATAAAGGTTTTGTTTTTTTTTTTTATTTTCAACTTTTAAACTAGGCGGAGAAAATATATTTTTAAAGACTGACGTTTTGACTGTTAAACCTTGTGATGGGTCAGCCACCCAGGTATTTAATTTTTTCTTGAATAGCATACATGATGGATGTCAGAGGTAAGATCTGACAGAGTTGACGTCTTATGGAGTTGACAAGAGTAATCTTTATTTAGTTTGGATTTAGACGGGCTACGGAGATGACATGTCATGGTTGAGACACACCCGATACTAAAATTAGAAAGCTAACCAGAACTTGAGCAGCCCTCTGCCTTAATGGAAACCAGGAAACGAGACAGGGTCCTTGTGATACAGCTAATGTCTTTAATTACTGATTAAATTATGTTTTTGTCGATGAGGGGACGGCTGAAGCAGGCAGGGAGAGACGATGGACCCGCCGGTCCATGTGGGTTCATGAAAGGAAACATATATAAATACAGGGTGTCTACAGGTCCTTAAAAAGTCTTAAATAAAGTTTTCTTAATGTAAGGCCTTAAAAAGTCTTACATTTTCTTAAATTCAGATTCGATAGGTCTTAAATATTTTCAGTCACATTACCATGAAAACGTCTTCAGCCTGACAGACCCAGTGACTGTTTACAATCATTGGACAGACCGAAAATACTTTTTTTTTTTCCCCGTGTTATTTCTCTGAATATTGCAATAATAAAGAGCAGTTATGATATTTTGTTTTCATTTTACAATGAACACATTAAACTTAAACTCACCCAAATGTCATTTTTCTTTCTGTTCATTTTGAACTGACCTCACACACACACACACACACACATATATATATATATATATATATATATATATAAATAATGTGTATTTCCATTGCAGGTTTGGTCTTAAAATTCATATAAGGTGGTATTAAAAATGTCTTAAAGAATCTTGAATTAACTTGGTTATATGTGTAGACACCTTGTAATGTTTGTACAGTATATTAACAGATTTTTCCTCCATTTTTGTTGCTGTTCAGCACCTGTACATGTAAAATGTGACGGTTTGTATTTGCAGTATTTGTCCCTCCTTCAGTGTGATCAATTAAAAGGCTGATGAAGGCTGAAAAGCGCAACGTTTTTATCCAAAGTTGAACATTTTTTAACTCTTGGTGCTCAGAAAAATAAAAAAAAAAACCTAACCGGCAGAATTTACACCTATCACCTCGTCGCACTGAAGGCATTTGTAGCGCCGTGTAAATACGCAGCGCTCCCAATGCAGAGCATTAACAAAAAAAAACCACTTTGCTGGATACTGCTGTAAATAAAACTCAATAACCGCTAAAATCAAAGTTGTAAAACAAAACAGAAACCTGGAATTAGAGAATTAACAGTCTGACACACCTGCATCACTCTCTCCTATGTGTGTGTGCGTGTGTGTGTGTGTGCGTGCGTGCGTGCGTGCGTGCGTGTGTGTGTGTGTGTGTGTGTGTGTGTGTGTTTTCAGGTTCATCTGCTCTCAGATGCCCAACCAGGTTCTTCAGAGCATCAGCATCATCGACACGCCTGGTATCCTGTCAGGAGAGAAACAACGAATAAGCAGAGGTAATGAACTCTGGGTGTGTGTGTGTGTGTGTGTGTGTGTGTGTGTGTGTGTGTGAGTGTGTGTGTGTGTGTGTGTGTGTGTGTGTGTGAGAGCTGACTAAGCTGCTGCTCCTCTGTGTCATTGTGTAACAGTCCTTGAGATTCTTTCACTTCCTCATATTGTATGAAGTCAGAGTGCAGTCGGCCTGCTGGGATCCAAACTGCTCCACATTCAGTCATCAGTCAGAGTTTCAGTTTAAACACCGGAGACCGACTGGCAGCAGAGGTCAGAGGTCACAGCATCCTGTCAGATCAGGGATCAGTTCTGACACGTTCTAGAAAGAGGTAGTCTGACTCACCGGATGAAGACTGAGGCTATAAACCTGCACTTTCGCGGCTTTTTAGGCTGCCATTTTTCCTTCTTTCTGCCGTCTGCATGTTACTCTTTTCAAAATACCCCATGCTATGTCGGCATCAACCTCTGAGCTAACAACCTACTCGCTGCAAATGGGACTTTGACCAAGCTTTGGATGATGCAATAAGGCATGCCTGCTGTGTAAAAAAAAAATCTACAGTGAATAGAACAACCTGTGAATGTGCCTCAGAAAAGCTCAGACTCCGTCTCACAGGATGCCCAATGTTGATCTGTTTTCTGACACAGCCAGTCAGAGTTCATTTGCTACAACTTTCAAAACATCTCCAATCAAACGATACCTGAACACAATCCTTTTTGCACTGGGAACGATCTCAGACCATCCCAACTATTGGATCAGCAAACTCTCTGTTCCCACTGTCAATAGAGCTGCTTTCCTCCCAGAAAGTTTGCCCAGTTAGTACGAGCTAACACAGCAGCAGGGCTGACACCCAGCACTGCATACAGCCCAAAATAACTCCACTAATAAATCAGGTTATTAAAATTCAGGGAGCAAAAGTCTGCAAATCACTAACTGCTGCTGGTTAAACATATTTGTTCAGAAAGCTCGACTGTCACAAAACACTGGTCGGTGAAATTTAGTGAGTAAAACTGTGACTGTGAAAAGTGGAAGGGACAAAAATATGATAATGACAACATGAAAGGGGACAGTCCATCATTCAAAGAGTACAGCACACCCTTGCTCTTCAAAGGTTAGAAGTAACGATCTTTTCTCAGTCAGTAGATCTAAAGTTTTACTGAAATGTTTGGACCTTTGGGTGCAGAGGAGCCAGATGTTCATGATACCTGCTGAATATATTCCTGATCCTCAGCAAATTATCTCCAGCAGCGCTGCCAGGACACAATTTCAATCTGTACCCCCCAAAAAACAAAACATTTTATAGGCAGATTTTCATTGAATGTCCTGATCTTGTTCCTGCTCTGCAAAGGATGAACCCCTTCAATAATTACAATGACTCCATAACCTTTCCTCAGGACAACTCTGACCGGATGTGGAGAGTTTTTCACAGTAAAACGTTCTTGTGAAATTGTTTATCCCTCTTCTCTCTTGGTTCCTGTTTCATCTCTTTGTCTGTTTCCTCTGATGAATCACTGCTGCTGATGTTTAACCACCACAGTTTATAAATGCAGATCTGAAACCAGAGAAACTGATCAACAGCAATTATCAGAGAAACGCAACTGAGAATCAAACAGTTACATGTGTACTAACTGAAGCTGTAGTGGTGAGGATCAGTAACATTTATGTACCATTATTACTGTGTGTAGTAATGTTAGCAGTCTGTTCAACATGTTTATTCGGTATAAAAAAGACGAGTTTAAAAGGTAACTGAAGAATTTTCCAACCTGCACCATGTTGTCCCGCGTTTTTATGTCTAAGTGACTAATGGGACTACTAGCACTATTTATATCGATATAGGGTCAAGTGGCGTTACATAGTGCATACCAGTGTGCATCTCTCCTCTCTCACATTCTGCACAGCTCTGCCCCCCCTTGTGTGTTGTGAGACTCTCCTCCCCTCTGTCTGCAGCAGACCAGAGAGACAGGTGTCTTTAAAAGTCTCTGTGTGTTCAGCTCTCAGTACGTCTGTAGCTTCTGACTGAATCTCTGTGGTTTAGAGTTTAGTTTTTCTCCTGTGTCCTGTTTTTACTTTAGATATCTGCTTTATTTTACTGTTTCATTTTCACTATCAGCCATGTTGGAAGTTGTGTGAAGTCGCTGCTCAAAAACTCAACATTTCCTTATTCTGGTGCTTCACAATAAAAGTTTATACATAACAAAACAATGGGGGACTTTTATTGTGAAGAATCTGAGGGAAATTAGTGGAATTAGCGGAGCTTTGTTAGCAGCTTTTCTTCATTAAAGACAAGTCTAATAATATATCTGGGAGGAAAGTGAAATCAGAGACAGTCACAGTGAGATGATGATGATGATGAAGAGCTGCAGACAAACAGCTCCCCTTCAACAGGTAAACTTCTTTTACCTGCTCTGCTGTGGAACAACTCATGCAGCATAAATAACAGGGGACTTTAGCCAAGGATCAGCGTGTAGCCCATTTTGTAGAAAATATGAGATTAATATTGTGCATATCCATACAGCCTGAAAAGGGATATGAATGTTTGTCCATATCACTCAGCCCTAAGAGAGAGAGCTGCAGTGTAACCACTCAGGGCATGTTTACACTGTCAATATACGTCCACTGACAGCGATTGTTTTTGTCACTGACAGGCTCAGACTGTTATTCTAAGTGTCTGACAACATTATGTAAATGATCCCTACAGAGATAGAGCTTTATGTTGAAGAGTAAAATCATTATTGTTTGAAACAACCCTGAAAACACCATCACCAAACCCACCAGACTCCATTTACATTAACAGCTGTTTTGTCACTGTAACACAAAACCCCTCTTAATACATCTTGGTTCATCTTTCCACTGTTCCAACAATCACCAGCTCTGGTTTGGTTGAAATGAACCCTTAACTCACCCAGTTAGATGTGACAACATGCTGCCTCTATACACACTAAAATGACTGTTTATTTAGATATATGTAGGTCCAGAGTCTTTGCTTTGCACTGAAGAGTTTTCGGGTTCAGTCTTCTGCTGAGTTTGCAAAGATTGATCTGCTTTATGTCATCTCAGAGGAAGTTAGCAGTTTTGTGGGAATCTTTGATAACACTGCTGACCTTATGTATATCTCGTAGACCGGCGTGTAGACCAAACTCAAGCAGTTTTTATTGTAGTAATTACAGTACAGATGCAGTGGGAGTGAATTAGCATGTAACAGTATATAACTCTCAAACTGTACATGTCAACAAAATTAGCTTGTGCACTTGATTCAGTGAGCAGTAATTAGCATCTTAATATAGAGTTGGTAGTAAATCAGTTATCAGTAAGAGGAGCATCTACAGACAACTATAGATAGATAGATAGATGGATAGATAGAGCACTGTCAGATATGTTGTTGAATTGTTTCTGTGAGTTTCCAGTCACCTTTCCTGCGATGTTGACAGTCTCGGAGAGCTTGTTTTTGCTCTGTGCACTCAGGTTGTCGTGCCATGCTGTAATGTTACATGATGAAATCTTTTCAACCAGGCCTCTGTGTGCTATTTCAAGTATGTGTTGGCGAACAACGAAGCTCTTAAGCTTGGCGCCGATTGGCTCTCTGAAAAAAGCTCTCTGAGTTTTCATTCTATTATTAAATTATTCATAACGCCTGTTATGATAAAACTTCACACAAATGCCTAACAGGATAAAATCATGAAGTGATGACATTAAATATCCATAAAACACTTTTATGGTCATTATCCAGCGTCCTATCTAATGCGTCTGTCTCATTCTTGTGAACGCGGTATCTCAAGAGCACCTTGAGAGAATTTCCTTGAATTTCATACAAACATCCACTTGAAAGCAAGGGTGAACTGCTTTGACTTCAGTGGTCAGAGGTCAAAGGTCAAGGTCACTGTGACCTTGTCGGTCTCATTCTTGTGAATGTGATAGCTCAAGAACAGCTCAAGGGAATTTTTTCAAATTTGGCAAAAACATCCACTTGGACTCAACGATGAACTGATACGGTTTTGATGGTCACAGGCATCTGTCCATTACTCAGCGTCATATCTCAGGAACAGAAGGGGAGACATTTGGTCAGATACTGAATTGGTGACTCTAATCTTGAAACTGTGCTGATTGTATAGATCTGCTGTGTGTGAAGCGTCCATGTTTTCACTGACATGGATGGAAAGTAAATCAAGGTTCCTTTTTGGAGACAGCATCTAGTGGCCATTAGTAGAACTGTATCTTTAAAGTGTTGAAATTCAACAGTTAGTTTTTGACACTGCTTGAGTCAGTCCTGTGTCTGAAAACTGTCATAGAACAGAAAAGTTGTTGGTTTGCTTTGCGGGATCAGTGTTTTTTTTATCGACTTTTTCCTGAAGGTTTTAAATGAGACGTTAGAGCCAAACAGTTACAGTCAGATATCTCAAATATACTCTGTGGTGTTCTGTGGGAAACAGTCTTGTTAGTCCTCGCTGAGCCATCATGAAGGGGGTCCTACTGGAGTCCTCTTGTGCTTTCAGTAGAGGAACTCTGTAAGGAGTTTAACTCTTCACAGTGTTCGATGTTCTGATGTGATGTTGAGGAGGTAGAAAAATGAAGACTGAAGCCCTCGGGAGGAAGCGGAGAGAAAGATCCATCTGCTGTAGAAGAGAAGTTGTTACAAATCTGGCAGAGAACGAGATCTATGAGCTCGATGACAGCTGGATCTTCAAATACACATTTCTTTTGGAGGGAACATTTGGAACGAGGAGGCAGTAAGCAAAGAATGCAACTTTTTAGTGTGTTTTATTCATTTTTATTTCTATATGAACCACTGTTTGTTATCAGCTGTTGATGTTTCTCTTCTTTCACTCAATTACAGTTTCACAGAAAAAAGAATTCTTTATTTTTTCATTATGCTAGCCCCTCTTATTTTACACTTAAGTGTATGTTTATTTAATGGTAAATAAATTCATAATGAAAAAAACAGGCCTCATCTTAGAAAGACAGAGCAAATGCATGAATAACTCAACAGTAGGCTATATACACTCACAAGCCATTTTATTAGGTACATAGGTTCAACTGCTCATTAACGCTAACAGCTAATAAGCCAAACATATGTCAGCAGCTCATCAACATTCAGTCATATAGACATGATGAAGACGAGCTGCTGAAGTTCAAACGGAGCATCAGAATGATGAAGAAAGGTGATTGAAGTGACTTTGAACGTGGCATGGTTGTTGGTGCCAGACGGGCTGGTCTGAGTATTTACTGGGATTTTCACCACAACCATCTCTAGGGTTTACAGAGGATGGTCCCAAAAAGAGACAATATCCAGTGTTGATGCCAGAGGTCAGAGGTCAGAGGAGCATGGTTTAAACACCACAGCCTACC
The DNA here is from genome assembly GCA_019142605.1 of Cephalopholis sonnerati. Lineage (NCBI taxonomy): Eukaryota > Metazoa > Chordata > Actinopteri > Perciformes > Serranidae > Cephalopholis > Cephalopholis sonnerati. Next base: position 41,188,497 of record JAGQAX010000015.1, read on the forward strand.
TGAGTATTGTTGCTGACCGTGTCCATCCCTTTATGACCACAGTGTACCCATCTTCTGATGGCTACTTCCTGCAGGATAACGCACCATGTCACAAAGCTCAGATCATCTCAAACATGACGATGAGTTCACTGTACTCCAACGGCCTCCACAGTCACCAGATCTCAGTCCAATAGAGCACCTTTGGGATGTGCTGGAACGGGAGATTCTCATCATGGATCAACTGTGTGATGTCATCATGTCAATATGGACCAAAGTCTCTGAGGAATGTTTCAGCACCTTGTTGAAGCTATGACGCCAAGAATTAAGGCAGTTCTGAAGGCAAAAGTGGTCCAACCCAGTCCTAGCAAGGCGTACCTAATAAAGTGGCTGGTGAGTGTGTATTCCAACAGCGAATAGTCCAGCTCCAAAAATAGAACATCAATACATGGTAGAGGATGTTGTTATCACAACAGGCCACCACAAATAAATCAATGAATGTGTGGGAGACACTGCACTTTAACATTTGAAAAAACTCTCTTGCTAATGTGCCATTGATGGCACACATGCCCAAGGTTGCTGACCCCTGGTCTAATAGGATAAAATGATGAAGTGGTGACATTTTATATCCCAAAGGTCAACTTCACTGTGACATCATAATGTTCTGCATAAAACACTTTTCTGTCCATTACTCAGCGTCATATCTCAGGAACAGAAGGGGAGACATTTGGTCAGATACTGAATTGGTGACTCTAATCTTGAAGCTGTGCTGATTGTATAGATCTGCTGTGTGTGAAGCGTCCATGTTTTAGAATGTGTAGTTTGCCTTCTGTTGTGGCTACATATGAGTCTGGATAGACACAGATGTGCACTGAAACTGTAACGTCACTAGTTCGGGGAGGCGTACAGCAGTGAGGTGGTAATTCTGGTTTCTTTGTGGTGTGTTCCTCTCACACTCTATAGACGTTATATATGGTCTCCTGCTGCGCTGCGTCCCTGTTGCTCTTGTATTGAGTCAGCCTGGATGACAGCATCAGTTAAAGACCTCAGCTGGACGGGTGGAGGGGTGGCTGGAGGGAGGATTAGAGGGAGGGACGGAGGGCCACAGGAAGCGGCAACGGGGCGTTCCCTCCATCTGGAAACATTTAGAGGGCCGCTCAGCTGAGGCCGAATTCCTCCTGAAGACATTCAACACACACACACACACACACACACACACACACAGAGGCAGGCTGACGTCAGCAGCATCACTGACAGATTAAACTCCACCATACAGACGCTGAAGGTTCAGTGAGATCACAGCTACTGCTCTGACACACACACACACACACACACACACACACACACACACACACACACACACACACACACTCATATTCAGCAGTCTGGACACAGTTGACATGTTGAAGTACACATGTGTGTGTTCTGCAGCTGATTTACAGTTCACATGGTTTATTTGACCACCTGTGTGTCGAGGTGTTGACCTCCGAGTTTGTTTTGTCAGACTGCCCATGTGATTTGTGCCGAGGAGCTCCAGAGGAGCGTGTGTGTTAGCCATGTGAGTTCAGAGTGTTTTATCACAGTTATGTTATATTGTCATTCTCAGCTGAGTTTTTCCGATCAGAGTTTATGAATCATGATTGAAATCATAGTTTATTGGTAGAGTGATTCTGCAGCGATAAAGTTAAAACAAATCCTCTTTCCCGTACATCATCGACTAATGCTGAAACTATTTATCTGTTATTTCATCAACAGGAGATTACTGTTATTAACTAACTCATCTGGAAACATGAGACCATACATGACGGGTGTTCATATTTTGCCAAACAAAGGACCTGTTTGTACCGAGTTACATCACTGGGTCTCACACTTGACTCATCAGCTGCTCATAAGGAACAGAATGAACATAATAAGAGACTTAATTCCTGCTGTGTTTACACGTTACCTCAACTTTTTTTCAGTTCACCTCTATTGTCGGCTTCAAACCCAAAAATGTTGTCATATTGGTGCGATTTTCTTTGAGACTCAAGCTGAAAACACACGGGCGCCACCGCTGCGCTTCATGTGACGTGTGTCAAGTGACGCCCCCGGCATAGACTGGATGCGTCATGCTGCAGCTCGTCAACAAACGACGAGGCAAAGTTATTAGTGCTTTCACGGAAAGATCTGTACTTCCTCCACCTCTGCATCGGCTTCAAATCATGTGTGGAATTCTCACCTGAAGAGACAATCCTCAGAGCTGTGACTGGCCAGGAACTATCTTTTTGGCCATTGTCTTTGTAATGACAGGATTGTGAGTCGTTGAGCTCTGATATTTCTCAAACTCAACAAGTCTCTCCTCATCCATTCTTCGTCACACATGAGACACAGCAACAGCTACAGAGTTCTCTTTATGCGTCCGTGGTGAGCAGAGGAGTCGAGCTGCCACAGGAGCAGAGAAAAAGAGCTGCTATGGGAGTTGGTATGTACAAGCAGAGAGCGAGTGGGGGGAAATTAATTTAAAACAATTATCCCCATGGGGACATTAAAGAACCTAACCTAACCTAATTCCGGGGGTGGCGAGGCTGGAATTAGGACAGTGGCAAATGCTGGGGGTCGGCGCATCCAGGAGCTGACGTGCGTCTTGCCGCAGCTGGTGTGAGGTCATACATTGACAATAATGGGGGCAAATTTGTGGACATGCTGCATTCACTGCTGGTGTTTTGGCCTTCTCTCTGCCATGCCATCTCATCCCCACCAAAAGAAGCAAATGAACTTTCAAGTAAACGAGCACAACGTGTGCTGCCCATCCCACCGCTACTGAAATTTGATCTCCTTCATGTTGCTGTGCCGTCGGACACTAGTGGCTTCATTAGTCCGTTTATAAATGAGCACAATATAACATTAATCACATTGTAATATTGTTTATTACTAATGCAACAGAGTGCTGCAGGGCTGAAGTTATTTGTAGGCCGACCCTGAAGTTAATGTCGCCCTGGTTCCCTCAAAAAAGGAAAAAGTCTATGGTACTTCAAATGTAGCTCCGCCCATCTGGTGGCACTTTTTATGTTACTACAATGACATTTCGGCCGGCACGTGACTGAAATACTAGTCATGATAACAAAAACAAGACTAGAATAATCCGATGACATCACACATATCATGAAAGATGACCACGGATGATTGGGTGTGGACCAACATGTTGTCTGTCATGTCTGTCGGCCAAGTCATGGCACGATTTTATGACCCCACAATCACCTAATCTGACACAGTGACTGTTGGAACAGAGGAAAACATTGTGTGGTGTGAACCCGGCATTACACTTTGTTCAGCAAGATTATCTTCACAAATGAACACCACGTTTATGACTTTTTTAACCGTAGATGCAGTCACCAGATGTGAAACATATGAAAAAGGCTTTAAACTACAAACTACACCAAGAAAATCTGGATGTAGACATTGCAAAGAAAGAACTGCTCCAAGGGAAAGGTCTTTAAATTAAGACAAAGCAAAGTTTGATCAGTTATTTTTGTACTTAGTGACACTTAATGTCATGTAGCAGTAAAATACAAACACTGACTGGAGCATACATGTTGTTGCTTCATGTGTTCACAGAGTCTCTGAGCTTTATGGAGGCCTTTTAAAAATGTGTTTTATGGAAACGTTGCTGTTGCATGTTTGGCTGCAGATCGTCTGCAGGGTGGAGCTGCTGCTGTTTGCCCGGTTGGCTGATGTGGTCAGAAGAGTTCAGGCTGGTCTGCTGCCTCCATCAGAGGGTGGAGTCTGTCTGCAGCGTCACGCTTCATGGCGAGGAGGGAAACTTTATGTCTTTATTTAATTTCATGCAGTGACATCACTTCAGTTATTGACTTCAGGAATATTTGGGATGTTCATCTGTTTGAATTCTGCCTCAGAATCAGAAATAGAAGACTCATTCATACAAACATGGTCAGTAAATATGGAGTTTATTAGCTGCAGCCAGCAGATCTACAGCTTGTTCTGTTCTTGGTCAGTCCACCATAATTTCCACCCTTAAGGCCACAGTTTTTGTCCTACTGGCTACTGAGTTGCATTATTGCAACTAGTAGACAGTAATTTACTGTAAATATGCCATCAAATATTTTATTGTATAGATTTACACTGTAATTGTAAAGGAGCAAACTGTTCAGTCCTCTGATGTACAATAACTGTAGATAGTGATTTTACAGGGGCACACTGCTAATGGCAGTAATAAATATATGTTAACTGTGAGGTTATAGTTAAATACAGTGATGTCATTGCACAATAATTCACTGTAAAAATGATTCAGTAATTCACTGTGAAAGTAATGCAACTGGTAGCCAGTAATCTACTGCAAATATCACTTTTATTTATTGTTACACACCATTAAAAATAAACTGATTGTTCTCATGTGAGGACCTCGGTGCTGTACATTATGTTTCCAACCATCCGTCCGTCTGTCCCATTCTCATGTGATATCTCAAGAACGCTGTGAGGGAATCTTTTCAAACTTGGCACTAATGTCCACTTGGACTCAAAGCCGAACTGATTAGATTTTGGTGGTCAAAGCTCAGGGTCACTGTTCATTCTTGTGAACACAGTATCTCAAGAACACCTTGAGGGAATTTTTGCAATTTTGGCACCACAACCACTTGGACTGGACAACACACTTACAGACTTGTGGACTTTGTGGGTGTGTTCTCGGGAATGGTGGGAGTGCTGAGGGCGGTCCAAATCTACAATTCGACCAGTTCACCAGGGGCGTCAAGCAGACTGTCTGCAGACTTCCAGAGAGTCTACTTGGGATGCTGACTTCAGCAGACTTCACTGATTTAATAATGCACAATTCATTGCAATACATACGTGACGCTGGAGTTTTTTCATTTGCCAAAAACATATGAATGCGTAAAATAGTTATTGATGGAGCTATTAAAAAGCTACTTGAATTGTGTAGGCCAGAAAGAAGCCTGTGATATAGAGATGTATTAATACATGTTTGTTTCAGTCACATGGGATTTATATATGGTTATCAGCAGGAACAGATGAGTTCAGCACTGTTCATCAACTTATATGACATATATATGAATATGACAGCAGTGATAGTTGACCATTTCCACGGCAACAAGTAAAACAGTCTCAAGGGCTATCAGCTGCTTGCAGTCTCTGTCCTCGCAGACTTTATGTGATGACAGTAAATACGTCACCATACGTACAACTGAAGTCTGCATGGGCTCAGTCATGACCTTTGGATTTAGCCTTGGACTCCAGTTTGGCCAAACTGCAAGAATTCATACAATGATTATGACATCATCTCTCACAAACCTCTGACAGTATACAGTGATGAAGGGATGAAATTTTATATCAGGTCAAAGGTCAGCTTGACTGTGACATCATCATGTTTTAACATCATATCTCAGGAACAGAAGGGGTCCACTGTCAGAGACACTGGACTGGTGGGCGGAGTCATACAACCACAGGGTGGTAATTCAAGTTTTAAGAAACTATTTACTGTTCAAAGACAGTGATTAGTTTTTTTTCTTCTCATCCTACAGAGCTAGGAGACATTAAAATCGCATACCAAACAAAATCTGGAGTCTCAGGAGGATAGTTTTAATTTTTTCAATCTCTCATTTTCTTCACATATTTCTCTTCTTTTTTTCTGTATTTTTCTGCTCTCTCAGTTTTCCTTCTCTTCTCATGTTTCTTCCTTCACTTCATTTTATTTCTCGGCTTCACTTCTCTTAATTTTTCTTCACTTTCACTCAGCTATGTTCTCTTTTTCCCTCGACTTAATTTCTTTTCACTTACTTTATCCTTCACTTCACTTGTTTAGATTATTTTGTTCTTTTCTTCTCACTCTTCTTTGTGACACTTCTTTTCACTTCTCTTCCCTTTGTTTCTCCTCTCTTCATATCTATTCACTGTTCACTTCACCTCTTTTCATCTCCCTTCATTTCACTTCTTTCTCTCCTCTCTTCTTCTTCTGGGGTTTAAATCTCAGTGTTTCAGTGAGTCACTGTTGGATCTGAGCCTAACTTGACTTCTTAAATGTGACAGTTTGTCCTCCTGGGCTTGCAGCCAGTCATCCCTCCCTTCCACTGGACTCTGTCTTCCCCTGTCCCACCCACTCCAGTTCATCCAGCCCAGTCCTGGTTTCTGGTTTCACTGGTTTGCTTCAGTCCTGCTCCAGTAAATGAACTCAGTGACCAACATGACATCACTGCTCTGCCGAAGGAATACGGCTGCAAAGCACCTTTTATTTTCTATAACTTCATTAAAGCCTGAATTCTTTCTTCATCTGCAGCATGTTAGTCTGGAGGTTTAAACTCATGTCCTCTCATACAGTTGGTGATTCAAACTAAACTTTTATCTTTGTCAGAGAAATCTGATCTGAGTTCAGCCTGTTTACTTCCAGAACAGCTCCACTCACTCCAGATAACTGAGCCTCCTACCTGCCTGTCAAACACCATCAACCCAGAAATCTTCTCTAGTCCGGACTGAGTGGAGTCCTGCGGAGCGAAGCTGTGAAGTCCTTCAGCTGGTGGCTGTTTGCTCTGCTGCTGTTCAGCAGCTAGTGAAACATGCTGGTGCCAACTATTAACCAGGCTCTCGTTCGTGCGGCATTTGGAGATATTTACAAACATAGCTGTTCTTGGTTTTCAGTGTCTGATAGTCCACCACGAACATGCTCGTCATCGCCTCGTTTTTCGTCAAAGGTTGTTGACGAAAAGTTTTTGTCATAGTTTTTGTCAGTGAAATTAATTCTGTCCTGACCAAGGGCTAAAGTGTTAGCTGAAGTCAATGGCCCTTTTTACACAGAAATCGTACTATATGGCCGCTACGAAGTCCCTTCTTCATGCCACCTTTGCATTTTTACACAGGACCAAGTGACCACGTCATCATGCTGCTGACGTATAACACGCATCAGCAGTGCTTCCTGAGCAAAAACAATGGCATAACATGGCAGTAACAACCATTAACTGTCCCTGTTACATGGCAGCTGATCATGTCCTCTTCTTGGAAGGTAAGGCGCTCTCGGACCTCATTGTTGCAGACATTTTCGAACATTTTGGCCACGTCTCGTCTCGTCAACAAAAATGAAATATAGATTTTGTCTTAGTTTTTATTGCTAAGATTATTTAAAGCTTGTCATCATCTTGTTTTTGTCATATAAAAAAGGAAATTGATGAAAAATTTTTGTGATAGTTTCTAAAGTGACGTCGTATATGAGCTGACTCATCTGGTGGTGGAGGGGAAGATGGATGGTGTGACACCTGCCAAGCTGCAGACACCTGTTCGAGACCAACAAGCAACAAAACCGGTTGTGATTTAGCGAGTCATTGGTGTTTTTCTGACGGCTTTTTACGCATCAAATGTTGGGTTTTTTTTTTTCAATGGCCTGTTGCTGTATTTCCAGCTGTGATAGTGCCATAAAACTTGTTGTTTTTAGTGAGACAACTCCGTGTTTCCAGCAGTCATTGTGCCCCTAAACTGAGTATTTTAAGCCAGAACATGATCTTTTCTAAACCATAACAAAGTGGTTTATGACATTAACCACAGTGTTGTTGAAATATGAAGTTTCAGCATATCTGCTACATAATAATGTAAAAAGGTAACATATCTGTGGTTTGTAGAAATGCCAACATTTTTCTGGCACTTTTTGCAGTTACACACTGAGAGACTGTAGGTCTCCTGTTTGTAGTCTGGACTGTGTGTGTGTGTGTGTGTGTGTGTGTGTGTGTGTGTGTGAGTAGTGAAGCAGTTTTGAGTGTTTTAGGAATTATGGTTATTTCCTGCATTACCAACTTCATTTCTAACCAGCCCCATTCATTTCTCTCAGGTTTCCTCTGTTGAACTCTGAGCACATTTTTTCCAAGACGTAAATACAGTACGTTGCAGCACTAAGAGGAAGTAGTATTGTTAGACTGAAGGTGTTTCCCTTTAAACAGGAAGTGGAACAAGTTAAGTAATCAGTTGTCAGTTATTAAACCCCACAGGAGAGTTTTCTGTCTGCATTCAGCAGGAATGAGTCTCGCAGCTCTGCAGGAAGTGTATTTACCACTCGTTCACTCATGAACTCACACGGCATCGTCACGTCTCCAGGGACTAACACCTGAACCTGCAGGTGTAACGTGAAGCTGAGGAGAGAAACTGTTTCTCCTCTCTGAGCTGACACCATGAGACACCTTTAAACATCATTTATTCATGAAGGGACAATTTCAGGCTGGAAAACTTCCAGTGCAGCTGATTCTGCACAGCCGCAGTAAAATCCTGCTTCACATGAGCGTCACACTGAGGAGGTCAAAACTCCAGCAACACAGAAAGAAAAAAAAGAGCAACTTCATTGTTAAATGTTTCAGCTCGTGGCCTTCGTCAGGGTCCTCATAAAACACAGTGTGAGCATTTCAGTGAAATGGTTATGAAGTAGGGATGTCGGTTTCGGTTAATTTTCCTTGTAGCAGTCCCACACTCCATGACCAGTTAGTCACTGGTTATTTTTATTTAAGAAAAAAAAAAAGCAAGAGCTGATGTCTTTTCTGTCCAGCGCTCAATTGACTCAGTGACTTTTAGCGCGGCATTTCAAAGCGATATCCATTTGGCTTTGCTGACACACAGCCAGCTATCTGCTTTAACATGCTGAAACATGGCGCCCACTGCCCACCCTCCAGACTCCACCGGTTAGCTAGACTCTGCACTGCACACAAGCAGGGTTGGGTGGGGGCACCTGTAGCATTGTTGAGTAGCTAATGTTAGCACCGCTAGCAGTACTAAAACTGCTAACAGAGCCAACAGTGATGCTAAAAGGGGTTTGTAACTCAAAATTGAGGCACTTACTCATCAGGGCGACCTGGGGGCAGACCGGAGGGAGGTCACCATGTTTCTACAACAATGCTGTTTGGTCGGGAGAGCATAAAGAGCGGTAATTGCCAAATTAATGGTGCCGCAAGCTAACGGAAGCTACCATCAGACTCAGGTGGTGCCATTGCCTCTAGACCGAAATGTCAACTTGTATAACCAATCAATATATAAATGTACATATGAACGCACCTTAAAAAATCCGAGACTGCGTCTTGCAGGACTGTCATGTCTGAAGTTGATATTCTGACACTGTGAATTGGAGTTGATTTGCCACATCTTCTAAAACATCGCCAGTCTAACAGTACTGAATGAATACAATTCTTTTTGTGCCGGGTTTCTGATCCTGGACTGTCCTGACTCCCCACCGGATCAGCAAACTTTCTGTTGCTACTGTCGATGGCGGCGCTCCTCCTGGAGAACCTGCACATTTAGTACAAGCTAACACAGCAGCAGGGCTAACATCAGACACTGAGCCGGTCTGTTGGTAACACACCGATCCTGAAACGGCTCAGGTCTGTCGTTAAATCCGTTAATAACCATGTTAGCCATGTGATGCTAACAGTTAGCCCTGTCACTGTGTTTGTTCTCTTCTGACACTATTTTACAAGGGCATGGTTACTGTATCCTGGGCTTAGCGCCGCACAGGACAGCTGTGATTGGTTTAGAGAAACAGTAACAAGCCCTTAGCAGAATGATAATTTGGTTCTGACAACAAACAGTCCTGACGACAAAACAAAACATATGACACACACATAAGACAAAGAAGCTTCGTCAGCTGGAACTTCAACAATTCGATCAGATAGGATCACTCTATCATTGTCATGTCCCTCCCGTCGTTAACTCTAAAAACAAATCTAATTTAGGTTTAAATTTAAGATGTTTGTATGTATTCCAACTGCTGCCGTCTTTTTTTTTTGTCCCAGCACAGTGGTATGGGAGGAGTTGTGGATATTTCCAGTGTTTCAGAAGAAGTTTCTGCTGAAGACAGATTTAATGTTGTTGTGTGTGTTTGATATGAGAGCAGGTCAATTAGCTGAGGAGGGCGATGCATTAAAACCAGCTGACTCAGTACAGAGAGGTTATCATGAGAGGAGCCAGCTGCAGCAGGAGGTGTGTCTCTGTCCTGTGATCATCATACGACATGATGGCATGTAGAGCGAGTGTGTGTGTGTGTGTGTGTGTGTGTGTGTGTGTGTGTGTGTGTGTGTGTGTGTTGTGTCCACAAACACTCAGAGGTGTGTCAGCCTGCAGTGATGTTATAAGTGTGAACAGCAGGGCCCCCATGTTAATGTTTAGGTTGAAATCTGATGCAGGAGGTGTACTGCTTCCACACACACACACACACACACACACACACACACACACACACACACACACACACACACACACACACACAACCCACTGCAGCATTAAAGATATCTGATGATTAATTTAATTGATCAGATAGGATTTGAACGTCTGTTTCTGAAGGAGTGAAGGATGGTGACGTAGTTTAAAATTGTCCTAACAAATTAACTGGCTGTCCTCAGCTCTGCAGGACTTGAGACTTTCTTAAATGGACAGATTTTGTGTCCATGCGTTGATTTAAAAGGTCTGATGTCTCGGCAGTTGTCAGACTGCAGTGAGAGTCTGAAGGGTGACGTGTTGCTGTATTAATAAATAAAGTCGAGTGTTTACTGAAGGTGTTTCTGTGTGTGTGTGTTCAGGTACACTGGCTCTATAGTCATGTATGTACTCTGTGTGTACTCTGTGTGTGTGTGTGTGTGTGTGAATGTGTGTGTAGTGTAAACTGCAGATATTAAAGGTGACCTTTAATACTGTGTGCTCGATATCTATTCTTGTTTTGCACAATGAATGAATACGTTGAAAAGTATTGTATTTCATGTCTCCATCTGCTGGTGGGCCGTCACGATAAGAGTATGCATGTATAATGTGATGTTAATTCTACTACAGAAGAGTCTGGATGATCACTGAAATTAGGTGGGGAAAAAAGTTGATATATCGATATCGATCGAATGAGTTGTTACCTATTAACATATCGGATATCCCTGTATCATCTCTAGTCAACAACTCTCTGTCCTTCCGTTCTGATTTGCAGCTTTTCAGACTTATTTTGTGGCTGAATATAATTTGTAGCTTCTTCAAATCTGAATGAGGATAGTGATAGTGAGATACTGGCTACAGTGATGAAACCAAACCAGCATCAGATGGACTGTATTCATAATCAATACGCCACAATAATATCAATAACCAGCGCCAATTCATCAGTCAATGAGAATGTGTGTGTGTGGGCGGGGCATAAGCACATACAGCCAGCAGCAGCAGCGACCCACCGTCCGACACCGGCACACCGTGAGGACGGAAACAGAGGGCTGGGCGGGGACAGAGCACCTGCCGCAGCAAGCCAACACGCCATCTGTGGCCATTTTGACTTGACCAGCGGACTTCACTACAAGCTGATTGGCTGAGACCGGCCAGTTCACACCGCTGACACTTTTCTCTGCAACATTCTGAAACGCTTTAGTCTCGTCGTGAATCTTTGGTCTGAACTGGACTTAAGAATGAGCGGTTTATATCTACATGGGGAGCAGGTCCTCATCTACAGAGATAAACATGTTCACTGCAGAGTGTCTGCAGTAGCCCAGACCGGACACACCAAACACTGGCTCTTCATAGGCCCATTTGTGTTTTCACATCAGTGTAAGAGACACCGATTTTTAAAGTGACACTCTTTTATTCAGTGTTGTTACCACTTTAAATCAGCAGGTCTGAGGAGAGGAAGAGACCTCTGAGGATAACTCAGCTCCTGAATAATGAACGCTAAAGGAATTCTAACCAGGAGAAGTTTCAGCTGGTTGCAATCTACAGTTCTCACCACTAGATGCCACTAAATCCCCCTAAATATTACACACTGGACCTTAAATAAAAACAAAATGGTTATTATTCGCTAATAAGAAACATAGTTATGAATATTGTTTTCAATTTCTGCAAATAGATCCCACTAAATCCTTCACTCTGGAGCTTTAAGGTTTAAAAGTGTTACGCAAGTGCCATTTGTGTGTGTGTGTGTGTGTGTGTGAGTGTGTGTGTGTGTGGCCTGTATGGAGCAAGACTTAATTTTTAAAATCTGGACCCTGAGATGAGAGGAGTTTGGATTCACTGGATGAGAACATTTTTTTCTGTAATCCTGACTGAAATTAAAACCCAACTAACTATAATTACATCACATTTTTGTTCTGTGGGTTTCAAGAACTCATTTAATTCATTCACATCCTACTGTGTGAAACATTTTTATTTTAGTCACATCGTGTTAAATCGACAGGAGAATGAAAGCAGCAGCAGCTCGGTGTGAACCACAGAAAGTCTGTTTTTAGTTTTACATTTTATTCCACTAACAACTTGTGAGAAGATCTTTGAAATTGTTGTGGTCTGAAACATCAGCAGAGGAACTGTGTTCACAGTGAAGGAGAAAACTGGAGTCGATCACTGATAGAAATCTGAGCAGCAGAAATGTTCTCAAAGCTTTTGTATCCATTTATTTTCCAGTTCAGAGCTGAGTGTCACCCAGTTTTAGAGGAACCACACCCAGACTGCTGCCACAGATCACTTTACACACACACAGATTTAAAGACATAGTATAGCAGCTGTAATGCCCTCAGTGCTCTCTGTCGTCCTTTTCAGATTCATACTCTGAATCTGCATGCTTGTTTTTTCCTCTCTGATTGTTGGAAAGCTTCATGTTCCACCTCCGCAGCTCCCACCATCAGTGTGAGAGATTTGACATTCAGTAATGAATTCAGTCAGAGGGCAGAGGGACGCCTGCATTCATAAATCAGCTGGTTCTGTTCAGAGCTGGAGGGCGTGTGAATCCTTTGATTCCACATGTTGAACTCAGGAGATGTGATGTGATGTGTTGATGCAGCGATTTAGTTTTCAGTTTTCCAGAACATTTTTCATGGAGTTGTTCTGATAATGCCTAAAATGCTGAATCGGGTATCAGTGAGTACGAGTCATTTATTTTCTGTAACCACTTATCCTGTTGGGGGTCGTGGGGGGTGGAGCCTATCTCAGCTGACACTGGGTGAGAGGCGGGGTTCACCCTGGACAGGTCACCAGACTATCACAGGACTGACACATAGAGACAGACAACCATTCACACTCACATTCACACCTACGGACAATTTAGAGTCACCAATTAACCTGCATGTCTTTGGACTGTGGGAGGAAGCTGGAGCACCTGGAGGAAACCCACACTGACACGGGGAGAACATGCAAACTCCACACAGAAGGGCTCCCCCACACTGAGGTTCAAACACCCCATCACCAGGCAACAATGCTAACCACTGTACCACCGTGCCGCCCCGTGTTACCACATAATTTATTAGAACCCTTTAAGGTAGTTTCACACTAGCAAAAAAATGGCAGTTTTCCCAGAAATCAATTCTTCTTCACCTCTTTAAAATGATAGCCTACACAGTGCTGTGAATCCAGTGGCTACATGAGGGTGAGAGGCTGTCAGCAGATAAACAGAGATCTGTGTGGGTACATGAGACCCTAAAAAAGAGGCTGGATCACGGGGAGTACCACCAGTTGGTCCAGGAGCTTCTCCTCCATGATGGGGAGTACCACCAGTTGGTCCAGGAGCTTCTCCTCCATGATGGGGAGTACCACCAGTTGGTCCAGGAGCTTCTCCTCCATGATGGACGTTTCCATATTTTAGGATGACTCTGGGGCAGTTTGACAACCTGCTGTCTATCATGGGGCCGTATAGCTCTGGGTATCTAGCAACCACTACCACCAGTTTCTCCTCAGTTGTTTACCAACTGTAAGCTTGTTGTCATGACCACCACAGAAGGCCCGCCTCTCAGATCATTCCATTGGACAATGGGGGAAAGAGATGACGTGGGGCGTTTTTCTGCTCCGAGTTGAAGTTTTTCCAACTCTAGGAGTTCAGAGTGCTCCGGCAAAAACGCCAGGCGTCTATGGAGCGCAGAAACAGGAGGTGCGTTGCGACACAAGAACCTCTAGCAAAAAGCTTAATTCTCATTAAAAAGCCGCCTCCAGCTGCTGAAACACTTTCTGTGTGATCGGGGCCTCAGAGGTCTTGGGGCCAAAACAATCTTAACCTACTCACAAACTTTAATGGGATCATGGAATATGAGCTGCCTTTAGTGGATCGCTTCTGGTCAGCAGAACTGGCACTAAGAGATGACACAAAGCCAACCATGGTCGCCAGTTATTTTTCTGCCAATCAATTTATCGTTTCAGCTCTTAGATGTTGTTTAGACCAAAGTAACAAATAGATTTCAGTTTCGTGTTCCTCTGGAAGATGTTTATTGAAATATCCATAACATTTGATGTAAAACGTTTCACCATAGAAGTAGAAAGTCTCGTTTTATGTCATCGTCCCAAGTGTTCATACAGACATGATTATGAAAGGATGAATTTCCTGTCTGCAGGTTATGACTTTGCGGAGGTGCTGCGTTGGTTCGGGGAGCGGGTGGATCGGATCATTCTGCTGTTCGACGCTCACAAACTGGACATTTCGGACGAGTTCTCCGAAGCCATCAAAGCCTTCAAAGGACAAGATGACAAGATCCGAGTCGTCCTCAACAAGGCCGACCAGGTGAGAGGATGATGAAGATTCAAGATGAGGAGCTTTGTCACTGTTAGAAAAATAACATAACCTCCTCTTCCTCACCTGCTCTCTCAGGTTGACACGCAGCAGCTGATGAGGGTGTATGGCGCCCTCATGTGGTCACTGGGAAAAGTGATCAACACTCCAGAGGTGGTGAGAGTTTATCTGGGATCCTTCTGGGCCAAACCCCTGCAGAACACCGAGAACAGGTCATTCATTCACTCATTCATTCATTCATTCATTCATTCAAACCCCTGCAGAACACCAAGAACAGGTCATTTATTCATTCATTCATTCATTCAAACCCCTGCAGAACACCGAGAACAGGTCATTCATTCACTCATTCATTCATTCATTCATTCAAACCCCTGCAGAACACCGAGAACAGGTCATTCATTCATTCATTCATTCATTCATTCATTCAAACCCCTGCAGAACACCGAGAACAGGTCATTCATTCATTCATTCATTCATTCATTCATTCAAACCCCTGCAGAACACCGAGAACAGGTCATTCATTCACTCATTCATTCATTCATTCATTCAAACCCCTGCAGAACACCGAGAACAGGTCATTCATTCATTCATTCATTCATTCAAACCCCTGCAGAACACCGAGAACAGGTCATTCAGTCATTCATTCATTCATTCAAACCCCTGCAGAACACCGAGAACAGGTCATTCATTCATTCATTCATTCAAACCCCTGCAGAACACCGAGAACAGGTCATTCATTCATTCATTCATTCATTCATTCAAACCCCTGCAGAACACTGAGAACAGGTCATTCATTCATTCATTCATTCATTCATTCATTCAAACCCCTGCAGAACACCGAGAACAGGTCATTCATTCATTCATTCATTCAAACCCCTGCAGAACACCGAGAACAGGTCATTTATTCATTCATTCATTCATTCAAACCCCTGCAGAACACCGAGAACAGGTCATTCATTCATTCATTCATTCATTCATTCAAACCCCTGCAGAACACCGAGAACAGGTCATTCATTCATTCATTCATTCATTCATTCATTCATTCATCCATTCAAACCCCTGCAGAACACCGAGAACAGGTCATTCACTCATTCATTCATTCAAACCCCTGCAGAACACCGAGAACAAGTCAGCTATTCATTCATTCATTCACACACACACCCCTGCAGAACACAGAGAACATGTCAGATATTCATTCCTTCATTCAAACCCCTGCAGATCACTGAGAACAAGTCAGCTATTCATTCATTCATTCATTCACTCACACAAACAAACACCCCTGCAGAACACAGAGAACATGTCAGATATTCATTCATTCATTCAAACCTCTGCAGATCACTGAGAACAAGTCAGCTATTCATTCATTCATTCATTCATTCATTCACACACACTCCTGCAGAACACCAAGAACAGCTCAGATATTCATTCATTCATTCATTTATTTAAACCCCTGCACAACATCAAGAACAGGCCCAATAACATTCATTCATTTACTCACCCTTCATTTATTCAAACTGCTGCACAACACAAGAACAGGTCAGATATCATTCATTCATTCATTCATTCATTCATTCATTCGTTCATTTAGCTGTCCAGGTTACAGTATTTTGTTAATTCATTCATTTGATATTAAAAAAGTTGTATGATTTTGTTCATTCTTTCACCTGTTCTGTTAATTCATTCATTCATTCACTCCTCAGGCGTCTGTTTGAGGCGGAGTCTCAGGACCTCTTCAGGGACATCCAGAGTCTTCCGAGAAACGCAGCACTCCGTAAACTCAACGACCTCATCAAGAGAGCGAGGCTGGCCAAGGTGAGACAGGAAGTGACACGTTGTGTTTGGAGTTAACACCAAGACCAGCTGCGTTTTGATTGGTCCTGGAATTCTGGGAATGTCCTGGAATGTTTGGTTGTGTTTCAGAGACAGAAAAAAAGTCAGGAAATTTGATCACTCTCATTAGATGAAAGTTTGAAGGGAGTATTTTTGTTTTCTCAGGAGTCAGCAGACGGAGGTCCTGGATGTTGTTAGCTTAGCTTAGCACAGAGACAGGAAGTAGGGGGAAATGCCATGGTAACCAACTTCAGAATGAAGACATGAATTTTCTGCTGGACTTTTTTAAACCTTAGGAGGGAAGGAAGCTCGAACTAATAAATCAGAGGTCAGTTTGAAATGTGTGGAACCTGAAGGTGCTCCATCAGTGTGACGGTGTTTGAAGTTCAGAGGGTGGAGCTGAGTGTTTCTGTTGTTCGACTTCCTTCAGGAAAATCCTTCTTTCTTTTCATGGTTCAAAGAAACGTCAGGAGTGATGGTTGTTTTCAGCTCTTGGATACGTAGTGCTTACCTCACCTCCTCCACCTCCTCCATCTCTTCCACCTCCTTCACCTCCTCCACTTCATATATTATTATACAAACTTCCTTTTTTCCTTTGACCTCTGTCTCCTTTACTTTACTGCACCTTCTTTATGTTCCTGACCCATCGTACTCCACCTCCTTTTCTTCCTCCACCTCCTTCAACCTTCACTGCTTTTACTTTTTTTCACTTCCTCCTTGCTGGCGCTGGGTCGTGTGTCTATCTGTTACACCTTGAAGGAATTTCGTCAAATTTGACACAAACGTCCACTTGGACTTAACAAGAAAACGATAAGAATTTGGTAGTTAGAGGTCAAGGTCAGTGTGAGCTTGCATCCATCTCATTCATGTGAAAACAATATCTGAAGAGCCCCTCGGGGAATTTACTCAAATATGACACAAACGTCCACTTGGTCTCAAAAATGAACTGATTAGAATTGGTGGTCAAGGTCACTGTGACCTTGCATCTGTTTCGTTCTTGTGAACATGATATCTCAAGAAGGCCTCAAGGAATTGTCTTTAGATTTGTTACGAATGTGCACTTAGTCTCAAAAATGAACTGAGTAGAATTTTGAGGTCAAAGGTCAAGGTCATTGTGATCTTGCATCCATCTCAGTGTAATGAACAAGATATCTCAAGAGGGCCTTGAAGGGAATTTCTTATGGTTTGGCACAAACATTCACTCTATAATGACTCTATAATGAACTGACTAGAATTTTGTGGCCAGAGGTTGAGGTCACAGTGACCTTGCATTCATCTCATTCTCTAAAACACAATATCTCAAGAACATCTTGAGGGAATTTCCTCAAACTTGGCACAAACATCCACTTTTAGTCATAGATGAACTTAGTAGAATTTGGTGGTCAAAGTCAGTGTGATCTTGCATCCGCCTCATTCTTGTGAACATGATATATCAAGAAGGCCTCAAAGGAATTTCTTTAGATTTGGCACAAATGTCCACTTTGACTAAAAAATGAACTGAATTTGTTGGTCAAAGGTCAAGGTCACGGTAACCTCATCCATCACATCCTCATGAACGCAGTTTCTCAAGAACACCTTGACAGAATTTCTTTAAATTTGGCACAAACATCCACTGGAACTCCAGGATGAACTGAGGCTTACAAGTTCTAACTCTAGTTGCCTCGATCACCTCCTCCTTATGTCCTTTGCTAATTTAATCTCTTCATTTACTTTAGCTTTACTAACGCTCATTGAGTCAGTGGAGCACCGCACTGATAGGAAAGGCCTCTTGTGTTTTACGTCATCTTGTGGTTACTCAACTGTTTCTAGTGTCGGGCTGTTGACAGCAAAATTAAGCAAAAACTGACATCCCTGTCCTAACAGAACGTAGGATACTGCGGCACTGGACCCTGTTAATCTGTAAGAGTAAAGTTTGTCCATATTTCACCCTCAGTTAATTTCTTCAATTACAGACGACGTCGAATAACATTCATCTTGTGTGAATTAGCAGCCTTGTCGTTAATGAGTGTTTGTTGTTTTCTCTCATGAAGGACTTCTTGTTTGTCTGCTGGGTGGAGTTAATGAGAGCTCTGAGAGTATTTAATCAGCCTGGAGCTGCGCGGTGTTTCCGCTGTGTGATCAGTGAGTGTGTCGATGCTGTGTGAATGAAGCAGGCACAGATGTGAGGGATAAAGCCAGTGTTACAGCCTGGTTATTATTATTATTGAGCCTATTATTATTCAGCAGGTTTCAGTTCTGGAAGTAAGGAACACATTTTGGCTGCGGTCCATCAGCAGCTGATGATTGTTTTCTCTGCAGAGGTCATGTTCTCAGAGGGAAGTCTGACACGGTCTGATGCATTCAGACCAGTTTTATCAGGTTTCCTACAGTTTCCTATGTATTCCACCTTTTCCACTGCAGGAACTTTATGTAACACGACACTTTTTCATTGTCTCCGGTTCTGCTTTTGTTTCCAGTGCTTCTCTGTTTGCTTTGTGAACCAGATCCTGGAGCTACATGTGGGCTCAGGTGCAGGTTTGAGTCTCAGTGGTGTGATCTGTTTGTGATGTAAAGTAAAACTGGACAGCATGACAGCAGAGATGTGATTTTAGCATGAAGTTAAACTGCTGTCAAATCAATCTGCTGATCTGCAGTCTGCAGGAACTATTCATATAAGTGACATGTTTATCAAAAGTTACTTGTTAACTATGGTTTGGAACCTCACAGGTAAAAGCAGAGGAGTGTTTCGTTATTTATCAGCTCAATAAACTCATCAGGTTCAGTTTCAGTAGCAGCATTGAGGTTTGTTTTTAATGTGTCTCCCAGAGTTCCCACAGTCATGGGAAACCTGGAAGAGACACAGTCATGTTTTCCAGGCCTGGAAATGTCATAGAATCAGTGAAAATCCTTCAAAGTGTTGGAAAAGTCATGGGATTTAATTGTGTGTAATGAAATTGTTGCAGTAATCTTCAGTGGATAAACTTCTACGTAATGTAGCATAACAGCAAATGTATTTTCTGTAGTTGTTGACGTAACGTAGCTCTAACGTGCATCAATCAGTGACATTTTCTTAACCGTCACGTACACTTCTTCACTTACCCCTCATGATCTGTCTCTCTCTATATCCCCACTACTTTATATTGTGTTTAGATAGAGCAGGAATCGTACATGTTGGAAAAACGCTGGGCAAGTGGGGCAAGAAAAAAATTCTCATTAAAGATCCTGGAAAAGTCATGGAATTTTTCTCTAAATTTTGTCCATGAAAATGTGTGGGAACGTCTGTGTCTCAAACATGTCACAGAGACACAGGTTTGGTTTGTGGTGAGAACACATTTCGAGGAAAATATGTGATAATGCTGGATATCTGGATAACGATATTACCTGCAAGAAATATTATATGATATACACAGATCAGTGGCTCGATCCCTACCTCCTCCAGTCCTCCATGCTGAAGTATCTTGAGCAATGACAGAACCCTAAATCGCTCCTGATGGCTGTTCCATCGGTGTGTGAGTGTGTGATGGTTGCTGAGTAGCAGGTGGCACCATGCGTGGTAGCCTCGGCCAGTGGTGTGTGAATGTGTGACTGTAGCATGTAGTGTAAAAGTGCTTTGACTGGTCAGAAGACTAGAAAAGCTCTATACAAGTGCAGTCCAATTACCACTTACCAAAAGTGATTTAAATATCTGTGATGTCATCACAGTGTAAAGTCTACGAACCAAGCAGGAAGTTGTGGGCGGGGTCAGGGGGAAAAACACTTCCGTGCATATTCAGTGAGCCGCATACTGCAGAGGTAACCCCAGAAGCTAGAACACTTTTTTTGTGCATACGCCAGGTGAGCAACTCCATTGGAATGGAAAGGCGCCATCTTGGAGTCTAGTATCTAGGTATTACTAAAATCTATGGTCATAATTTACCCTTTAAAAAATACAAAAACAGGTCTGCACACTAGAAACTGCTCCTTTTGGAAATTTTAATCGTATTACTGCATGTGACGTTTCAGGCAGCAGCCCTTCATCAGACATGAACAAGATAAGGAGACACACCTCTATGTATACAACCAGTGGTGGACGCTGAACAGATCATGTGATAACACATGTAGCTACACAGAAATCGAGTACAACGCACTGCAAAACCAGTACAAAATCACATCAGTCATTCTTCTAATTTACCCTTTCCCAATACTTGTTTTTACCGAAGAGATCTTGAATGCATCGTGATGTGACTCAGTGTAACCGGCTGCTAACAGCTAACGTTAACTAGCTCTCCTCCTGCTGACATCAACATGGATTTGTTGTTCACAGTGCAGCATTATCAGGGAGACAACAGGCTGCGCCTGCTGACATGTTGATAGTGAGTTTACTGCTTCCTTCCCAATGGCGTCAGAATTGTCTCTACTGGCCCTGGGATGGCGGGACGCTGTTAGTCTGGAGCGCTGCTTTTTAACCTGCGCAAAGTTGATGTGACACAACAGCAAAACATTGTCCACTGCCATCGGTGAATGTCGTCTTATTTGCTGATAGGCTGATGGAAGTCAACAATGTGAATATCGGCCAATACTGATGTTCAGACAATAATCAGATGCCTCCCTCGTTCTGTGTCACGTCTCACAGTTACAGTAGTAGAAGGCGTTGGACGAGTAGGAACGCGGTTTTGGATAAACAACCAAAGATTTCTCCGCATTTCTCTCATGATTGTGAACTTTTGTCTCAGACAGAATCGCTGCGTGTCGAGGGACCTCCCTCTTGGGGTTCTTGGTTGTAACTCCCAGTCCACACTGGTACACTGGTTTTATAATGGGACGTTCCTGCAGTCTATAAAGACCAGCTTTTATTCGTATCTGCTAAAAAGCTTTTGTAAACAAGTGTTGTTTTTTTTTTTTACCAGACGTGTTGACTCCTGAGACCGCTGGCTTGTCTGTCAGAACATATTTTTGTTCTTCCTCCCTCGATTAAATATTGATTAATGACACTGATGTACTCAGAATTCCAGTGACCTCACTCCATCCATTTATACCCCCTCCCTCCTTTCCTTCCTTCCTTCCTTCCACCTCCCATAGTGCTGTGGGCTGGTATGAAGGATTGAAGGGTCTCTGCTCTCCTGCATTCCTTCCTCCTCCTCCTCCTCCTCCTCCTCCTTCTCTTCCTCCTCCTTCTCCTCCTCCTCAGTGTAGTTTACCTTCTGACCCGGCGCCGTTCAGTCTCCTGTTGTTCTCTTTCACTCCTGAAACTCCTCCTTCATTAATGTCATCCAGACTTCAAGTTTGACTTTTATCAAACAAGTGAAAAACCTTTTTCTTTTTCTCATTCAGTCGTCTCGCCTGTAGCTTCTGTTAGTGAATTGATTCTCCATATTGTTGATGTACTCAGAGGTCAGAATTATGAATCGACTGTTTCACTAAAAGTGTACGAGAGACTTGGTGAGGATACGAAGTCATAACTGTAAAATTAAAGGTCAGGCATTTTAACCTAAGTCAAAATGATGAGATACTTCAGTGGTGAAATGTGAAAACACCTCTATAGTGACAAACTTAATACAGATACAAATCAGAATAGTTGCAGTCAGACATTTTAGGGAACAGAAAAACAAAAAAATCACATTTTTAGTGGAGAGGGACTCTGACATTTTTAACACTTTTGCTGCTGAGAGTTTACAACCTTTCAAATTAGTTCAAATATATAATGTCATACTGTATGTTATATATGTTCAGTGGCGTAAGGCACTACAACGGGCCCTAGTGCACACTATTATGAGGGGCCCTAAGGCACACTACTTACTTGTTATGTGCCTAAACTAGCTGCCATATAACCTTATCGTCGACAACACCAACATGCACATCACCCAGAAATCATCACTGCGTACACATATAGGACAAAAATACAAAAAACATAAGGAACTGTTCTGTTAACTGAATTGTTTTTTATACCTTATTAATAGTTTGTGTAGAGTAAGTGTATATTTTATGTTTTATAACATATTGTTAAAGATTTCTACGAGCTATTTTACAAAGAAACATGACAGATGGGTTAACTGTGAGTTTACTCATGACATTACTCATGACTCACAAGGGCCTGTTTTCTGCCTAACGTATAGTTGGAGGGCCCATTCTCTATGGCCCCTCATCCCATGGGCCCCAGTGCAGCTGCCCTGCCTGCACTGTCTGTATTTACGCCCCTGTATATGTTGAATGTCGTCCATGTCCTCTGTCTGAGCGTACCTGTCCTCTGTCCTGACCTCAGTCTTCCTGTCTCAGCTGTGTGACTGAGGAAACTGTTGTATAAACAGCGCTGTTGTTGAACGAAGCTCAGCAGAGGTCTGACTGCAGGCGGTGTGTGCGCATGTGTGTGTGTGTGTGTGTGTGTGTGTGTGTGTGTGTGTGTGTGTGTGTGTGTGTGTGTGTGTGTGAGCCTTCCCTTTCGAGGGACTGTTGTTTGAGTTGAAGTTAAACAATTTCATGACTTAAACTATAATAAAAACTTATGGGACTGTTCCTTTAAACGCAGCAGCTGATCCCGGCTCGTGAGTGATGCTGATGTACTGTCTGCAGCGTTTGTGACTAACAGCTGACATTCTTCTTCTTCTCCTGCTATTGCCGCTGTCGTCCCCGCAGGTGCACGCTTACATCATCAGCTACCTGAAGAAGGAGATGCCGTCTCTGTTCGGGCGGGAGAAGAAGAAGGAGGAGCTGATCATGAGGCTGCCAGAGATCTACACACACCTGCAGAGAGAGTATCACATCAGTCCCGGGGACTTCCCCAACGTCACCAAGATGCAGGTACCAACAAACAAACAAACAGGAAGTGACATCAGGGCTCCAAAATCACAGTTTACACAGACGTCATACAGACAGAATAAAATCATAAAGAGTAGAAGATTTGAATAAAAATTTGGAGACCTGTCAGACAAATTTTGAACTCACAGCTGTTTGTTTTTGGACATGTCTAACCCGCTGTTAGCCCACGTTAGCTCGGAGCGCTAATTCAGGTTCTTTCCTTTATAAGGTGAACATCGCTGTCACTCAGTGAACCCCGTTCAAAAACCTTCAAATATTCATACTGAACAGCCAGATCTGCCTCGACACACAGTCGGTACAGCCCTCGAGTAAATTACAGAAACTCACATTTTGCGTAATGAGTACTTTTGATTTTGATTTTGATATTTCAGATGGAAATTGCTGCTAAAACTTAATTACGTGTGTCAGATTTAGGGAGATTAAGTGGCATCTAATGGTGAGGATTGCATATTACAACCAGCTGAAACTTCTCCCGGTTAGAATTCCCTCTGTGCTCCATGTTTAGGAGGTTTCTACTGAGAGCCGAATTATCCACAGAGGTCTCCTCCTTTCCAAAACAAACAGACCAGGGGCCACATTCACAAAGCTTCCCTAGCACCAAGACTTCTCCTAGTGATGAAGGTGAAAAACTGTTCGGAGCAGAGAGGAGGACTTTTATGAGACTGAAGAGTTTCTTAATCAGAGGACAAAATGGCGGAAACACAAAGAGGTGGATGCTGGATGACAGTGAGGAAATGAAATGCTACAGATTAGATCGTGCAGGGATAAAATGTGGGATCAGTCTCATTAGGGATACGCACACATTTCCCACTTAACCCTTTAACACCAGAAATAAAATGATCACAACACTGAGATATTTGGAAAACTGGAAAAACGCAACTTGAGTCTGTCTCAGCCTACAACTAACACACTGCAATGACAACACTGTCACAGTCAGCAGATCATTTTGTAGGGACACAAAAGGGCGCATCTGTGACAACCAATCACATCTGTTAAAAGATTGCATCGTACGTAGCTCTGAGAACTTTCCTAAATCACTACTAAGATAAGACTCCTTACTGAAGGTTTTAAGGCTAAGTTAGGAACTCTCTGAGGCTCAGATCACACAGAATGTGTTTTGCAGTTTGCAAAATATGAGTCACACCACACTGCCTTTTTAAAAAAATTTTTTAGTTCCACTAGTAAAAAAAAAAGCTTGCCTTTTTATTGTTGCCAGGCAACCACCCCATCGCCTCCTCACCCTAACCTTCCTGTGTCATCAATCTACAGTGTGTGTATCCTCCAGTAATCAGTGTGTAGTTCCTGACATGTTTCAGCAGAGGGTACTGTCTGTAGCTCTGGTTGAGGGTGAGAGGCTGTCAGCAGATAAACAGAGATCTGTGTGGGTACATGAGACCCTAAAAAAGAGGCTGGATCACGGGGAGTACCACCAGTTGGTCCAGGAGCTTCTCCTCCATGATGGGGAGTACCACCAGTTGGTCCAGGAGCTTCTCCTCCATGATGGGGAGTACCACCAGTTGGTCCAGGAGCTTCTCCTCCATGATGGGGAGTACCACCAGTTGGTCCAGGAGCTTCTCCTCCATGATGGATGTTTCCAGGCATATTTTAGGATGACTCAGGGGCAGTTTGACAACCTGCTGTCTATCATGGGGCCGTATAGCTCTGAGTATCCAGCAATCACTACCACCAGTTTCTCCTCCATTGTTTACCAACTGTAAACTTGTTGTCATGACCACCACAGAAGCCCCGCCTCTCAGATCATGCCATTGGACAATGGGGGAAAGGCGGAGATGACTTGAGGCGCTTTTCCACTCTGAGTTGAAGTTTTTTTCAGCTCGAGGAGTTCAGAGCGCTCCAGCATTTCTGCGTAGAGCACAGAAACAGGAGGCGCATTACAACGCTAAAACCAAGCAAAAAGCTTCATTCTCATTAAAAACAATTACAAAAAGGCGCCTCCAGCTGCTGAAATGCTTTCTGTGTGATCAGGGCCTGAGAGGTTTCTCAGAGTGTTTGTGAATACGGCCCCTGGTGATTTAAACCAGTAAAAACACTGAGTAAAACAGTTTCACATTAAAAAATGGGTGTTTTCTGACGTCCTTGTCACAGAGGGGCTGCTAACTGCAGTGGCCGACGTGAATGTCCAGAGTCAGTGTTTGGTTTGTCCCTTCTGGGTTATTGTAGAAACATGGCGATCTCCATAGACGAGGTCCTGCTCCCTGTGTAGATATGAAAGGCTCATTTCTCAATCCTACACACTGTAAAGTGAAGATTATAAACGCGGGACTTAAACTTGTGGTATTTCCACTTTTACTTTAGTAAAGGATCTCAGTACTTCTCAGACCATCAGCTCTCACAGAGGCGTGGATGATGTCGATGTTAAAATGATCACTTGTGCAGCCCTACGTCACGTCAGTCCGTCTGAACACAAACAAAGAGTGTGAGAACAAACTGATCTTCAGATGACAGTAAACACTGTGTCACTGAGGGAAACTGAACACTGGGACTGCTGGAAAACACTCTGCAGCTGGTCTGTCAGGAGATGCTACACTGCAGGTGTGTGTGTGTGTGTGTGTGTGTGTGTGTGTGTGTGTGTGTGTGTGTGTGTGTGTGTGTGTGTGTGTTCCCCAGCTACACTTGTATTTATTGGATTATTGGCGAGAGAGCATGTTTCAGATTTTTAGGTTCCCTGGTGAGACGTGTACTCTCATGACACACACACACACACACACACACACACACACACACATGCTCTGACACGTGTTGTGTAGTATCTGGACTCACGTGTGTGTGTTGTTGTGGAGAGGTCAGAGGTCAGCGGAGGACACTGTGTCCAGCTGCAGAGAGCAGGAGGTTTGACTCTCAGCGCGGCTCAGTCTGATCTGCAGTGACGGACGAAGTATTCAGATCCTTTACTGCAGTAAAAGTACAAATACTGTGAAGATACTTTACGTCCTGCATTCAAATCCCTTCATTATCAAAAGTATATATCAGCAGAAGTTCTTAAAGTAAAAGTACATATATTGCAGTAAACTGTTCCATGCTGTCAGTGTTTTCATTTTATCTGATGTTTTTGGATTAATATGACTGCTGCATTAATGTGTATGTTGCATTTTACTTGTGTGATGTTTAATCTTGTGTTCATTTTTTATTAGTTAATTATATTTCGAATGATCAGTTTGAATTTGAAATGTAACTGATGCTGTCAGATAAATGTGGTGCAGTACAAAGAACAATATTTGCCGCTGAGATGGAGTGGAGTTAGTACGAGGTAGCAGAAAATGGAAATGCTCATGTAAAGTACCTTGAATTTATACTTTCAGAAGTACTGGAGTAAATGTACTTTGTTAAATACCACCACTGAGTGTCAGGTTACATTTAAGGTTTCAGCCAATCAGCTTCATTCACCTGTGACATCATCCTGCTGTGACCTGCAGGTGGAGTTTTATCAACTGACTTCAGTTTGTTCAGATATTTGTTGGTTTGTGTTTGTTTTTGTCGCCATCTGTCAGTGAAGAACGGGAACTGCAACAAACAACCAACACTGAAGTTATCTTAACACTTAGAGAGATCCAGCAGAACAAGTGACGTGTTGTAAAGTGAAATAATGGAACAATAAAACTGGTCAGATTTCCTAAAGAGACATTTTAGGATGTTAAATAAATTATAAGAATCCCAACAATTAAAATAAGATCACACATTTTTGACTTCATACTACAAGAACCATGTCAATATTATTTTTTATATCGAACACATGTCCTCTGAGTCAAAATGAGATTCACAGTTATGATGATGATTATTATGATTATTATTAAGCATTACAGAGCTGTAGTTGGTCACATTTACTAAAAAGATAACTTTATGTCACATTTGCTGAACTGTCACTATATTCATGCAGCTCTAACAGACTCAGATAATCTGTGAAAAAAATTAATATTCCTCTGCCTGCTCTGTTGCCTTGTTGCACTTCTAATGGCCTCACCGCACGGAAGTCCATTAGAAGAACAAGAACCACGACAAAAAACAGCCACTCAGAGCTGAGGAGTCTCTGCTGTCAGTCAGCACTTGTGAACTGAGATCAAACTGTTAAACGAGGCAGCGCTGATTGCCTGTTTCTCTCCCAGCATGTGTTCAGAAACATATTTGTGTTTATCTGTAAAATGAGTTTGCTGAGGCTGGCGAGCCTTTTTTTTTTTTTCAACGAGTGGAGGCGGAGCTGTCGCTGCAGCTGCTCTTGCCACAGTCTTCCACATGTTGTCGTTCTTCATGCTGGTTGGCGTTTTTCTTCTAATTTTGGTATTTAACAGCAGACCAGGCCGTTTGTACACACGTATGTACCTGTCAGGTCCAGAAGAATTGGATCCCTTGTACCTATCGTAGCTGTGGTACCAGAGAAAAACGAGTGCTATAACATTTTCAACATTTTGGCATCGATTGGTACCAAAGTATCAGTTTTTGTGACTTCTGATTTCTAATATGTGACACTGTTTTTATGTGAACGTGTGCTGACTTGACCAGGACTCCCTGGAAGAAGAGATCTTGAGTCTCGGTGGGACTTCCTTGATAAATAAAGACATAAAAAATAAATAATCATATTTGTGTGTGTTCTCCTGCAGGACATGTTGCAGCACTACGACTTCAGTAAGTTCCCGTCTCTGAAGATGAAAATGATCGAGTCGGTGGATAAGATGTTGGCCACAAAGATCGCCGTTCTGATGTCGATGATCCGGGAGGAAGAGTCCAAGCAGCCGCCGGCGATGGTGTCGGGCGGCGCCTTCGAGGGCTCTCAGGACGGGCCCTTCGGTCAGGGCTACGGCGAGGGCATCAGCGCCGGGGCTGACGCTGAGGATTGGATCGTCAGCCGCGAGAAGCACCGCTACGACGAGATCTTCTACATGCTGATGCCCATCAACGGCAAGATCACCGGTGTCAACGCCAAGAAGGAGATGATGAACTCGCGGCTGCCCAACACCGTGCTGGGGAAGATCTGGAAGCTGGCCGACTGCGACCGGGACGGCATGCTGGACGACGAGGAGTTTGCCCTCGCCCAGCACCTCATCAAGATCAAGCTGGAGGGCTACGAGTTGCCCAACGAGCTGCCCGACCACCTGGTGCCCCCAGCTCACCGCAAAAACCCCACCGCCGATGCCCTGTACAACCACAGCGAGGACTAGGGCGCCAACAGGGACGCCGAGCTTCCAACCAAAGAGACTGACTGAGCTGAGAGGAAGTCCAAATGTACAAAGTCACCAACGTTTCTGCTGCTGATGTTCAGCGAACTGACAGAAGGTCACAGTTTAGGATTTCCACACCGAGGCGCTCGACGATCTCGACCATCGACTCAACCGCTGATGTCACCTGTAAACAAACCGGCCGAAAACAAACAAACTGAGGAAGTCAAATATTATACACTTTTATTTTGGTAAGATTTTATATACTGTAAAACTCAGCTGAATCCGATTCACCAAAGAAGAAAAAATAGCTTTGTATTTTACTAATCCTACTTTAATTTGGACGCTTTTATTTTGAAAGAGGACATTGATTTAAAGACATTTCCTTACATTTAACTTCCTGTCTTAATTTTCCTTCATATTCTGCTTCAGTTTGTGTAAATGACAAAACATGTGAGCGGCTCTGATGTAAATGACCTCCTCCAATTTACTGATTCATGAGAACATCATTGACCTTCAGAATAAAAGCCGGAGAGGGTTAGGTAGTAGCGTTTTTTTTTGTTTGTTTTATAATCATTAAAAAATACAAAATCTTTTTCATGTTTTCCAGCCTTACAGTTCAGTGCTACTTCAAATCAGCAATCTTATTTTCATAGCATTGTTTTCCTGCTTTTATTCTGAAGGCCAGATGCATTTTCCAGAAGCTTTACTCTAAACCAAGAGTTCATTTTTAAAATCTGTTATTTCTCCATCACATTATAACTCGCAGGCTTCGTAGATCCTCGTCTTCAATTTGCCTTCACACTCCCTCCCTCTCTGCGGAGATGAATCAGCTGATCAAACATTAATGAGGCTGATCAGCAGTCGTCACCGAGGACAACAGATGGATCAGATTTCAGTCTTTACATTCAGGTTAAACTCCATAACAGAGATTCAGGAGCTGAGAGCTTCTTCACTTCCTTCCTCCAACTTTTTACATCCAGAGTGAACTTCAGTTTGCAGGCAGATGTTTGTCGGCACATAGAGACAAATCATAAAATAAACCCATCACCACTGAGCACCAGCTGTTTCCAAAATGACTCCAAACTACATTACCCATCAGGCTGCTGAAGCTGTTCACAGTTGTGCTCTAACAACATTCAATATGAGAACCACCTTCGTGGCACTGAAAACCCAGAGTTAACCCTGAAGTTACCTTGCTATCTCCAAATCCTGATTTATAGTACAGGCCTCGGATCTGTTTATTCTGGAGAGGAAGAGACTCTCTGGATAAATTCAGCTCCTGGTAAAAACCTCCGGAACAATGAACACTGAAGGAATATTAATCAGAAGTTTCAGCTGGTTGCAATCTGTAATCCTCACCACCAGATCCCCCTAAATCTGACACACTGTTCCTTTAAGGTTAACAAATTCAGTCTCTCCAGGATCTCGCTGCAAAAAAAAACTTGAATTTGTGGCCAATTTTGTCAAAAATCGCAGCATTTTTCTGTGATTTTTTTTGCGGGAAATTGTGGCAAATGACAAAAATTACAAGTCAGGAGAAAAACAAAGTGATTTATTTTTTTTTAAAACTAGTGTCTCCAAAAAATAAGTGCTGTAATGCCTTGCTATAATAATCATAGTGAATATTCCAAAAACAGCTGCAAATGTTTCAGCTCTCTTCTTTAGTTTTATTGAATTAGTTTCAAAACATGGACTCCAATAATGTTTTCCAAAAATCCTGAGTGAATATTGTAGCTCTCAAAGCAGACAATGTGACTGTAAAACAACATGTAAGCTACATCTGCTGTAAACAGAACATTTGAATCAATTCAACACATATTGTATGCATTTAAACAAAGGGACAATTCTTATGTCAATACAGAGCCTTTCTCCATACTGCAGTGACATTAGCGCCATTTGATGACACGGCTCATGACAGAAAAATCGCGGGACTTTTGAAAAATTGCAAACCCCTGTAAATATTGTGGACTTCTTTGAATTTGCATTAATTAATGTGAGGGACTAAGTAATTATTTCCAACATAATTTTATTGAACAAATTAAACTAAACGCAATAAGCTCCGATTATAAAAACGAATGACAGTTACTTTTTAAAGTGTAATTTGCTACTGCTTCTTCTTTTGGTACTCTCTTTCTTCTGACTCAAAAAAGCCCTCGGTGAAATCACTGTCTTTCACAATGTGTTTCTCGTGCAAATTGACATTGAAATGATGATAAACAAAACAATAAATTGCCCTAAATTCATCTCTGAATAATTTGCAAATATGTTTTGTATTTTAAAGAACATTTAGATATTTTATCAAAAGTTTTATTTTAATTTTAGAACAGCAAAGAACAGAAAACATCTTGTTACTAAAAACATTGTCTTCTTTTATCCAGTAGATATTTTGTGATTATAAAGAAATGGGTCAAAGGATGAATCAGTTGTCAGAATTTATTCATGATGTCTCCTGCAGGTGGACGGACTGTTTCACTGTGTTTCAGACTAAAATCTTACAGAATGAAAGGTGTGGATGTGATGTCACAGGTGTCGAGGTCACATGATCATGACTCCAGCAGGATCACAAAAATCCAAAATTCATCAAATCAGAGAAACAAAAAAATTCTGAGTAGTCTCTGTGTCCACGTTTCAGAGCAGTAAACAGTTACTGAGGAGTTCAGAGTGAGTGCAGACACAGGACGGAGGGTTCAGGAGTTCGTCAGAGGTCAAAGTTCACAGTCTGTCCTGTTTAAACAGCTCACAGTCAGGACGAGGTGACGCTCGCTCAGCTGCCGCAGCTCGCCGTTAACTCGTCCTGTGGGACGGACAACGTCCTGAAATGTGTCTCTGTGTTTCCTCACATTGTAAACAGCAGCAGAGAAGAGGAGAGACTCTGACCTCTGACCTCTGACCTTTGACCCTTGCAGACTTTCCCTCTGATGGAAATTATGGAAACGGCGTCAGTCTTTTTATTTATGGACTTAAAATACAAGAAAACTTCCTAACATGTCAAAGAGAGGACACGTCTTTCCAACATCGTCCCAAGATGTTAAAAACCAAGACAGAAACATGCACTATGTGGCCAGAATATTTTGGACGGTTGAATATACCAGAAGCATGTGCATTACACAGCTGCTGGTTTCAGTGTCTCCTCCACCAGGTGTTGAACCTGCTGCAGGTTCCCATTCAGACCAGTCAAGTTCTTCCACACCAAACTGGGAGAGTCATTTTCTGATGGGGCTGGCTTTGTTCACGAAAACAGACCAGAAACAGACCAACCAAGTATGTGACCAGGGGTGTCCCAGTACTGTCGGCCATACGGTCTGCCTGTGAAAGGGTTTCCAGACCAAACACAGTGTTTCCCTCAGAATCAGTCTTTGTGTGGCGGTATTTTCTACATGGATTAGGCATTTTGATTTTTGATTTGATTTTAAAATGTTCCTCCGCTCTGAACACGCCTGAAGTTACACCATGAAAATCTTGTAACTTCAGATCACGACTGTATGTAGAAAGCTAGTTAGCTAAACATGCTAATGTTAGCATCTTACAGTAGAGTGGATAAACTCTGTGAAGTCATTCCTCATACTCTTGTTCTTGGGTTTTGGTTTTGGAAAGTTTCAAAATGAAGACTCTACAAATTAGCATGGTTAGAACCAGTGTGGTAAACAAAGACTGTCACGCCTAGTAACGGTTGCTAAGATGAGATTGGACAATTTCTAGCTCCTTTTACGCTGCCTCCTCAAGGCGGGGATGTCACTCCATGATGCTGCCTTGCTGTTCTGAGTTGGGGGACAGTGACATTTTGACAGTGTTATGCATGCACACGATGCGGGCATGTTGTCTAAAATCACCTACTGGAGCGACGTGATGTCGCTGTAGTTTGGTTCTGTGTAAAAATGCAAAGGCGGCATAAAGAAGGGACTTTAGCGCCATCTCTGTGTAAAAAAACTACTTTAAGAGGGAGGGCTTCAGCAAACAGTTGGAATTTCTTGTCTTTGTGTTGACTTCATACAGCCTGCCTCTAAAGTAGCTTTGTATTCAGTCTGGGCAAACGTCTAGCACTAGAAACCAAAATGTACTCATGCTAACTGCCTGCTAAACTTGCTTCCAGAGAAACTCGGATGTCAAAGCTATATTTGCACCCTCTCCCGTCAGTGCCTGTTCATTTCAAAGCCTTTCGAGATAACAACGAGGGGTTAGCTTGCGTTTGGTGGAAGCACTTCCACAGCCGTGCCTCCTCGTTTCAGCTTCTGTCAAAGCTTTTATCTGTCAGTGCCTTTTTCAGTTTTGACGCCCTCTCTTCTCATGACGGGACTGCAGTCGTCCTCGAGGATTCAGCAGCTGGGTGGCTTCTGTTTAGTGCCTTTAACTTGCAAAGAAACACAAATAAAAAGTAAAGTTTCTAGTTTTGAATCAGCCTCTAACGGCTCCAGCTGGTTTTGCATTTCATCTGTCCATGAGAGAACGTCTGTAAACCATCTCTGTCCCTGGTTTAATGTCATGCAGTCATTTAGTGAATGAACATGTCAAATCTGCTTCCTGGTGGTTTCAGGAGCCTTTCTAATGTGTCCTGTGTGTAAAGATGCAACTCTCAGTCAGAATGTACGTTCAGTGAAAAGCTCTAAATCTAAATCTTCATTTATCTGAAATGTAAAAGTTTTTATTTTTGTGATTGCGATGTATTTTGTATTCTTGTTGTGTGAACGTGTTACTGGTCAGAGGTCTGTGTCTGTGTTCTGATGATGTATGACTGATGATGTCATCCTGTTAGCAGAGGTGGAGACAAATAAAGTTTATTCTACACATTTACCCAACATGCTCTGGTGGTTAGAGTTACGTTTTTCCTCCATCACATTCATCCAACAGCTCAGTTTACATTTGGATTCAGATTTTACATCAAAACTTTACAATACTTGTATCAAATAGGATGTTTTAATTTAAGGCATTTCGTAAGTTTTGGGGTTTTTTGTGCAAAAGTAAAATTAGTTTTGACTTTTAACGCTTTGAAACCTGAGCAAATTGGCTTGATTTCTTTCAAAAAGATGGGAGGAGGGTAATGAGCAACAAAAGAAGAAATGGCCCCAAAAATTGCAAGAAATCAGTAAAAAGAGAAAATGAAAAAAAAAAGAAAATTAGTTTTAAAAAGATCAAAAATAAACAAGGAAATGACCTTGAAAAAGTGCTTAAAAATTCTAATAATTCTGTAAAATAATTTTTTAAAAAATGTAAAAAATAAAAATTATAAAGAAAGAAACAGCCCAAAACTGCCATCACCAAACCCACCAGACTCCATTTAAATAAACAGTAATTTTAGCCTGTGTAGAGGCAGCATGTTGTCACATCTAACCGGGGCATTAAGGGTTAATATTAACCAAAACCAGTTGGTGTTGGAGTTGGTGATTGTTGGATCAGTGGAACGACAAACCAGGATGTTTTTTGTAAGTTCTATTTTGTTTCTGTTGACTGTGTTTTACAGTTTTCTTAAATTGAGTCTGGTTGGTTTTTTGGGGATTTTGGAGCATCGTCAGTGTGCGTCCACTAAAAGTGTTTGTTTTTGTCACTGACAGGCTCCGATTGTTTTTCTAAGTGTTTGACAACATTATGGAAATCGTCCCTACAGAGACAGACCTTTGTGTTAAAGACTAAGATGCGTTTTTGGGGTGCCCAGTATCCCAGTAGGAAGGTTAGGCACCCCATATACAAAGGCAATATACGGCAGACTCAATTCCAGTCTGCCGTCCCAGCTGCATGCAAATGACTGTTTATTTAAATGGAGTCTGGTGGGTTTGCTGACGGTGATTTTGGAGCTGTTTCTGGTTAAACAAGACAAAATATCTGCAGAGGTTCCTCGTCAAAACAAATAGAGCAGGGGTGTCATTATAAAACAGTGCGAACGATCCGTACAAAAAATGCACGTACAAACAAAATCAAAAAATGTGTGTGCCAGAAAATATTTGACAATTTATACAATCATGCATCCACCTCGCCATCTGTGTCGCCAATGTCCCGTCTCCAAAATGTACATAAGCATGGGTCAGAGTTTCTCCCATCAGGTCCGTTGTTATAGATCACACCTTTGGCATGGAGAGTGGCGTACGCCTCTCTCAGGCCTGGTTTTGTGCGTGCCCAATGATTCTAAGTGAGACACCAGCTGACTTAAAGCAGTAAAAACACTAAATGCTAATTCTGCCAATATACCCTCCAAAATCCTTTAAAGTCGCTCAGGTCTGGTTTGAACTGAAGGTTTGAACTCCGGCTCATCGTAGGGACCAAATCATAACTTTAGCACAGAGATTTAAAATGAACACCTGAACAGGAAGTGTTTCTCCTGCAGAGAGTCGTTCCGCTAAAAACTGTCTCCAGTGATTTTAATAAGACAAACAGTGCTGGTTACGTAACGTCCTGTCTCAGGTTGTGTCGGCCGGATGACGGATGGACGTGTGTCATCAATCATATTCATGACAGGAAACCTCCCGGCTCTCTTTCCTCTCCAGCTTTGTTTTTGTACAGTAACATTCTGCGAATCATAAATCATGAATACATAATTCAGCTGCGTGTGTTTCACTCTGCGTCTGCTTTATTAAACTGTGTCTATATACATGAGTGTGCTGGTGTCTCTTTGAAGGAGGTTTTTATTTCAGGTCTGGAGTTTAAAGCAGAAACAGTGATGTGGTTTAAAGGACCATTGCTGTGTTTTCTCACGTGCCTGATCTCATTATTTATATTCTTCAGTATTTTCTCATTTCTTCTGACAGACCGTGAGAGACTGCTGCTGTTCAGCAGCTCCTTCCGTCCTTCCGTCTGTCCTGTCCTCGTGAACACAATATCTCAAGATGACCGTGAGGGAATGTCTTCAAATTTGGCACAAACGTCCACTTGGACTCAACAGTAAACTGATTAAATTTGGCACTCACAGGTCAAAGGTCAAGGTCACTGTAACCTCGTTTGTCCCATGTTGTGAACGCGATATGTCAAGAACGCCTTGAGGAAATTTCTCAAACTTAGTACAATGTCCACTTGGCCTCAAGGATGAACTGATTAGAATGTAGTGGTCAAAGGTCACTGTGACCTCACAAACATGTCTTTGGCCATGGCTCAAGAACTGAGTGTGACATGCACGGTACCCTGGGTGTGGTGGCTGTTGACACTCTGGGACACCGTGTCAACTTCAGCCTGATGTTTTGTTCTTTCAACAACAAACACACGAGGTTATGTTTAATGTTGTTGCATTACATTCACACGGAAATCCATCCACAGCCCCTCCCACCTGCCCTACTCGGACTTTTGCCACCTTAACTTGCGTTGTTGTTCCGCTGTGTTTCCCCCTGACGTCGCTGGGTGCTGTTACACAATAACAGCCACTGGCCGTGCATCATGCCAACGTAAAAGGACGGCTTTGTTCGTCTGTGTCTGACACCAGAAGTCACTGACCAGGCACCAGTATTTGACAGCCTGTGACACCAGGTTGCCCATCCACCCCCCCACCATCACAAATGGATCATATTTCTGTGGGAAACAATAATGCTCATAAAGAGGGCTCTGAGACAGCATCGCAACTGTTTTTGGAATCCTCCCATGCTCCTGCAATTTTACTGCAAAAACACCTAAATATGTCGCAATATAGCTCTCTCTTTATTTTTTTTTTTTTACAATCGGGCATCAGGCTGCAATAATCCAAAAGAAAGCTCATGAAATCCCAGAGGGACTGGTTGTTGTGTGACTCTGGTGTTTTAAAGAATTAGTTCAGTTTCATCCAAAATCACACAATAACACAAACAAACTAACTGATGAAGGCGACAGTCGACCAGCAGCTCCTTTGTTCAGCACATTAACTGTATATAAAGATGGACGACACGTCTCCACTTCCCCCCACTGTACAGAGGTGAAGCTAAAATATCCCGGATAAGGCCGCTGCCATCTTGCTCTGTTGACGTCATTTGGAGCCAGAGTCTGCGCAGTAGGAACGTCTGTGGTATCAAGTTTCTCAACCATATACTTGTCTGACCAATCACAAGCAGCGGCTCCAGCTGGCTCCCAGAGTTTCCAGTCATGTTGTTAACATGTTTTATAGAATTGAATAACTAAATAAAACCAAACTTATCAGAAAAACGAACACTTGAACAAACAGCAGCGTGAAAAACAACCTTAAACGACAGAAACCATCTTTTGGAAACATTTATTTGATGTGTTTTTAGTTATGTCCTCTCCACTGACATGGAGGGGGGGCCGGCTTCATGACCTATACTGCAGCCAGACACCAGAGGGTGATTGAGATGTTTTGGCTTCACTTTTTGGGAGCCGCCATGTCGTCCATCCTGATATACAGTCTGTGGTTCAGCACAGTAAAATTTCTTTTTTTGTCAAAGGACTCTGGTGGCTTTAAAGAGAGCATATAAAGGCTTTAGCTCCCTGACAGAGAGGGCTGTTAAATGGCAAAGTCAAGCAGCGACAGTGTTCTAAATGTAGCATACATTTATCTGATCATGATTTTTTTTCTGTGGCTAAAACACATTTTGCTGCTGCTCCACAGCAGGAGCATCGCCGTGCCAACCACGATTTATTAGGAATTTACCTGTGGATGATTTGTACAGTTAAAATGTTCAAATACAGGGGCTGCTGGTAAATATCATTTCTGTGTGTGTGTGTGTGTGCATGCGCGCTCATACTGTCGGTGTGAACTTTGACCCCTGCACCTGCTGTCAGGTGAGCAGAGCTGCTCATGCTGTAAATCCAATGGCTTCAAAGTTCACACACACACACACACACACACACATCACATGAAAACACACTTTTTCCTCCTGTGGTAACGTTTGCTAACGGACACAAACTTCAGACTGGATGTTGGTTTTTATTCCAGAACGTCTTTGGCTCTGTGACTCTGCCTGACACTCTACAGCTGAGAGGATTCAGAGGGCGACAGTAGAAGGTAAGAAGAGATCTGTTTCCTCTCTGAGTGTGTTTATGTGCAGAACACTGCATGTATAAGTGCCTCGGTCGCTTCTCTTCCTTCTCTATTGTCTCTGTTGTTCTTTCTAAGTGTGTGTGTAGATCTGGAGTTTAGAGATCTGTGAGTGTTTCTCTGCTCTGACATGTTTGTAGTTCTGCAGGATTTATTATCTGCAGGTTATTTTAGTCCTGAGTGACTGTGCATCTGTGTTTCCTGATAATGTGATCATGTGTGAGCAGAGGTGTGATGGCAGGGAGATAGATTCATATTATGTACATATTTAGTACAACTTAATTCACATTTAATGCCACTTAACTTCTACTTCTGCTCCACTAAATCTCTAAATATTGTATGTTTTACTGCACTACATTTGTCTAACAGGTAGCAAATTGTGGGATGACTTTAATATATGATGCGTATAGTTTCAATGATTTCAAGAGTGTGGGATTTTTAAAGGAGGCAGAACGAGAGATTGCTGCTTTAGAATCAAGAAAAATGTCACATTAGTCTTGAACATTCATAAAACTTTACTAAAACAGATTAAAATGACGTCATTATAATAATCCCTTCAGTTGTTACAAGAAAATCAGACTTATAGGATTCAATAACAGACACAGATGACTCAGTGAGATGGAGATTTTTTAGGTGTTTGAACTGAAATGTTAATCTGTAAACTCAGATAAATGAAGTGCAGTAAAAACATCACACACACACACACGTACACACACGTACAGCAGAACAGGGTGATGACACTGCGACTGAATGAGAACACAGATTATGACAGCGCAGGTATTTTTACTGCAGCGTTTAATCGAGGGTGTGACCGCACCCGTCAGCATAAAGCCAAATAAGCTGCTGACTCAGTGAAAGTGACCTTAAATTTTGACCAATCAGCTGCCAGCACACCGTCCAATCGCACCAAACGCTGCATCACATACTTTACAATCTGACTTTAGATGTTTGAGATATCCGGCCTGATTTCCATGAAGAATTCTGATGACTTTGTAACCCTCTGGTGTCGACATCAGGACAGAATTTGCCCTTAAATATGAAACTTTATTGCTCGGATTTCAGGGAAATGTCCTGATCACATTCCTGCTCCCCAGAGGAAGAATCCCAGTGATTTTCTGACTCTGTGATGTCACCATAGTGACATAATTTGACCTTAAATATCAAAATTTAATGCACAGATTTCTGTAAAATGTCCTGAACATGTTCCTGCTCCCTAGAGGAAGAATTCTGCTGGCTTCATGACTTCAAGGCGTCACCACTAGGACAGAATTTACCCTTAAATATAGTCGGAGATATAATAGGTTGCATGATAAGTATGACGAATATTTATGCTTCCTTAGCCAAACCTTAGTTTGAGAAATAAGTGTTGTTACAGTTGTGCTGGTCGTCCCATGAAACCACTGAGTGCTTCACAACAGCTGCTGCCTGTATGAAGTTTGAGCAGCTTCATGTGCATCCCAGAGGATTACTGCTTCCTGTGGGAGTTGACTATGATATGGAGTCGGTCACATTTTTACAATTCGCTGTTTCATCACTAATAAACTTCACTACTTTGCTACTGGATTTCAAGACGTTGGCATTTATTCCTCCAAGGCTCAAAGTGAAAAACAATCTGTGTGCACGCCCAGTGATTCGGATTAGAAAATGTTACTCTAAAATGTAATGGGCTCTTCCTCGGCCCATGCTGTACCCTTACAATGTGTTTCATGACGATCGGGCCAGTTGTTTTTACTGCTGACAGACAGACAGACAGACAGACAGAGGTAATAATGTGACTGCTGTCTGACGTTTTCCTCTGGTCCAGACTGCAGACGTAGGCAGGTGCTCCTGGTAGATGATTGGTGTTAAAGCTCAGGACTTTGGCTCCACAGACTGCTCTGCATGCTGAGATTAAAATCACTTTGGGTCTTTAAAACTGTGAATATTTATCACCCTGATCAGTGAAGAAGATGCACATTTGTGTTTGTGATTAATCTGTGAACACACATATTTGTTTTCTAGCAGTTGTACAAATCGTTTGTATCTTTGTATTTCCTGCATTTTAATGTTTGGCGTCACACATAATCGTACATGCTGTATAAACACACACACATATATTCTGCTCTCATGCATTTTAAACGTCATATATTTACTTACATTTATATGCAATTCATCTTGTGTTTCCTACTATCAGGAGTAATTAGAAATGTTTTAGTCTTTGAAGATTCTTACTCAGAGAAATAAAGCTCATATTTAAGCGTCTTTGACACTTGTTCTTTGTGCTCTCAGACAATCAGGATGGAGGGCGAGGAGGACGGGGCGGGGCGGGTCAGAGAGCTGCAGGAGCAGAGGATGGCGGTCCAGAAGAAAACCTTCACCAAGTGGATGAACAGCGTCTTCACTAAGAACGGGGTGAGACAGAAGAGGAAAAGATTTAACAGGTTTCATTAAAACTGGTTACAACAAAACAAAGAAAACACACTTGTGGTGGTTACAGGGCGGCACGGTGGAGCAGTGGGTAGCATTGCTGCCTCACAGCAAGAGGGTTGCTGGTTCGCACCCTGGGTGGGATGTTTGCATGTTGTCAGTGTGGGTTTCCTCCAGGTGCTCCAGCTTCCTCCCACAGTCCAAAGACATGCAGGTTAATTGGTGACTCTAAATTGTCCGTAGGTGTGAATGTGAGTGTGAATGGTTGTCTGTCTCTATGTGTCAGCCCTGTGATAGGCTGGTGACCTGTCCAGGTGAACCCCGCCTCTCACCCAATGTCAGCGGGGATAGGCTCCGCCCCCTGCTGTGACCCCCAACAGGATAAGCGGTTGTAGAAAAGAATGAATGCCATGGTTACATGAGCCCAAAACTATCTTAAGCACAGAATTTGAGTAAATGTACTTAGTTACATTTCAACACTGTTCACAGGTCTGATTTACTTCAAAAGAGCCCAAACTGAGAAAGAAATTAAAATACTCCAGATTGTTGACAGTGAACCAGGACCAGGACTGACGCTGACTTGTGGTGGAGCAGAGAAACAGAAATGTGCTGAGCCCTGCATTAACGCTGGTTACAGTAATAATAATCCTAATGACGCTGCCTGCATGTGTCTGCAGACTGATCCAACGACAAACACAGACAGACACACAGACAGAGAGCCGGCATGGAAACACAGCAGGACTGAACACACTGTGCTGACTCTGACATGCAGGACTGAACCAAACAGGACCAAAAAATACAGTGTTCATACACTTAGACAAACTTAACTGGTTTAATGTGACGAGCGCTTCAAATCCATTTACTCACTCAGGTTGTATTTTTTGAGGTACTTGTACTTTACTTATGTATTTCTATTTTGTTTTACTTTATATTATTATTAAGACACTAAAGCAGAATGTACACTTCTGCGTCAAATCGATGCCGTACCCTACACCATACCCTGACGTGCACCTCCCCAGAAATGTAACTCCACGTCACAGTGACGCAGACCTCCTGTCTGTCTCTGTGAGCTGAAACCATTTCCCTCAGTGGAAACTAAACTTTGATTGACTTTAATTTCACAGATAAGAAACAATAAACTGTGCTAATAACGTTAGCATGTTGTATTTGTTTGGAAAACGTCTTTAGTATAAGACAGTTGTTTTGTCAGTGAACCTTGTGAGCTGTAATGGAGCTGAATTTTGTAACGTTATCTTTGTTAAATGTTGCTGTTGTCCCTGGTTTTATATGAGAAGAGAAAAAGGTCCGCTAGCCGCTAAGCTAATTTATACAATGTAAAATGCCATAGGCTTGTGCTAATAATGTTAGCATGTTGTATTTGTGGGGAAAATGTGTCCAGATAAAGACAAGTGTTTGTCTGTGAATGCTGCCAGTTATAGTGAAGCTGATTGGTGTTTGAAACTGTCTCTATGAAGCCATGTTTAATGTGTGTTTAATGTGTGTTTAATGTGTGTTTTGAATCAACTAAACTTTACAGCACTTCACAGAAACCCCACCGCTGACTAGTGCTTTGGAGGTGTAACTGCAGAGTGACACAGACACCAGCTAAGGCTGAGTGCGTAGGCTCTGTATAAAGCTGATGCACAAGTAAAAATCCCTCTTAATTCGTTTGCAGAGAAAGATTTGATTCAACCATGATGCATGTTTACATATTAAACCAGTGGTTTTCAAGGGCACAACAAAGGGCAAACCAAAATCTCACGGCACACCTGTATTTGTGCACAAAAGCTTCTATAATGTGAGTTATCACTCTGATTAGGACACGAGACGTGGATCAAACGAATGAGACGGTTTAAATTAAAGGAAACTTGAACATAAGTTTTGTTTGGGTTTTGTGATGATGTCAGTGATGATGTCAGTGTTATTCCTCCTGTTATCTGTTATCATTGTGAGTCATGTAACTGCGGTCTATCAGCTCATACACAAACACATTAATCACCAGTTATGAACGCTAATCTCGACCTCCACACGCTCTCGCACAAATGGTGTGGAATAAAAATAGAAGAGTTGTTGCTCCGTCTCGGGCAGGTTTGACAGATTCCAGTCGG
This sequence comes from Cephalopholis sonnerati, assembly GCA_019142605.1. Classification (NCBI taxonomy): domain Eukaryota; kingdom Metazoa; phylum Chordata; class Actinopteri; order Perciformes; family Serranidae; genus Cephalopholis; species Cephalopholis sonnerati. The sequence continues at coordinate 41,230,170 of JAGQAX010000015.1, forward strand.
TTCATGTAGCTCTGGGTTTGATTTCACGTGTTTTCTCTGATAACTGGATGCCAGCTGTTGGCTGAACACTGAGGCCCGCTGCTGCTCCTCATTCCCAGAATTCCTCTGGGATTTCTGTGGGATGGCAGCAGGGAGAGAAAATGCATGTTTCCATCCACACCGAGGTCACGTCCTCTGTAGTATTTCTGGGAGTATATAATGGTATCAGTTCAACAACTGCACGCTCACACATTTTTTTTGAAGTGTGAACTTCAGTTGAACTAATTTACACTTTTTAATGCAAATGAATAGGTAAACAAATAAATAAATAAATAAATACAATGCACACAAAATACAACCAACCTAACAAACAAACAAAAACATTAAAAAAAAGAAAAATCAAATCAAAGAGAAGAAGATGACATTATCTACATCAGTGGCATCATGCAGACCATAATATAAGGAGATAAAATTTACAAGAACTCTAACTGAATAAGTAAATAAATAAATAAATAAATAAACAAATAAACTGTGACATTATGTGATTTCTAAAATACTGAAAAAAAATAAAAATAAAAATTAGAGTTTGGTTGGTGGCTATCTTAAGAAATTAAAGAAAATGAGGAGGTTAATAAATAATATATTTTGTTTTATTAGATATTTCTATATATATACTATTTTTAAAAAAAATAATATTGTTATATTCTTTATTCAAGTAGTTTAAAGAAATAATATAGGGTTTATGGAATAATACATTCTTTATATCATATTTTTTATTCTGGTTTTTATAATGTAGCTATTTATTTACAATATATTTACACATGAGATCAAACAGATATAATTATATATATTGTATATAACTACTACTGTTATGTACTAACAATAATAAATTAAAACAAAATAAAAACCTAAGAGAACTAAACCAGGCAAAACTCATAAAAGAGTACCTGTCCACATATTTTTGGCCATCTAATGATTGATATTAAACTACCGTCTTAACCACGCTGTTGTTGTAGTGTATATTCCGGCCGCTGGTGGCAGCACTGAGCGCGCTGCTGTTGAGCAGAACTCCAGTCAGGCGGTGAGGAAGACCCCCCGCGCCATGTTTGAATTCACCTTGTTGTTGTGGATTTTAATTCGAGTCTGCTCCTCTGTTCGTCGGAGTAAATCATGTTTTCTGTCACTTTGCACCCACCTGTCATCACCTGTTCCCCGCCTGATAACTCACTAAGAGAAGTGTCTTTTCTGCGGTGAGTGTTATTTTCTCTCGCTCTCCTCGTAATTAGTTTGACTGATGCCGAAATGACTGAATTGTTTGTATTTAATTGATATCAATCCAGAACCATGGCGCGTACTATGAGGCTAACATTGTTCCAAACCTCAGCCGATTCACGGAATCGTGATTTTTAGCGCCAGATCAGATTATAAGGTTATTTTCGTGATTCTCTTGATGTCCTAAAGTCCACCCAGTGTGATAACTGTTCCCCTGGGACGATGTCAACGTTTACATCCAACATTTCCACCAACTGTGAGCTGAAATATGTAGCTATGATCGACGAAATGCTAACATCGGTGCACATTATAGTTAGCTTCAGTGGCTAACAGCCTCTGAGGCTAGGTCAGGTAGCATTGACAACCTAAGGTTGGCTCACGGCGATACAGTGTTAGGGACTGTTCTTTACTTATCAGAGGAGTGGGGTGGCCTCTTTTATTTATTTATTTATTAATTAATTAATTAATTAATTAATTAATTAATTAATTTTTGACCCACTCTAAAGCTACAAATGTATTTCCTTGAGCCTCCCTGTGTGACTGGCAGAAACATGTGACCCTCCCTTCACCATAAATGAATTATTTTATTTTTAAAACTTTCCCTTTGATGTCTGAAAATTTAAGGCGAAATCCTGGAATTGAAAAAAGCCTCAGTTTTCCACTCCTGTTATGCATGCTAATTAGTTCATGTAAACTGTTTATTTTTGGCAAAATTTTAAAAGTAGAATAAGATAATTTTGATGAAATTTTTTTTTTCTGTTGTAAGTGTCCATCATATAATGTGTTCAAAGGGAACTGTAAATCCAATAATAATTCCTGTGTTCACAGTTTCTGATATGATAAATGGTGTGAATGTGGTGATTTTTAACAAAAACTGCATGTTTTGTTAAACATGCCTTTTTAAAAATCTGCTTTTAAAGAAAACATGTCTTCGAAGGCATTTAATAACCATAAACAACAAAATTATTTCTTAGTTCAATTTGTATACTGGCATATTTAATTATTTATTTATTTAGTTATCCCCCTTTTTAGATATTTTATAGTCCAAACTGTTAATTGAAGAGAGCATTTAACAGATTAGTAAAAAACAACTACAATAGTTGAGTTGCAGCTCTGTTCTGTTCTTAAATAAACTCAATGCTGATGGAGTAAAATATGTTTTTTTTTAAATTATCTATGGCGCTGTATTCTGTATTGGGTGTGGCGGACAGCAGTAACAGTGTTATCTCCACGGCAACAGGAAATCAAACTGAGGTAATTCTATAAAAGGCTGTTCAGATAGTCCACCTTCCTGTTTCACCAACATAAACACTCACTAACTATCAAGACAACAGAGATCCTGGAATTCCTACAGGAACTCAACCAAGAGTTCAGAGTGAGGTTAATGAAACCTTTTTTTTTTTTCTTTTTGTCCCCCAGTCGGTCAAATTGGTCAGAAATCTGTCCTGAAGACAGTTTTTACTTGCCCCTATACAAATTATTTTGTTTATTAGCTCACATCCCAGCTCTCTGTTTGTCATTGATGCTGCTCTGTTCTGTTCCCGGGGGTCTTTGCTGCTGCTCTCTCTGCTTTAGGCTTTCCATGTAAGCGCTTGGAACGGCAGACAGGTGTGCTCTCTCCGCCTTCGGCTTTCTGCGTAGGCACGTGGAAGGGCAGAGAGGCCCTAGAACAGAGATAAACTGCCAAATATAATACTGCAAATGAAAATACAGTTTTCTTTGACAAAAGAAATCCTGACTGAAACCAGACTTTTCGTAGCCTACTAGAATAGCTAATTCAGTGGCTTTGTTAGTCTGCCACATATACTTTGCTGCAATAAAAATATTGTATCGTGACTTAAGTATGTGATTTCATCTCTATCAGGTATATTTCTCTTTCATTTGAATACAGCTTCTCCGTCAGACTAGAAGTTACTTTTTTACTAATCAACTCAGCGTACAGTCTTTAAAATGTTAGAGAGTAATGGGAATGTCCGTTACAGTTTCAGAGAGTCCAGAGTGACGTCTTCTTTTTGTGTGATCAACACTCGAAAACCCAAAAATATTCTATTTACAAAGATACAAAACAAAGAAAAGCAGCCAGTCCTGACATTGGAGAAGAGGAAGGAAGGAAAATACTTGGCGGAGGGTCCACTGGGCTCGGACAGCTCAGTTTCTTAGAAATCTGGTATCGCCAGCACTGTGGGCTCTGTGCTCACGAAGTAAAAAGAGTCGCAGGAAGACATGGTGGTCTTTGTTTTGGAGCCGTAAATCAGAAACACTTTTGGGTCTAAAGTTAGAGCCGACACTCATCTTGTTGGTAGGAATGAATCCACTTGACGAGCTGCTCTTTGCTGAAAGATGTTCCCTGACCTGCAGATAACCAGGATGTCCTGACGCACAGTGGACAGAGACGTTATGTAACACACTTCAGGAGGAAGAAGCACTTCACTCTCAGGATGATTTAAGGGAAATTCGCTTTTGGACTTTGAGCTTCCTGTCAGTCACAGAGCTGTAAACATGTCTTCTTACACCTTAGAAAAACTGTCACGCTACACAATATGCAGAGGTGGAAGACATATTCAAATCCTGTACTGGCGTATAATTAAATGAACGTACAAATACTCCCAGTAAAAGTTCAGATTCCCACTGAAAGTTTTGAATTAATCTGTTTAAAATGCTGGTTTGTGTCGTAACAGGACATCACAGAGTAAAAGATGAGCTGTCAGTGTTTAACTGTCTTCACCTCCTGCAGGAGAACATTGAGCTGACTGATGTTTACACTGAGCTGAAGACCGGAGTTGTCCTCATTCGTCTGCTGGAGCTCATCTCCAGAGAGACGCTGCCTCCGCCCAGCCGCCGCAAACTGAGAGTCCACTGTCTGGAGAACAACAGCATCGCCATCAGCTTCCTCAAAACCAAGGTAACTCACCTGCTCACGTCATTCAGAGTCCTAAAACAAAAGCTAACTCACCAGACCATGTCAGAATATCAAACAACTGTTCCCACCTTAAACATCTGTCCACAACAGTCAACTTGAATGAAAAGTCGTTTGGAGGAAGGCCGGCATTAGGGACCTAAGTCCTCATGGTTTCTGTCTGTATTTAGTGTGTCGTATTTGGCTCCATCTTGTGGTGATGTTCGCACATTACAGCTGTCGTTTTAACTCTAGACTAAATAAACAGAAAATTTAAATTTATTGAGCAGACAAATTTTTGAGTGAACAATTTTTCTCTTGCAACAGAGACTGACCTCCAGGTTGTTCTGAAGGACACTTGTTAAAGGCTAATTATTTGTAGACTGTTTTAAAAAATCCACTGGATGTTTAAAGGGATGGTTTTTATGACTTCTTGTTGCAGCTCCATAAACTGTAAATCTGCTCCTGCATGTTTACACTGTATCGAACAGCCTGGTGTCACACTCTAATCGCTGTCCCTCCTCTCTCCTGCCAGATTCGGGTGGATCTGATTGGTCCAGAGAATGTGGTGGACGGGGACCGTACGTTGATCCTGGGTCTGCTGTGGATCATCATCCTCAGGTTCCAGATTGGACCCATCAACCTGGACGAGGTCGGGAATCAAACCCACGACATTGAGTCTGGAATAGGCTGTAGTGTCTTTGTAGTTTATTTGTGCAAGTACAAGGATTTGTGTTTCAAAATAATCTTACAACCTGAGACACAGTGCAGTTTTAGTTTTGTGCCCTAATTGGATGTTTTAATCTGTATTTCTCCTCTTGTCCTGTCTCTCTGTATCTCACCTCCTTTTCTTTTGATTTCTTTTCATTCTTCTTCCTTTCATTCTTGTATTCTTCCTATTACTTCTTTTCCAATTTGCTCTCCTCATATCCTTTTTAACACCCACGTCTCCCCCTCAGGTGGGAGGCGGAGGCAGCGTCGCTCATCGCTCGGCGAAGGAAGCTCTGCTGATCTGGTGTCAGAGGAAAACATCAGGTTACGACGGCGTCGATGTGCAGGACTTCTCATCCAGCTGGAGGAGCGGACTCGCCTTCAATGCCCTCATCCATGCACACCGGTAACACACACACACACACACACACACACACACACACACACACACACATTTTCTTTCCTCCATCCAGTCTGCTCCATCTTCTCTTTCTCTCTTCATCCCAGCCCTGACCTGTTTGACTACCGCCGTCTCCATGGCGATGACCCTGGCCGTAACCTGGAGCACGCCTTCTCTCTGGCGGAGCGGGAGTTCGGGATCATGCAGCTGCTGGAGGTGGACGACATGGTGGTCCCCCACCCGGACGAGAAGTCCATCATGACCTATGTGTCACTGTACTACCACTACTTCTCCAAGATGAAGCAGGGACAGACGATCCAGAAAAGACTCGCCAAGGTCTGAACCACTGAACCACCGTCACACACACACACACACACACACACACACACACACACACACACACACACACACACACACACACACACACATATCACATTTAAAGTTCAGGTTTCAACAAACTCAGGTGCCGTACTGGAGTACAGTTTGGAAGTTCTTTTACTGAGACTTGAGTTTCCATTTTATCCTGGCTATCATCAGCTAATAAAAACATATAAATGAGAGAAAAAATCTGAAACCAGTTCCAAACTTTTCTGTCTTATAACTTGTAAAATGTTCTTGTTGTGTGTTTTTATTCACACTTCAGTAGGAACAAAAACAAAATGTGTGTTAATGTGAGCACAGAGACAGATGGTCTGTGGTAGTAGTAGTTAAAGAGGCGGGGCTAACAGTGTCCCCTGCCCACAGTGATGTACAGACACACCAGTGGTTCAAACTGTGGACTCTTCTGCCCTCTGCAGGCGGCTGTAGGAACTGCCTACTGTCTGATTAAATCACACATGGTTTATAAAATCAACTCTAACACACAGGTGACTGTAGAAACATTCACTGCCTGTAGTCCATCTGCTGTCTGACACTCACGCGGTGACTTCCTGTAATCTGTCAGGTTCCTCCTCCCGCCTGTCAGTCAGTGGATTAGTGCTGGATTAGATTGACCTGCTGACAGAGCTGCAGCACACAGAACCAACAGCAACACTGTGACGGACTCGAAATTTAACACAGCAGTAGATCGGAAATAAAACACAATAGTTTTTCTATTCATGTCATGTGTGTAAGTGATGCTGAAGGAAACACTTAACACAGCAACAAGTAAACTAATAAAGAATAAAATAAATACCACGCCAAGACAATAAAGAACCTACATGAAAGAAAAAAGAACATAACTGTAAGAATAAATGTCACTGCAGATATTTGTCATTATTATTAAGATCTAAAGGCAGTGGTGGAGTGTAACTGAGTACATTTACTCAAGCGCTGTGTTTCAGTACAAATTTAGGTCGATGTTTTGGCTCAGGGATCGTCAACATGTTTTAGGCTGAAGGACCTCTGATCTGAAGGACAGACGGAGCAGGGACGCCCTGCTACATATATTGCACTAAACTGAGTTGCTCTTGAGAAAATTCTCAGAATATTTTGGGTCCTCTCTTGTTTGCGCTCGCCTGTACCACCTAAGTCAGCAGCAGTTGCAGCATGGCTAAATGCATTAGCTTCACCCTCTGTGCTTTCACCAGTGGTTTCTGGAGGTGGACGGTGTGTCCGAGTCTCTTGACTCAGACAGTGTTATATCGGTGGGCAGGTCATTCAAGAGCCTCGGGGCTCTTCATTTTTCTTCCTGCGTTCTGTCTCTCTCTCCATGGGTGTCAGCTAGCTTACATTTTGTTTGAATATAGTTCAAATCTGATATTTTTAGAAAAACACCAGGCATATAGGGAAAGAAAAAATAAGTTATTATGGGCCCTGAAAAGTCATGGAAACGTTTCAAAATTGTGTCCATAAAAAGGTGTTGGACCCGCTCTGAGGATCATCTTGGGGTCCCAGACCCTCTGTTGAAGACCCAGAGTCTGGTGTATTTCGCACGATGCCACTTTATACTTTATATTCATATTAAAAATATACTGCACTACATTTATCTGACAGCTTTAGTTACTTTTCAAATGTAGACAAGACAAAATGATTAATTGATCAGTTGATTTCAAGAAGATGAATTGGAAACTACTTTAATATTCACTGATGTCATTTTTCCCTTTAAAAACATTTTGTGGTTCCACCTTTACAAATGTATCCTTTAAATAATGTTAATAATTGTAATGTGTTAGTTATAATATTGACGTTAAACAAACATTGTGAAGGTGTCACTTGCAACAATCATTTCTCACTATTTTTACTATTTTAATAAACCAGTCAATCAATTAATGGAGAAAATAATCACATTAACCCATAATGAAAATAATCATTAGTTAATGGGTGAAAATGAGCTCCACCTAAAACAACTACAACAGTAAAATCTTGTTTTTACGTCAGTGCGTGAGTCAGAATCATGTAATGAGGTCATATATAAAAGTGTAACAGTCACAGGGGACAGTTTGATGTTTTTAATATTTTAACCACATTATGCTGATATAAATGACATACTTTTACCGCAGAAAGGTATCAGTACTTTTACTGCAGGAAGGTATCAGTACTTTTACTTGCAGCCTCTGTCTGTAGGATTGATGGTAGTGATGGTTCATGTTGGTTGGTCATGTGACCGGGGAGCCTTTCTACCCTGTGTAGCTCGCTGTGGGCGGGGCTGCACACACTAAGCTAATCAGCTCAGGTCACACACTCTGAGACGCTGCAGCAGAAATGAGTCATTCACAGAGCTGCGCACCTTTACCTGCTGTTTGATCAGAGGAGACAGGATGAGTTTAGTCTGTTTGAGCTCAGTCAGAAGGAAACTACCGATGATGTCAGTGTGGATTTAAGAGGCATCTCATGTTGATTATTGTTGTCAGTTGTCTTTGTTGGGTTTGTGGTAAGCTTTCATGTTTGTGTTGAGAGCTGCAGAGCTGAAAGTGTTTCTTTGTCGTGTCAGAGGAGATGCACTTTTTCAGTTATTGTGTCAGCTACATTATTATTATTATTATTATTATTATTATTATTATTATTATTCCTCCTGTGTCTTAGTTTGTTAGCTCTGTCAGCTGACAATTCTTAGACTCTCAGACTGCTCTGGTCAGATACGGATGTTTGCTGTGGTGTAAAAAGTCCATCGGTAGAACTACAGATGTCCACACAGTCCACTTTGAAGGCTTGGGTCGTATTGTGATAATACACTGTGAGATAATAGACATTTCCCTTAACATTTCTGTTCATGTTAAGGGAACTACCCCATTAATATTTCTGTTTGTATTAGGCTTTAAAATTAGATTTATAGTTCACGATTTTTGCACAGATGTAATGAAGCACCTTAATTTTCAGGTGTTTAATTCACCAGAGAAGACAAAACCAGCCATTCATGTGGGGTATTTTACTTAATTTCACATGACATTTAATCCACATTGACCAATTACAATGAAGTGCTAAATTCTAAATTAAAATTTAGATGTGTGGATCCACAAACCACTGACCACCTAAAGTTGTGTTGTGTGGTTTGGACCTCAAGCAATGTTGCCAGCTTATGTGCGAGGTAAACCAGGTATTTCCAGGTCCAGTGATTTACCTGGAGTCACATAATGATGATTCAGGAGTGTCGCAGGTATCTCGCAACCTACGAGGTCATCTGTAGTGGGTGAGGGTGGGTGAGGGCAGGTGTGTCCAGGTATGCAGAGGTTTGGACAAAGGCTTCACAGGTCTGAATTGGTGGTGACAGGACTAGATGTGTCCAGGTGAATTCCAGCTGTGTTAGAGGTTTTCTAAAAGACCTTACAGACTTAAATTGGATGTAAGAAGTGTGTTTCAGGAGTGGTTAAGGCATTTTAAATTTGAGTTAACGCAGCTGTTGTGTTCCAGGTGTTTAGTCAGGTAATATGTTGCAGTGGTAACAGTATGTCAGTGGGAGGAAGTCTGAGTCGTCAGTGGGTAAAGAGGCAGTACAGGAGAGAATCTACCACCACATCCCACCACAAGGTTTGTTATGTGTCTCTACAGCATCATGTCCTGGTCTTTAGAGTATTCTTAGGTAAAGTCATGCAAAAGTTCTTTGTTTTAACTAGAGCTGCCCCCTGAAAGTAGGAGACTCAGACTGTAAGTCGGAGACCCCTCAGTCGACTGAGACTGCTTCAAGTCGAGCAGTTGGTTTTTTTCTGTGTGCTGTGCAGTGTTCCTCTGAGGATGTTTTGGTCCCCAGATTTTGACTTGTGTGTGATAATGAGACAGAAGAATAATTCAGAGTCTTTCCTCTCTGCGTCCTCAGATTGTCGGGATGCTGATGGAGCTGGATGACATGAAGGTCCAGTATGAGAGACTGGTCTCAAATCTGCTTCACTGGATCCAAACCAAGGTAACAAAGACAGCAACAGTGTTGACGTTTCGGTGTGAAGCTTAACTTATTGATGGACTCATCACTTGTTGTCTGACTGAGGGAAGGTGGTGCAGCTGAACGACAGACGGTTCCCAAACTCTGTGAGGGAGATGCAGAAGCTGATGATGGCGTTCAAGACCTACAGAACTGTGGAGAAACCTCCCAAATATCAGGTACGATGACATAATCAGGGACAAGAATCTTTACCTTCACCTGCTCGGCCTTCAGTCTGATTTATTCCTCAGCCTTCAGGTTAAATCTCTTGCTTAGAGTATCTAGTCCTTTATTGTAAAGAAATATTTTTCTAGTCACTGAAACTGTGTGGAGGCTGTGGTCTGTTGAGTTTATCATGGACGTTGTATCCTCCAGGCTAAAGAGGAAAAGGACCATCCAGATTGTTACCAGTTCAAAGCCAGCACCTGTGATGGTGTGAGGGTGTGTTAGTGCCCATGGCTTCATGGGTAACTTGCACTATGAAGGCGCACTAAATGCTGAGAGGTGCATACAGGTTTTGGAGCAACACATGCTGCCACACAGATAATGTCTTTTTCGGGGACTCCTATTGAAGAATGGGAAAGAATTTCACTTTCAAAACTTCAATAATTAGTGTCCTCAGTTCCCAAACACTGAGTGTTGTTAAAAGAGAAGGTGATGTAACACAGTGGTAAACATGCCCCTCCAGTGTTTAATACATGGTCCAGCCATATATTAGATTTTGACACTGTCTTGTTTTGTCGTTTTTTGTTTTTTTTGTCTGTATATAGGAGCGTGGGGCGATTGAAGCTCATCTGTTCAATCTAAAGACTCAGTTGGCAGCCAACAACCAATGGGCTTACAATCCTCCAGAGGGTATAAAACACACACACACACACACAAACAGATACACACTCACATCCAGATGCTTTTTGTCATATAACTTGGCCATGTCATTTAACTATTGTGAGATAATCCTGCTATAATCAAATGTGCTATGCTTATGGATGAATTAGATTACTCCTGTAGCCGTCATAGCATTGTATGTTCTATGTTTTCTGTCACCGTGTTTTGTGCGTGTGAAGGTAGAACACTGAGAGACATAGAGAAGAGTTGGGGTCTGCTGGAGAGAGCCGAACATGAGCGAGAGCGAGCCCTGCAGGAGGCGCTGCTCCGCCTGGAGAACCTGGAGCAGCTCGCCCGGAAGTTTGAGAGGAAGGTAACAGCATCTGTCCCAAAACAGCAATGTATAAAAATAAAAGACATCCTTAAAAAAAATACTCATTTCACAAAATCATTTTTTTAACCTATTAAGAGTTCCTTTCTCTTAGATCCTTTGTGTCCTTTACATTTGTGACTGTGTGGGAATTTGAGCTTCAGTTGCAGAGAAATGACCCACACTTTGCAGTGTCATTTATTTTTGGCATTACTGGCCCCACGTTAGTTAAATGTGGAGGCAAGTATAGCTGAATCTGTGGGTATCTGAAACTCAACCAACAGTCAGTTTGTTCTGGTTTGTCAGGCAGCGCTGAGGGAGGGATATCTGGAGGACACGCTGCGTCTGATCCGGAGGCAGGACATCCGAGGTCTCTCCACCTTAGAGGAGGCTCAGGCAGCTGGCCGGCGTCTGGAGGCCCTGGCCACCGACGCTCTGGCCAGAGAGCCACGTTTTGCCGCCCTAAGAGATATGGCCAAGACCATTGAGAGAGGAAACTACCACAGCAAGGAGCAGATAACCGGGAGGTGAGAGACAGACATGCAGATTTTAAAATGATATCCTATTTCCTCCATAAGCTGGTGCGGCACTGTAAAGCTTGACTAAAACTTAGGCTAAAACCCGGCAAAGGTTATTCAGGTCCAGCTGAGAGGCAGCTGTAAAAGAGTAATGATGATTAAAGTTAAACATAAGTCTGATGTTAAAACACCAAAGACATAAAAATAAAGTGAGGTGTCATCAGCATAACGGCAGATCTTCTCTCGAAGGTGCCCTGTTAACTGTAAATGACAGAAGAATATAAAACTTTATATTTTGTGTGTGTTTACTGTATGCACATGTTTATTTGTGTTTGTCAGAGAGGAGAACATAAGCCATCGATGGAGGGACCTACTGCAGCAGCTGCAGGAGCAGAGAGAGCTGCTGGGAAATGTAGTTGGAAAGCTCAGCGTTCTCCGAGATATTGAGCTCGTCTCCCAGGAACTGAAGGAATTACAAGTGAGTTTGCATTGAAACTAATAATTATTAACTATTAAGGAGGACACTAGGTAGAAATGTAGAGATGTCGGAGAAACAGGAAGTCTGTGTGTGATTCCCTTGTCAAAACGCCAATGGGATTTTTCCATTGAATGGCAAATCACCAGAAGCTAATGTTAGGCTATAAACAAACTACACATGACTTCAACATCACCACCGCAAAGGCGCTGTAAAACCATGTTCAGCATGATGATGCTCTGTAGTCTCATTTAGTGCAATCAGCTTTGTTTAAGACACATAAAAGCTTCAAAATTCACGAGTTGGGTTTACTGACATATTTTATGATCTAAAACAAAACGAGTTAACCACAGACGTTATTTTAGTTATTTAACCAAAAACCCATTCAAATAACCCAGTGACTTTGAGACGAGGAACTTGGAACCATGGATATATTAGGAGAACTGGATACAGTATTGGCAGTGGGCCCCTGCTTGTTCTTATGAGAGTTGCTCATTGGCGCATGAAGCAAAAATTGTGGCCAAGTGCCACTGAGCATCTTACTTCTGCTAGCAAAATGGCTAACTTCCGGTTTAGCGCTCTGCTAACTTGAATGCGGACAAAGTAGTTTACTTTAGCAGCCCCTCTACACTTTGAAAATGTTATTGGACCAAATGAATCAAATCCTAATGGTGAAACGAGTCATTTTGTGGGGTTTGTGTTACTCAATAAATTGTATCCACTATTTTACAGCGATCTCTTTCCCAAAGTAAGTCAATGGGAAGGAAGTGTCTTTCTGGGATAAAGGGCATCACGTGACCGACTCTGGAAATTTCAGCACAACTATTTTGCCACTACAAAAATTGGCTTCAGAGCGCGGCGCACCTTTGAGGAACATCTGAGGGAATAGTCTGACATTTAGTGAAATCTGTCTTCCCCAGAGTTAGATGAGAAGATGGATATCAGTTTCATATCAATGTGTTTAGTTATTTTCCATCCCTCCATCTCACCTCTCCTTCTTCCAGTCTCAGGCCAGTTCCTCTGAACTGGGGAAGCAGCTGGCGGAGGTGGAGTCTCTCCTTCAGAAACAGGATCTTCTGGAGGCTCAGATCTCGGCTCACGGTGAAACCATCACCACCATCAGCCGCACGGCGCTGAAGGTGAGATCTTGATCGTGTTTATATAGCCGCACATTGTCAGGTGAAGTTTTAGGAGGAGGTTATAGGTAAGTTCTCTACTGATGTCTGTCTTTGTCTTCCTCTCAGGTGAAAGTGAGAGATGGTCAGCAGATTCAGAGCAGAGTGAGAGCTCTCGACACTCAGTATAAATCTCTGGTGTCCCTCAGCAGCAACAGGTTTCCTTTTCTTCTCACTCTAATAGATAGTGATTGACAGACTGATTGTTTACTAACAAACAACATTCATCTCTCCTGTCGCCTTTTCTCTCCTCTTATTTCCTCATCTCCTCTTATTTCTCTCCTTCACCTCTCCTCTCTCTTCTCTTTTTTCCTCCTCCCCTGTCAGGAGGAAACAGTTGGAGGCTCAGTTGAGGCTGTTTGAGTTCTTCCATGACTGTGAGGAGCTGGAGGCCTGGCTGTATGAGCGCTGGTTGAGGCTGCAGACGGCCGGACTCGGACGAGACCTGAACCACATCCAGCTGGCTCAACACAAACACAAGGTTCCGTTCACACTCAGTGTTTGGGCCTAATGCAAGAGCCTGGATGACCTCATAGACCACGTGGATGCAGTTAAATGTATTTAAACGAACTAAAAGTCCCTGTATAATCTGTAAATGAATCTGATTCCATCCTGTCAGGTGTTGGAGGCGGAGCTTCAGGCCCAGGAGTCTCTGTACCAGGGGGTTCTGGGTCGAGGTCAGGACCTGCTGTCCAAACAGAGTCAGCTTAATCAGCGAGCCGTCCAGAAGTGGATCCGGACCCTAAAGAAGCAGTGGAGCCACCTGACGGATGAGGCAATGGGACGCCGCAACAGACTGCAGGCCGCCGCCACCATCAAACAGGTACACAAGGAAACTCCATCAGACGGGTGAAGAGAGAGTTTAGAACCAGGAAGAAAAGACAAATACCAAACGGAAGATGGGGGAAAAAAAGTTGTTTGTTTTTTATATGATAATACAGTGAGTTTTTTTTGTCTGTTTCTCTGTGTCAACATTATTAAATGGTTTTTGTATTGGCACAAATATAGCTATATTGGCTGAGCCTCATGTTGTGTCCCCATAAACCACATTGACACTCATAGTTACAGAGCGCTGTTGTGGTTTATGGGGACCGGATCCTCAGATCTTCACACAGCTCACTGCTGTCCACTTGTTTAGTACTTTGCAGATGTGGCGGAGGCTGACTCCTGGCTGGGCGACAGGAAACCACTGCTGACCAGCGAGGATCATGGGAAGGATGAGTCGAGCACGGCGGCATTGCTGCAGCGCCACCTGCGGTTGGAGAAGGAGATGGCAGCCTACGCCTCAGAGATAAAGAGACTGTCAGAGCAGGCGAGGAGCGCCGCGCAGCTCACAGCTCTGACTGTAAGTAAAGACTCAAAGCATACTGTCTGTGTTTGTGTAGCTGAAAGACAAACACGTGCCAGTGTCATATAAACAGAACTACATGTGCATCTGATAGTAGTGTGTCATGGTACACAGGTTCATACCCTGATTTAAGAGTCACAGTTTGATGTAAGTTTATTACAGTGAAAAAAGAAATCTGAAAAAAAGTCGGCTCTGACTCTCTTGCTGTGTAGGCGGAGCCTCAGCAGAGTAAGATGATCCAATACAGCGACTCATCCGGAGAGGAGGAGGGACCAGGAGCGGTGACATCACCACCGCCTAGTGCCAAGGGTGGGAGGGGCTCTGGAAACTCCCCTTCAAAGAGTGAGGACAGCAAGGCCAAAGTCCGCTTCAGATACAGCCGAGGTACTGGAGGTCTGCTCTGTGTCGATGTCATCATCTCTTGAAGCTGAAGTCTCTGATTTAGATAAATCACTTTGGTTTATTATTCAGCCCCACTTTCTCTTACTCTTTATCTGTTACACCTGCAGGAAAAGAGGAAACAGTCAATTAAATATTTAAAGTAAAGCGAAACAATCAATATGGAGATGCGTGTGGATGTGAATTTTCGTTGGGTGGCGCAATGGACATGATGCGAATGACGTGAAATTCATGAGTTAAGCAGCATGAAGAAACTGAGTAGCGCGATTTCAAAGAGTGTTTTAATCTGAACTTCAGCGACTAATTGGTGCTGCGATGGCCAATGAGCATTTCGATCCTCCAGGGACGTATGACGCCCAGACTTACCGGCCGAAGTTCATTAATTGATTCAGCGATGTTGTGAGGGTATGACGCAAATTATCACAAATGCAAGAACTGTGACGTGAAAATTCACATTGCAAAAATTTGCATCCTATAATATGACGTGAATATTCGCATTGCGTTTGGTGTGAATGCAACATTAGGTCAAATATGCTAAATTTGTTGTCTGATCCTTGCATTTGCCGTAAGTGATCGAACATTTGCGGTGGTAGCACCTAAATTTTGGAACGCTCTGCCTGCTCTCTTGCGGTCTGCTGACTTTGTGATTTCTTTTAAAAGCCAGCTAAGGACCCACCTGCTTGGCTTTTGGGTACCTTGTATGAACGAGCTCTGTATTTTCTTTGTATTTTGTGTCTACTTGTTGTGTGTTGGTATTTTTCTAAATTATGCACTGTGCAAATAGTTTTGCACTTTTAAGTACATGGCTCGGTTTATCTTCTATTCTTGAATGTCATATATTGCCCTTATAAAGCACTTTGTGACCTTCGTGAGAAGCTCCATAAATACATTTTACTAACTTACGCACCTGTGTGGATACTTCGGCTCATGGTAAAAACCTCCTAAACAATGAACATTGAAGGAATTCTGACCAGGAGGCTTAGCTGTTCCTTGTTAAACATGAAATGTAATTGAAACTACTCTGATTTCAGGTCAGTTTCCATGGGATCGTAATGAGATTGTAACCATCGTCACCACTGAGCCGGATGGAGACAGAGTTCTGGCCAGAGACAGTCAAGGGAACCAGCAGCTGATCCCCAAAACCTACCTGAGCCTGCTGCCAGCTGCTGTACGACATTTACATCAATGTCCTCAAGACCTGCCTGTAACGATGAGTCAGTTTAGATTAATAATAATTCTAATCATTGTCCTCCTTCTTTCTCACTGCTCAGGCTCCTCCCCCCACCCCCGTCTCCACCAATGGCATGCCAGAGAGCCCGAGTAAGAAGTTGAGTCGTCCGAGGCGAAGCCGCTCAATGCGTCGCGGCACAGCAGAGATCCAGACAACATGGCTGCCAGACCCACAGTACCAGAGAGACACTGTGGAGGGCACGCAGGCCGGCCTGGACCAGGACTTCAACTCCCTGTACAACCTGGTCAAGGTGAGAGGGGCAGCATGGGAAATGTAGTTTGGTAATACTGAGGCTGAAGATCGAGGAACTTAAAGTTTCGAGCAGCTTCTGTGAAAGTATAAAAATCTTCACATCAGATTTCTGGTTGTTTGCAGTCGAAGGCGAAGAGTCTGCAGGAGACGCTGCGTCTGCATCGATTCTACAACAGCTGCCAGGAGTTTGAGTCGTGGATGGAGGACAAAGAAAACATCCTGAACACCTTCAGCACCGACACCGACAACCTGGGAGTGGTTCAGGCTAAATATGAGGTAAATCATGACACGTTACCACAGAGATTTAAATCCTGTTAATGTGTTCAAGAAACATTTTTAGGAACCACGGTCTTTTTCTTTTAGTGGAAGAGTGATTTCCTCCAAAATGACAAACGTGAATATTGGACAGCTCTGCACTTTTCCCCTTAACTTGTTGCCCCTAGCTTCCTGTTTGCACTATTGTATCTTCCATATTATATTTGTTCATTTTTAATGGTGTTTTGTGTTTGTATGTACCTTTACTTTGTTTAAGAGAAGCCGAAGACAAATGTCCACTGAGGTGGACAATAAAGTGTATCCATCTATTGAAGAAACAGTTTCACGAGTGTCCACACATTCATAAAAACTATTTATTGTACCTACTGAACACAGTTTGTAAAGTTACTGCTCAGACACTTTTTTCTTTCCTTATATTTATCTGCGTTTACATTTTTTAGCTCTTTTTACACAGAAATCGAACTATAGAGCCGCTACAAAGTCCCTTCTTTATGCCCTCCTTGCATTTTTACACAGAACCAAAATATGGCGGCATCATGCAGCTCCAGTGTGTGATTTTAGATGGCATGATAGTGGCGGCATTTGGTGTGACATATAACATACACGTCTGCTGGCTTTTTAAACAATAACAATGGCATAACATGGCAATAACAATCATTTACTGTCCCTGTTATATGGCGGCTGATCTCGTCCTCTGCTCGCAGGTTCAAGACCTTTTGAATCTCATTGCTGCCAATGCTGGCTGTCCTTATTTAAGTTAGCCGCTAACTGCTATCAGCTACTTTCTAAACTCCTACAGTGGGTCGCACACAAAACATGTCGTCAAAACATAACACAGTAACAGCCATTTTCCGTCTCTGTTATATGGCGGCTGATCTCGTCCTCTGCTTGGAGGGTAAGGAGCTCCTGGACCTCATTGTCTGCCCAGTTTGCAGACATTTTTGGCTGCTGTTCTTCTTTTTTGAGTTAGCTGCTAACTGCTAACAGCTATTTTTTTGAATCGCACACATAACACGTCTACAAAACATCACACCTGTCGCACTCAAGGTCCTGTCCTGCCGGCTGTCCCTTTTACACAGATGCTGATTTAGCGGTGTAACTACCTCTGCTGCCGGCATAAAGGAGCACCAACTCTGCGATCATACCTTTTATAAAGAACCATGAGACACAATATTCCTGCTTTTGAGCGGGCATTTTAAGGGGGGCTTTTGATTTTGTCATTTTTACATCTGAAATTACCAACTAAATAACTTGAATATAGCAGCTTCAGTATTGGACTGTGAATCCTGTTTTTTTTTTTTTTTTAAATCATGAAATGATGATGAAAGGTTTTTCAAAATGTACTGAAAAGGAACCGGTGAGGGAAATTCAAACTACCTAGCTCAGACTGAAAGTTTTCAACGTGAAATATGTAAATCTTTCAGAACTTTCTGACTGAGTTGGCGAGTGGGCGTGGTCAGCTGGATGACATCATTAAAATGGCGGAGGAGCTGGTGAGGAGTCGACACAGTAAACTGAGAGAGATCCAGGCCAGACAGAGGACGGTTTCTAAAAGGTACCAGCATGAAACTTAGCTCTCTATGGTCAAAGCGATGGTTATGTGGGCTGAAGTGATCGACCGGTGCTCATGACGTGTGTCTACAGGTGGGACCGGATCCAGCAGCTGAAGGACGAGAAAGGACACGAGCTGCTGAGCACAGCAGACGTGCAGTCCTTCCTGCAGAGCTGCCAGGAAGCCAAAGCTCAGCTGCAGGGTCAGCTGTCCGGCCTGGACACCGTGGACGTGGGCTGCAGCTCCCTCACCCTGCAGGCTGAGGAGAAGAACCAGGCTCACACCCTCAGAGACATCCAGACCCTGGAGGCCAAGATCGCCTACCTTAAGAGCGTCGCCAGGATGTACGGGTCGCATTCAGACTGTAGAAACACAAGTTATCAGTTTCTGTGTGAAAGTAGGCAACAAGAGGAGAAAATGACCTGAGGAGTGAGGAGGACGGGAACTGCCGAAATAAAAAATAATTTATATATAGGCTTTAATTAATTGATAGTATGGCATAAATTGATATTTCTGTTTTAATTTTGTTTCTTTATTTATTTAATTTGTATTAATTCCCCCATTTATTTACTTTATAGTTTTCTCTTTTATTTTATTTAATTTTACAGGTATTTATTTATTTATTTATTTTTTAAATCAATTTTTATTTATTTATTTTTTAATTTGGCAGCTTCCGTCCTCCACAGGAGAGGCTTGTGATGAAATGTAAGAGTCAACAGTGTAAAAGTTTAATTCAGTGGTTTGAGGTCATGTATTAGATTAGATTATAAAATCAGTTTTGTCCCATGAAACATTTGTAATTTCACATTTGTTGCTTTAAGAGGTTAGAAAATGAATTCTAAGAAGAAGAAATCTTCAAGAAATCCCTTCTGAGCCCAGTTTATTAACTTCCAAATTTTCCAATTACTTTTTCTTTTTGGAGCAGGTTAGATAGAGACTTTTAATCCAAAACTTTTAGAGACAATTTTTATAATACCAATTTAAGACTATTATGAATAATCAAGGTTTGAAAAAAAGAACATCCCAGTGTCGACTGAAAAACAGACTGTAAAAGCTGAAATGCTCTAATATGAAAGTTTTTAACAACCATCACTCAGGCGGTTTGTGTTACAGGAAGCAGGACTGCAGTCCAGCAGAGAGTGCAGCCATTGTGGAGGAGGTTCAGGGTCTGGAGGCTCTGCTGAATCAGGTTTGAGTTTGATTTATCTTCATTCTTATTAATTAAATTTTAAAAAAATACTTTTTTTTTAAATTAAATCAAACCATATAAACAAGAACATTTCACATATTTTTTCTGTTACTACCAGGTTAGAGCTGTGAAATTAGAGAGCCAAATGTAGAACATGTTTCAGAATGTTTTATCACTTTGAAGAAATTTGAATGTTTCTTTCCATTTAAACGTGAGTGCAGAATAGAACTGAAGAACCCACCTGTTCATACTGTTCTCCTGTTGTGTTGTGGACCAGCTGAAGCGTCAGGCTGCCGACAGGCAGCAGCTCCTGGAGGAGGCCCGCAGGCTGCAGAGCTTCCAGCAGCAGGCCAAGGAGCTGCAGCGCTGGGTCGGCTCGGTCCAGGATCGCCTCCTGCAGGAGGAGACGGCCGCTGACGTAGCCTCAGCCGTCGCCCTGCTGGAGCAACACCAGGAGCTCAAGCTGGAGATGGAGGAGCAGAGGAGCAGGTAGAAGTGCTGGGGTGTATTGTTTTGTAAGATGTAAAATTTAACACCCACATAGAAGCTAAAAATTAATAATTGTCAGTGTGAATTAATAAGTCCACTGCGTTATGTTTTCTCAGGTCGAAGGAGATGGAGAAGTTGGGGAAATCTCTTCAGCAGGGCTCGTCCAGCGGGAAGACGGGAGGTGTCGACATCCAGCAAACACTAGACAAGCTCAAAGCTGATTGGACCAAGCTTGACAAGCTGTGGACCAGTAGGAAGGAGCGTTTGGAGCAGGGGGTGGAGCTCCAGAGATTGAACCAGGAGGGAGACCGGATCGAGGCGGCGCTGTCTGGTCACGAAGCTCGACTGCGGGTCAAAGACGTCGGGGTGAGGGTGCCTCACTCTGATCCGTTTCTCATAGTCCATCCTGAATATACATTTATAGTGAAGTGAGACATGAATCAGGACACACAGCAGGTTTTACATGATGTACTTTGATGACATATGTGTTTGTTGCTGCAGGACTCGGTGGACAGTGTCCACAGTCTGCTGGGCCGACAGGAGGAGCTGGAGGGTCTCCTGAAGGCTTTGGACCAACAAGTTGATCATTTCTCTGAGCGCAGCCAGCAGCTCATCGACCAGCAGCACTACGCTGCCAAACAGTAAGAGAACAGAAACATCAGCTTCGTCCAGACGTGTGGAAACGTGTAGTTCAATAGATTTAGAAGCAACTTTAGATAAAACCTCAAATGTGGATAACAAAACATTCAGTAACTCATTTTGTTAGTTTTTGATTACAGTTTGCTCAGAGTTCAGACGACAGTGTCTTGTAAAAACGATAAAGTATAATCAGATCAATATCATACCACTGTAAGAATAAAAATAAAGTAATTAATAATAATTAATATGTGCTGAGTTATGGCACAGCCTTACCTTGGGTCACGACCTGTCAGCTGTATGAACATTATACCTGTCCAACAAATATAGAGACAGAAACACCCAAAACAAATTGTAAGACATTTCTATGAATGCCCCATACAAGTCCAAAAAGTTTAGCTAACATTGATATCTGTGTAATGTTGTTTTTATAAATACTGAGTTTATCTTAAAGCATCAAGGAACGGAGCAGGAGCATCCAGAAGGCCAACAGGAAGTTGGTAGAGAGCAGCAGACAGAGGAGGAGTCTGCTGCTGGCCTCAAAGAAATATCAGGTATTATCATTATAATTAAACCATGACCCCAGTGACCCCCGATCATAAACCCTGTATCTGTATGTCATTCTTGTCCCGATGCATCAGTGGTTCTGGTGACCTCATGACCTTTCCCCTGGCACTGTGGTTAAAAACTTTGATTCACATAGATTTTCTTTAAAATGTGGATATGTGAGGTCCCCAGAGGATGATTCTTTTCTTTAAGTGCTTTCACACCTGCCCTGTTTGGTTCAGGTCAATCGAACTCAAGTTAGTGTGCCCCCAAAGTGCGGTTCATTTGGGCAGAAATGAACACATCAATCACACTCGGGTGTGCACCGAAACAACCGGACAGAGACCTTCTTGAAGAGGTGGTCTCTGTCCGGTCTTTCAGTAACTGGACCTCTTTGAATTTAATGGAATACCAGTGTACTAGTAACATCAAAAACATGACTGAACGTTAATTGTAGTTCCTGTCGGAGAAACCTCAGAATAATGTCATATTTTCATGTTTTAATTTAGTTGTCATTGATTGATATTTCTGCAGGAGTTCCAGAGAGACGCAGACGAGCTGCTGCTCTGGATGGAGGAGAAGTTTAAGGTGGCGGAGGACGAGTCATACCGCGACCCCACCAACATCCTCCGAAAGCTGAAGAAACACGAAGCGGCTGAGAAGGAGATGCAGGCTAACCAGGTCTGGCTGGACAGACTGGTTCAGGTAAACTACTGCTCACTGGTTCCCAGTCCAATGACGCACTGCTCCTACAGCAGTAAATACACCTGACCTGTCACACCGTGTTAAATTATGCGTGTACGTGTTCAGCTGGGGCAGGAGATGCTCGCTGAGGAGCACTACAACAGTCAGAGCATCAGCAGGAAGTCGACTCAGCTGAGCAGCCGGTGGAGGAGACTTCAGGACAAGATGGCCGACAGAGGAGACAAACTGAGACAGGCGGGACAGCAGGAGCAGCTGATGGAGCTGCTGCAGGTAAAACACTGATGAGAAGCTGACACACTGAAGACCGAGGGCTCATTTATGCTCAACGTTAGATACAGAGACAGAGACGGGCCAAGCCTTCTGTCCGTACTCTGCATTAATTCCATACGCATTTTGACTCCACCCTCCATTGCCATCTATTGGCTGTATCTGTGCCAACATAAAGAATGCATGGAAGTTTAAAGGCAGTTAGGTTTACAATGTTTGAAACTGACGTATCTGTTTTCGTACATAAAGTGACTATAAATAAGCTGTAGAAAAATGGGTTTCAGTTATTTTATGTTTTGAAAGTCAAAGTCATTCTTCTGTCCTCAGGATGCCAAGCTGAAGATCGAGGCCATCCAGTGGATGCTGAACAATGCTGCCAAAGGTCACGACCTTCGCTCCAGCCGACAGCTTTTGAAGGTGAGGCTGGCACTGATAGAGTGCCATTTTATATGTGATCCATGGTGGTCGAGTTTTTAACTGGTTGTGAAACAGTCTCAGTTTAACTTTGATGTCTCTATGTGGCCTACAGAAGCAACAGGACCGTCAGTGAGAGGATAGCATGTTTCTAGTTCATCTTAATGCCTGTCTGCGGGTACAGTTGGACCAAAGGATTCATGACACACAGACCGGAAAAGCCTGTGTGCAATTTTCCAGGCGTAGTTTGGCATTGAGTCGTATATTGGTCAGTTAAAAAGAAGCAGGAGGAGATTTTCTTGAGAGGATTTTATTTTTGCCATTATATTTTGAAGTGTCTGATCCCAGGGCAGGACGGTCGAAAAAACACGAGTCAACCTCGGTCACTCATTCAACAGATAGAATGAACTGATTCAAAATGGATCCTAAAAAGGCCCTCTTCCTGCTACACAGGTGTCTCTTTTATTTATCAAATATATTGCAAGACATTTTACATCAATTTAAGTCAGGGGCTAAAACAAAATTTACTTCGTTTGATTAACCATCATTTTTATATTACACTTATTAAAAGAGAAACGGGTTTAAAAATACAACACTGACTCCAAAAAGTTTGGATAAAAACAGAAAGCAATGACACGCAAGTCCTTTTTGATCTGTATTTGATTGAGTACAATGACAACACACAGCATCTAACACACCTTGATAGAAACTGGCTTTGAACTTTGTGCTGGTAACATTCTGGATGGTCCTTTTCTTCTTTAGCTCGGAGGACATGACCTCCATGATAGTCTGGTCAGACCACAGCACACTTTTCCACTTTGTGTCGGTCCATCTCAGATGAGCTCGGGCTCAGAAGTGGGCAGTGTTTCTGGATGTTATTGATTAATGGCTCTCACTTTGCATGGTAGAGTCTGAACTGTCATTTGTAGATGTAGTGATGATCTGTATTTACTGACAATGTAGTTATATCTTTTATACAGTCATGACGGCTTTTAATTTCTGAGGGGTCGAAAGTCACGGCCAGATGCACAGGTTTCTCCAGATTCTCTGAATCTTGTGATGATATTATGGGTTGTAGACTGTGAGATCCTTAAATTTCTTCTGATTGTGTGTTCAGAGACGTTGTTCTCAAACTGTTGGCCCTGTTGGTTGCTTGTGAACACTTATATGTCATTAAAAATGTTTTACACAGAGTATTAACTTTTTGGGAATCGTGTTGTCAGTTGTGTCTTTCTTTCATTTGCTTCCAAAACAAATACATATGCTGCTAAATCAAGATCCTAACACCACAACACTACCGCTCCTATCCACAAGGGCCACTAAAATCCATGCAACATCAAAGTTTCTCACAGCTGCTGTAATCACATACAGTGGTTAATAATGGAAATGGACATTGGTTGTGTTCTTCAGGAGCATCAGCAGCTCGAGCAGGAGGCCAAGGAGCTGGCAGAGAAGATCAACTCCATCGTCAGCAGGGCCAAACACCTCGCCTCCAATCACTTCGACTCCCAGAGGATCCTCCAGGAGACCGACACTTACCTCACTCTGTGAGTCAGACATTCACCATCCCTCAGGATGAACCTTAATGAGCCCTGACTCTTCCTCTGACGGGTCAAATATTTTATTTACCTAGTGAAACAGCAGCTGTATTAGAGCAGATGTTAATGATCCCAAACACTCGATACAGCAACTGAGACATAATGGGACATGAAGCAGATGATGTTGACTTAATGATGTTTGTGCTACAGGTTCAAGTCTCTCCAGAAGCCTCTGGATCGGCGTCGAGCTCAGCTGGAGGCGTCAGTGCTGCTCTTTGAGTTTTATCACGACGTGGACCTGGAGCTCAGCTGGATCTCAGAACATCTTCCCGCCTCTGGATCTACAGGATATGACAAGTCTCTGGCTGGAGCCATCAGCCTCATGCAGAAACACAAGGTACTTTCTGTGTATCTAAACAGCAGAATGGGATAATGGTGGTGAAAAAGAAACTGAAGGCTGAAATGTTATAAATTATAAATCACAGTAACAACTAAAACAGGATATGTTCACCAGGAGTTGCAGGCGGAAGTGAACGCCCACCGAAAACACATGAGCCATGTCCTGGAGAAGGGGCGGAGCCTGGGCAAATCTAGCAAATCAGACGGAGAGGACGTGCTCCAGAGGTGCCCTTGTGTTTCTCTTCAGGGTCGATTGTGTATTTTTTTTTCCTTTACATTTCACATCAGTATTTCCTGTTCCTCTTGATAAATTACTATGTGGCTGTGACTTTTTATGCAGGTGCAGACACCTGAGTGCAGAGTGGGAGGAGCTAGAGGAGGCCTGCAGCAGGAGAGCAGCTCACCTGAGCAAGGCCATCACCAGAGAACAGGTGAGAGACATTTGAGACGTTGTTTTGGAAGCATTTTGTGCTAAAACGGTACTGGATTCTATCTAAATGTGAAACGTCTCCAGCTGCTGTTGGACTGCTCAGAGCTGGAGTCCAGGCTGACTGAGACCCTCACCCTGGTGAACACTGATGACTACGGCAAAGACCAGCTGGCCACGCAGAGTCTCATCACCAAACACCAGGTACAACAGACGCTCTGAGAGATGTTCACTTAACCAGAACAATGGAGACCTCAGATTGTTCCCTGTGGAACTCCTTCACAATGCTGAACTGAACTCTGCACGTACCTACAGGCATATTTACTTTGTATTAGTAGACTTTGCTTCTGTATCTTTTGCAAAGATTAACCCCAAAATTTAGAGCTTATTTTCCAAACCATGACCACCTTTTTATGAATGACTTTTTTAAACAAAATGTATGATGGTAAAATGTGAATTGTAGTAGCACGTGAACAGCATCCTGATGATTCCTTGGCTGCAGGTGTTGGAGGGCCAGCTGGAGGTGCTGGAGGTGGAGGTAGAGGAGTTGGGAGATCAGGTGGAGCAGGCTATTCAGAACTGGAGTCTGGAGGAGCTCAGCAGACCCTACAGTCGCCTCAGCAGCCTGAACCAGCAGCTGCAACACCAGGCTGCTCTCAGGTAAATACCAACTCATAACACAGTTAGAGTCTCACTTTTATTTGCACTATAATCCTGCTGTTTGGAACTACAGTTCCCATGATGCTTTGAGAATGTAACAGGAAGTATAATGTTGCCATGGAGTCAGGTACAAAAGCTTTGGGCTACATCTTGAGCCCCTTTTAGCCTGTACTTCTTTACATTATAGTCAAACTGTCTCCTTTAAAAGTATGCTGAATTAGCTCTCAGCAGCTCCTGTTTGCAGCGTACCCACTGATATACACACAACTCTCACTGGATTAGTTTGATACTGAAGAAAACTTAAAATCATGTCTATTTTCAGGTCAGTTCTGCAGTTTTAAAAAGAGTCTTTTTCCTATGATTTCTGAGCAGATTTATGGATGATTTTTAGTGATAGACATGAGGAGTAATAATATCCTTAGAAAGTGTAAGTCACACTGAATCTAAAAATATGTGTGTTACATCTGAGTCATGACACTGAGAAGGAGTGCAGTTTTTGACGCAGATAACAGCAATCAGGATTTAGGTGTTATAAAGCAGCCACACTACAACAACTAACTTCCTGTTGCTTTAAGAACACCTGATTGAACCTGATGTTTTCATCTCACAAATCTCTCTCCAGGGGTCAGAGGTTAAAGGAAGTCCTCCATCTCCACGAGTTCAGACGAGAGTCATCCGAGCTGGAGGACTGGATGAACCAGCAGAGACAGACAGCAGAGTCTCAGGATCTGGGCAACGACTACCAACATGTTCAGGTTAAATCTCATTAACGGGACCCATAAATAGATCAGATGGGCTTATATTGCAGATTTATCCCCATTTGTATGTATCACCATTTTACCATCCTCCACCTCCAAGCTCAGATCCTAAAGCTAACACTTTCCTTACTCTTTGTACTTACACTGTCAGCAAACAGCGTGTGCACATACGTGTTTACATATGAAAAACACTAAAAGGAACACAGATGGATCCGCCTAAGAATGATTACAGTAAAGATGATAAATGTCACTGTAAGGAGTTTCTGTGTTTGTTACATTACAGTTGCTTCGTGGGAAGTTTGAAGGTTTCCTGAAGCAGCTGGAAGTTGGAGAAGAGAGACTGCAGAGCTGCAGCGAGCTGGCTGCTCGACTGATCCGCAACAAACATCCACAGAGCTCTGCGGTCAGAGAGACACTGCAGCAGCTCAGGTACACACTCAGCTGCTCACTCAGACACAGTCCTCTTGTTAATTTGTCAGTCAGAGCAGTCCAACACTGAAACAGATGAATATAAACATGTTCTTTATGGGTTCGTTGGGGCTACCAAAGCAAATTCATATCATTTCACCCACATGACTCTCTGCCATTTTTAAATGTTACTTGTTCTATAGTGATGAAGTGTGACGATTTTTTTTGGATAGAAGGTTGCACAGGGGAAGCTCAGCAAGAAAGAAAAAAGGGGCTTTGCAGCTAGATGCAACTTTGTGTTTGACTTTGTGATATTTCTGACCCTTGTTTGCTTGCAGTGCATGCTGGGAGGATTTGAAGGACGTGGCCCGGGAGCGTCAGGATCAGCTGCAGAGAGCTGAGGAGTGTCACCACTTTTACCAAGACCTGACCGATGCACTGACACTCATCCAGGTACAGTATCTGTCCGTCCTACATCACATACGCTCAGCCATCCGTACATGTTGAAGTCAAATCCTCTGAATCTCTGTCTCTGTAGGAGCGACAGAAGAGCATCCCTGACGACGTGGCGAAGGATTTGCGAGGAGTGATGTCACAGCTGAAGAAACATGACGCTCTGCTCCATGAGCTGGCTGTCACAGAGCAGCAGGTAGAGACACACAGAGAGGAGGAGGAGACAGAGCACATTTATGTCCCGCCCCCACCAGAGGGGAAACCAATACATCGCTTTCTGGTCACTTTGTATTGTATGAAGGTGTCTAATTGTCATGTGCGCCTGCTGCAAACACAGACATACCTAGAACTGCTTTGTGGTGAGATGCTCTATTTTTGTGTGTGTTGCAGTTGCAGGAGCAGTTGGACGCTGTTGACTCCATCCTGGACCTGTGCACACCTCAGTTGAAGCTCCGCCTGCAAGAAGTGCAGCAGGAAGTGGTGGAGCGATGGGAGGAGCTCCGACTCCGTGCCGAGCAGAGGGAGGAGGAGCTAAAACTGGCGTGCCAGAGATACCTGTTCCTGAACACGGTAAAGACAAACAGATGGATGAATGATTAAACGTTAATGATCCCTTCATGCTTTTCAGATCTTACCTGTGTGTCTTTGTGCTCTGCAGGCGCAGGATTACTTCCTGTGGTGCAACCAGCTGATTGGTGTGATGGCCGCGGAGGAGAGCATCAGCGACGTGGCGACTGCTGACCTCCAGCTGGCCCAGCACCAGCAGCTGTGGGCCGAGATGGAGGCCAGACAGGAGACCTACCAACAGGCTCTGGACATGGGAGAGGAGCTACATGCGCAGGACAGGACCAACAGGAAGGAGGTGAGGTTTTAGATGACCGGCTGTTTTGGGTACAGTGTGGTGTTGGAGGTGTTTAACTGTGTCTCCTGCAGGTGTTGGAGAAGCTGGAGGCCTTGCAGGAGGAGCGAGACAAACTGGAGGAGCAGTGGAAGCAGAAACAGAGCTGGTTAGAGAGCGTTCACCTGGAGCAGGTCTTCTACAGAGACGTCAACAGCATGGACAAAACGTCCAGCTCACAGGAGGTGAGCTCAGTCTTTGTGTTTGTCCTCCAGAGGAAACGAGAAACATCATGCTCAGCGTCTGACCGGGGGTTAAATCTCTTCACAGATTCTGTTGCAGAACAGCACACTGGGTGACACCGTGGATGAGACGGAGGGTTTGATGAAACGCCATGAAGCTTTTGAGAAGCTGCTCAGCTCGCAGGAGGACAAGGTCAGTATTGGCAGCAAGCTGAGCTGATGTCCTGTTCCCTCGTGTTTTGTGCTAAGACTTTGGCGCTGCGCCGTTCATTTAACTCCTCCCTCCCTCTGTTTGTTGCAGCTGTCCTCTCTGAAGGAGCTGGCTGAGCGGCTGAAGAAGCAGCTGAGCAGAGAGAAGAGCGGACGGGTCCAAACCAAACTCAAGGCCCTCCTAAAGCGACGAGATCGTATCAAGGAGCTGTCCGTCAAACGCAGGGAGGAGCTGGAGCTCTCCAGGATGCTGTGCATCTTCAACCGAGACGTTGCTGAGGTAACCAGCCATTCAGATTCACTGAGGATATTGTAAATTGTTTGTTGTTCATTTCTGAGAGAGTTCTGTCTATTTTCCTGGTGCAGCATGTTCATATGGCCTGTCTATCTGTTTGAAGTGATTACCCGTCTGTCTGTGTCTCAGGCTGAGGAGTGGGTCTCTGAGCGAATGCAGAAGATGGCGGAGGACGGTAAAGCCGACCTCAGCAATCTGCAGGCCAAGATGAAGCTCCTGCAGAAACATCAGGTGTTTGAGGCTGAGATCTTGGCTCACAGCGAGATCATCAGCTCTGTGCTGCAGGTGAGATGACACGTTCTCTTAGGAAGCGTCTCTGACTTCATTTTCCTCAAGCATCTCTAACCTCATGGTGCACATCGCCTTCTTCTTGTTCTGCGCCTACAGGCTGGAGAGGAGCTGGTCTCCCTTCGACACCTGAGGTCCAAGGAGGTGAAGAGGAGTGCAGCCGCCCTGCAGCTCCACTGGGAGGAGCTGAAGAAGGCCCTGGCCACCCGAGGGAAAGCTCTGGAAGATAACAGAGACTTCCTGGAGTTCCTGCAGAAAGTGGAAGAGGTGGAGGCCTGGATCAGACACAAGGTGAAGGACTGATGGAGGGATGCAGGGATGGATGGTGTGTTTCTACTGTGTTTCCAGTGTGTGATGTTTGCCTCTGACCTGTGTGTGTTTCAGGAGGTGATGATTAATGTTGGAGATGTTGGGAAGGATTATGAACATGGAGTTCAGCTGCTGAAGAAACTCGGCGAGTTCAGGGGAACTGGAGATGGGGTGAGAAATGCTGCATCATTAAATTCTGCCAGTGTGAATGTATTTGTTTTTCCCAGTCAGTGCCTCTTAAATCATCTTACCATCTGTAACACATACAGCCATACCCCTTGTCAAAGCAGTAGTATTCATCAGATCTTTCTCTTTTACTTGAAGGCACAAACCAGTGACTTTGTGCTCTCATTTTTATTTAAATACCCTCATGGTCTGCAACTTCAAACTTCCTTAAATATGTAAATATCACTGTTGAAATGTTGGATTTGTGTTGACAGCATAATGCAGCAGATCAGAAAACAAGGAGGCTTCATATTGAAATATAACACAATATCGTAATCAGAGAGAATTGAAAAATGAAAGGCCTGTCTGATGTAAGAATACTGGAATAGGATGCAATATAAGATTCATATATAAATATACTGAAGGTATATTTAATCTGTAGAACGTGACAGTGGACGACGCTCACATCACAGCCATCAACAGACTGGCAGCCAGACTGGAGAAGAGACAGAGCGCAGACGAACTGGTTACTGTAAGGCAGCGGAGACAGCAACTCAACGACAGGTAACACTCACTGTTAATCTCACCTGTGTGGATCCTTTTCTCAGCTAAATACTTTAAACATCTCACCTCTTTCAGGTGGAGCAAGTTCCACGGAGATCTGAACAGTTACAAAAAGAAGCTGGAGGGGGCGCTGGTGATCCACGCCCTCATCAGAGAGCTGGAGGAGGTTCGGGACAGAGCCAACGAGAAGGTCAGTCATCTGATGCCACGTTAAAACTCGACATCAGATCACCCACTGAGGCTAACACACAGGGTGATGTAATGTTGTGTTGTGTCTCTGCAGATGCTGCTGCTGCAGGGGCAGGACTGTGGTGTTGATGTGGACAGTGTGGAGAACCTGATCAGACGCCATGAGGAAACAGAGAGGGAAGCTGGGGTCATCCAGGAGAGGTCGAAGGTCAGTTGGAGAGCTTGCTTCAACATCTACAAGACTTTCAAGGAACCCTCCTTGGTCCTGGTCCTAAATCTTTATAGATCTGCTGCAGTATTTTGAATAATATCCTGGATTTATTTTAGGGAGACCCGAGAAAAGATGATGTGATCCAGCCTGCTGGACAAAAGTGTTTCTCTAAGTAATGTCTTAACATGACCAATATGTGTCTTAGTTTTTAAAATGGCGTTGTGGGGCCTTTGTTATTGATTTGATGGACTCTGGGTCAAGATTACACCAAGATTTCCTTGGTTTTGGCACAATAATTCAATCACTGATTTGTATAAAATACCCGCAGAGACGCAGCTTTTGGCACTCTAGTTACATGGTGAATGAGAAAGGTAATTTTGGGTTTCATCTGAATGATTATGATAGCCACTTTTATTGTTTTTGACCCAGTGGAAGTGTAATTAAAGAGGACCAAGGATTGAGCTTTGTGGAATGTGGAATGTTTATATTTTCAGATGCAAAGTTGTCAACATCAGACAAAATGGTTCCTGGAGACAGGATTTAAACCAATGTAGCACTGTCCTAAAGTCATAACTGAAAACTTGTCACCATTTTGAATTATATTTGGCTTTCACTTTAAAATCAAAGCAGCTAACTTTGAGCTGGAGAAACAGTTTTTACACACAGTATTAGAGAAAAGGTCACCTGTATCATCATCATCATCATAAATCAAAAAGAATCCATATGATATTGTTTACAGTGGAAAAATCTAAGTTAATATGTAGTGTCTTTAATTACATTGGCTTTATCTGCCTTAACTACCAGTGGAACCATGTAAATGTTAAATTAACAAGGACTAAGGATTAAGCCTTGTGGAGCTCCTCACGTTATGGTCATCTTTTAGGATGCATAGCTGTCAAAATCATTCGTGGAGACAGGAGTTAAACCACTTTAGGCATGTTTGAAAGTCATTGCTGTAAACTGCAAACTTAACTTCAAACTCCAAGCATCTAATTGTGAGCCGAGAAAGGCAATTTTTACACAAACTACTGGAGAAAAGGTTAGAAAAATGATCATAAATCAAAAAGAATTTACATGATTATGTTTACAGTGGAAAAATATGTGAGTGTGTAGTGTCTTGAATTACATTAGCTTTTGCTGCCTTAACAACATAAGCCACGGGAGCTTGCAGTCCTGTAAAATGGACTTAAGCTGTTCATTTCACTGATGTCCTCTCGGGCTCCCTGTAGATCTAGAAAAAGCACCTTCAAGTTATATCTTTTTAGAAAGCTAAAGCAGGTAAATGTTAATATTAGGCTGCTAGTATGTAGCCGGGATATGTACAGTGGGTGGAGGACTTTGTGTTGTCTTGTATTGTGATTATAAAAATAGCATTAAAAGATGACAAAGTGGTGTGACGGGAAAAGTCAAAAAGCCATCATTTAAACAGGGGATGTCCCAAATAAAAAAATAAATAAGGACAATGTAAAGAGCATAAATTTATAAAATCTCTTGGTGAGTTTACTGTGCTCCATCTGTCTGTACTCAGGCTCTGGAGAAGGAGGTCTCAGACCACCTGAAGGCTCGATCAGTGATGAGCGACAAACTGAAGAACAAACAGAAGGAGGTCCAGAAAGCTCTGAAGACTCTGGACAAGGAGGTGAAACACAGGTGAGGTTTTATTTGTTCAGTCTGACTGCACCCTGATGGTGTGAGTGAGCAGATGAAGTCATGTGACACTTGTTTTCTTCAGGAAGGAGAAGCTGCAGGAGGCCCACCAGCTGCAGCTGTTCAAAGCCAACCAGCGCCTCCTGCTGGAGTGGAGCGTCAAACAGAGCAGTGAGATGGCAGAGAAAGGTCTTCCAAAGACCAGAGCCGAGGCAGACCGGCTCATCGTGGAGCATCAGGACTGGAAGGTGAGGGTCGTCTCCAGAGTACCAGCTCAGTGTGGTACTGTAGAGTTCTTCTACTGTACTTGACTAATCCGGAAAAATCAAATTGAACTGTGTAACTGTATTTTCAGACTGAGATCGACGCCCGCGCTGAGCGCATCGACTCTGTGCGGGACTTTGGTCTGGGTCTGATCCAGTCGGGCCACAGTTCAAAGGCAGAGATCCAGAAGGCCCTGAACCAACTGGAGGAAGCCAAATCTGGACTGGATCGTGCCTGGCTGCAACGCAACACGACCCTGGAGCAGGCCCGGACCCTGCAGGTGATGAGCTCACTGTTAAACAGCAGAATCTGCATTTCTGTTACACACTGTATGATTTACAGCGCAGAGCTGTGATGATCTGACCTGTCAGTACATAAAGGTTTGATCACAGCTGTAGTGCAATAAAATAAAGCACCACTGTAAAACTGATTAACTTCATAACCTAAATGTGTTTTTTGTCAAACTTCTATAAACAACCTGTTTTCCTTTTTGACACTGTTGGGGATGAAAATGACTAAAAATAGTTGTCATGTCGGCAGCTCTGGTGTTAATGAGTGGTCCTCTGTTCTGCAGGTCTTCCTGGCCTCTGTGGAGCAGTGTGAGAGCTGGTTCACCAACAAGGAGGCGTTTCTCTCCAACCAGGACTTGGGGGTAACAACAACCACCGGAGTGATCACTGAATTTAAAAAATAAATAAAAACAGCTGAGCATCAACGTTTTCTTCTTCTTCTTCTCTGGTGTTGGTGCAGAGCTCGGTGATGGAGGTGGAGACTCTGCAGAGGAAGCAGGCTCAGTTTGAGGAGGCTCTGGAGGCTCAGGTGGAGCAGCTGGACCAGGTGGAGAAACTTGGCCAGAAGATGATCCAACAGAAACATTACGACTCTGACAACATCAGAGCCAGGAGCAGAGCGCTCGCCGCTAGGTGATGACAAGCGCTGACATCATCAGATCTCTGTTTACTATCTTAGAAAAACGTCACCTGTCTGATCACCTGTTTTCATTACATCGTGTCTGTGTGTAGGCGGAGCCAGCTGCAGCAGCAGAGCAGATCTCGTCACAAAGCTCTGGATCAGTCCCTGAAGCTGCAGCAGTTCCTGTCCAGCAGCTACCAGGTACTGGACTCTACTGGACTCTACTGAACTCTAATCCTCTCTACTGTATCCGACTCTTTTCCGCCCTGCTTCTGAATCTTTTCCCTTTTGTCTGCTAAACTCTGGTGTGTGTGTGTGTTTATCCAGTGGTTAATGTGTGTGTGTTTTCCAGGTGTGTGTGTGGCTGAACGAGCGTAACGCTGTGGCCCTGGATGAGAGCTGGAGGGAACCAACCAACCTTCAGGCCAAACTGCTGAAACATCAGAGCTTCGAAGCCGAGATCCTCGCTAACCGCTACAGAGTGGACACACTCGCCAAGGTCTGTGTGTGTGTGATGTTGTAAATAAATCCGCGTGTGTCGTTCAGAAACTGTTTTGATGTGAGCTATAATTCCAACATTTCCATTTTCCTTAAAACATTCAGATCAATAAATTATATCTGATCATAAACTTTGAAATAATAAATTAACAACTGAAACATCAATGAACGAGACACTTCCTCTACTCTCTGCTTCCACTCTGCCACACTTTGGAGGCAAATGTTGTACTTTTTATTCTACAGTTATCTTATAACTTTACTTTTGTTGTACTCCTACTCTGTGTACTTCTCAGAGTACTGTTTCCACCTCTGATGTGTGTCTGATGTGTGTGTGTGCAGGAAGCAGAGAAGTTGCTGTCTGAGTCTCGATCAGCTGAAGTGAAGGTTCGACCCCGACTCAGAGAGCTGACGGACAGCTGGGACGCTCTGATCCGTAACTGTAAGGAGAAGAAGTCCAGACTGCAAGAGGCCTACCAGGTACACACACACACACACACACACACACACACACATCATTTAATCCTGCTCTCATCTGCAGGCTGAAACCGAATCAGTGACGTGGTGTTTAAACGTTGGGTGTGTGTGTGTTTTGTTCAGGCCCTGCAGTTCCAGCGTTCTCTGGACGACATGGAGCAGTGTGTGGGCTCGGTAGAGAGTGAACTGACCAATGAGGACTGTGGAAGCGACCTGCCGTCTGTCAACAGGCTGCTGAAGGCTCTGCAGGGCCTGGAGGAGGAGGTGGACGGACACAGAGACAGAATCCAGGTACAAAACATCTGCTCCCTGTTTCAGACCAGCTGATGTGTCAGTCTGAGGGTTGATACAGTAAAGTTCATATATCTGTTCTTGAATCTAACAGGCTCTGGTGGAAACAGCGAAGAGCTTCCACTCTCAGGGAAACTTCCTGGCTGAGGAGATCCAGACCAGAGTGGCTCACACCATTAACAGGTCTGAGAACTGCTCAAGTCTGGGTTTGGTTTATGTGTCAAGCTGTGGTGGAAGAAGTATTCAGATGTCAGAAAGGACACAATGTCCAAAGATGAGTCCCTCGGTGCTGTGCCGTCCTCCTCTGATGTAACACTATCCTCTCTTGATTTCACCGACTGATTAAAACTCAACTGCTAAGCTAGCTAACAGCCAACGAGCTGAAGTCCACACTAGTTAAAAGCTGCTAAAGTATCTCGCTAGATGCTAGCGGGCTAAAACGTCATCACAGTTCTTTTGACACAGCATTTTGCTACATTAGCTAGCTAGCAGTTTGTCCACATCAGCAAGCAAGCTAACTTTCTAGATGTCATCAGACCAAATGGATCAAATACTGGTGGTAAAACAAGTCATTTTGTGGGGGCTTTGGCGCTCAAAAAATGCATCCACAGATTAACAGGCATCTTTTTCCCAGTGTGAGTCAATAGGAAAGTTTTTTTGGGCTCAATGGCATCACATGACGATGTAATTCCAATTTTGACCACCACAAAAATTGGCTTCAAAGCCTGCTGCAGTCCTTGGGGGCCTGCTGTGAACGTCCATGACCGTTTGCAGACCTACTTCCTGTTTCAGCTTTAACTCACTGTATTTACAGTGGGTGTGTGTAGTTTCTCTGTGCAGTGACAACATTTCAGCTGTGCTCACTTTTGGTTTGACCTCGAAATAAAGACAAAGACTGGCAGATATGATCGACATAAACAACCAAAATAAGACCCAAATGGTGATGAAGCTAAAGGATTATTTTATGCTCAGAGCTGTTTATAACAGCTGTGTGATGTCCTCCGCTCTGATAGGTACAACAGTCTGTCGGAGCCCCTGCAGAGTCGTAGGGAAACCCTGGAGGCCTGGCAGGTTCTTTTCCAGTTCTACAGAGACCTGGAGGAGGAGGTGGCCTGGCTGAGCGACAGACTGCCCTCCATCACTGCTAAAGACTGGGGGAGCTCCGTGAGCAGCGGCCAGCAGCTGCTCCACAAACACCAGGTACTCACCCACACAGTGCTGCAAGAGGGAAACATGAAAACACAACACTGACACAGTCGTTTATGTGGACAGTAATGAGTATTAAAGGAGCAGTTTGTAGGATTTACTGGCATCTAGTGGTGAGGACTGCACATTGCAACCAGCTGAAACTTCTCCTGTGTGTATTTTTTGTTTTTCAGGCCGTGATGCAGGAGATCTCAAGCCGTGCCCCGTTGATCCAGGCAGTTCAGGAGGCGGGGCGTAGTTTGGTGAGGCGCATTCAGTCAGGTTTAAAACTGTGTTGTTTAGTAGGTGTTTGTTTTATATTGTATTTTTTTGTTTTCATAGTTTTGTGACTCGAAATTTATAGGGCATGCATGAATCAGCCTTTCAGTGTTAAAGTTTCAATGCCCGTGTCTAGACAAGTAAATTCAATTTCAATTGGTTCAATTTATTATTTGAAGTTATTATTATGAATTTCACATTATCAGTACAGTACATACAGTTTATAGGTAAATACCTCTATTCATGGAGAGATAGGTAGATGGTAGTGATAATAACAGTAGGTAAAAAATATTAAATATAAAAATAATAATAAATAAAAATTACAATATAGGAATAAACATAAGTAAATAAAGATAATAATGAAATAAAATAAAATAAGTAATAGTGATGCAAAAAATCTCAATAAAAATTCATTAAATGAAAATAAATAAATAAATTATGATGTAAAGAATTGAATATTTAAGTGTAGCAGACATTCACAGTCTCCTAATGCCTGTATTACTTTGACCCCCGCAGGTCAGAGGTCGTCACTTTGCATCTCACGACATTCAGGAGCGTCTGGAGGAGTTAAAGAGTCTCCATGAGGAGCTGCTGATGGAGGCGGAGAGGAAGGGGAAGCTCCTGCAGGAGGCGCTCAGCATCCACACCTTTCTCACTGAGGTAAAAATATTATCTGTGCATAACTCGGAGGTTTTCCTGCAGGATGATATTTAAACTGATATTTATACCTGTGTGTGTGTGTGTGTGTGTGTGTGTGTGTGTGTGTGTGTGTGTGTGTGTGTTGAGGTGTCTGAACTGGAGCTGTGGTTGGAGGAGCAGCGGGCAGGTTTGGAGTCTCGGGACTGTGGGAGGAGCGAGGAGGCGACGGAGGCCCTGCTGAGGAAGCTGGACTCTGTGGACGTGGAGCTGGAGAACCAGAGGAAGACGGTGGAGAGGCTGCAGGAGAGCGGAGCCTCACTGCAGCACCTCAGACATCCCAACAGGTAAACAGACACACGGTGCGGTTACCTGCACAAACAAACACCTGCAGACTCAGGAGGAGGTCTGACTGTCAGCGAGAGAAGGGACATGAGGTGTGGCTATGTTTGTTCAGGAGGTGTATGGCTCGCTACGTTTGTTCTGATCCTTAGAAATCTCAAAATATTTGTATGTTAACAATAATGTGTTTTTTGGGTGTTTTTTTTTTTTTTTCAATGAAAAAAAAAGCAAAATAAAGTTGTCTGTCTGTCTGTCTGTCTGTCTGTCTCACTCAGCCACCTGGTCAGTGAGTCTCTCCCGGGTGTCCTAGAACACTTTGAAACTCTCCTCCGACTCTCCGCCGCTCGTCGTGCTGCTCTGGAAGACCAGCTCCGCCTCTACGTGTTTGAGAGAGAAGCCAAGGAACTACAAACATGGCTGACCTCCAAGAAGACTGTGGTTGAGTCCAAGGACTGCGGACAAGATCTGGAGGATGTCGAGGTGAGTCAGATCTGTACCAAAAGGTAGATTCATAATCTTGTAGACTTTAAAAAGGGAGATTTTGAAAAAAAAAAAGGCAAAAATAACAGAAAAGATATTACAAAAATAAAGATAAATAAATAGAAATATATCTAAAATAAAATGAAAAAAATTTTAAAAAGATATGGCAAATATGAACTAAAAAAAAAGATAATGACAAAATGGAAAAAAGATTTGGCAAAAAAAGATGACAAAAAGATGGAAATGACGAACAAATTATGGCAAAAATTGAAAAGATAAAGAAAAAAGAAAAATAAAGGTTTGGTAAATAAAAAAAAAGTAAAAATAACAATAAGTATATGGCAACAAAATGATCTGAAAAAATGTAATACATTAATAGAGAAAGTAACAAAAAAGATATGTCTACACAATAGACAAAAAGGCAAAAATAGAAGTAAAAAAGATGACAAAAGAGAAATGAAAAAAAGGAAGAAGAAAATTATGGCAAAAACTTTGAAGGATAAGGCAAAATTTTAAAAATAAGGGTTTGACAAATATAAAAAAAAAAACTAAAAAATAACGAAAATGATTTGGCAACAAAATGATTTGAAAAAAATACATAAATGGAGAAAATAACAAAAAAGATATAAAAATTAAAAAAGACGTAGCTAAAAAAGAAGGACAATTTTTTTTTAATGGCAAAAATAAAATTAAAAAACAGTGGCATAAAAAGACAGGACAAAATTAAATAAAAATATGGCAAAAAAACCCCACTTTTGACAAACATTTTAAACAGATGTGATCCTGAAGCAAAGTTCTTTATGACTGCTGGTGATCAGACAAAATTAGAGAACTTTTTTTGTTGCAAGAGAAAAGCATTTGTAGGAACACGTTTCTTAAAGAAAAGTACAGAGGAAAGTTCTAGTCTTTGTACCGAAAACAAATTGTGTCTTTCAAACTGTAAAGCTGCTCAGTTCTCTCTCCTCACCCTCCTCTTGCTCCTCACCGCTGCTCCTCCACCTGCAGGTCCTTCAGAAGAAGTTGGAGGTTCTGGTGTCGGAGATGTCCGGTCTGGGCCGGAGCCGGCTGACCTCTGTGCAGCAGCTGGGCAGAGGGCTGCAGCAGGACAGCCAGGCCCGGAGGAGGGACGACGCCCTCAGCGGACTGTGGGACGACCTGAACCGCAGCATCAGGACCAGAGAACAGGTACGGCAGGCAGAACACACGTCGATGTGACACCTGTAGAGGAGTGAGAGGGTGAGGGTAACAGTCTGTGTCCTCCAGAGCCTGCAGTCAGCCAGAGAGGTTCATCAGTTTACCCACGATGTGGACGAGCTGAAGGGATGGATGGCTGAGAAGGAGGCTGTGCTGGACTCAGAGGACCACGACCACGACCTGCACTCCATCCAGGCTCTGCTGAGACAACACGAAGCGCTGGAGGTAGGACACACCCAGCAGGACACGAGCAGGACTTAGTTTAGTTTGAGTTCATCCATGGACTGAACAGCAGCGTGTAGTAACGACCCACAGGCTCACATCAGTTTACCTGCCGTGTTGTTGGTGTCTGCCTTCAGAGGGACCTGGTTCTGATCTCTGAGGAGGTGACCAGGAGCCGAGAGGAGGGCCGGGCTCTGAGCAGACGACAGCCTCAGGTCAGAGCCGCCGTGACTCAGAGGCTGGAGGAGTTGGAGGCCTGCTGGACCAGCATCCAGGACAAGGCCTCCCAACGCAGAGCCAGACTGGGCCAGGCCGAAGACGTGCAGAAATACTTCTCCCACTGGACTGAGCTCATGTAGGTCCTCCTCACACCTCACTGTGTGACCATACAAAGTCTGCAGCAGGCCGAGGAAACACAAACAACAAAGAGATGAGAATATTATGATTCATTTGTGTCAGCACGCTGCTGTGACACTTAGGCTCCACTGCAGCTGCTACGATTACTCACTAAAATGTATGAGAGGACGATCACACCCATTAACACACAGACTTTTTTACACTGGTTAGATATTTATATTTAAGACTTTTTTTGGAACCACTGCAGAGTCGGTAATAATTTCACTTTCAGCCAAGCTTGTTGTTGCCATGGGTAACAGTATGACATCATATGTCAAAAAGTTCAAATATTGCGAGTATCAGGATGTGAGTTTTTCACCTCATATTAAAAATGATTGTATTAACGTGAACGAGATGGTCTGTTACACCCCTACAGCAGAAACAGTCTGTGTTGGTGAAACTGGACGTCTGTCTGTATGTCTGTCTGTCTCAGGGCCTGGCTGAGGGAGGTGCTGTCTCTGGTTCGAGGGGAGGCGCTGAGCGTGGAGGGAGCTGACCTGGAGCAGCTGACTAAAAAACACGAGGAGTACCACGTCCACATCGACAGACAGCTCAGCAAATCCCAGGCTGTGAAAGAGGAAGGGAGGCGCCTGATAGAGGGAGGGAACTTCATGTCCTCAGAGGTAAGACGTTCAGAGAGGACAGTCAGCTGATATCTTCTTACCCAACATCCTGACCTTTGTCTTCCTCCCAGGTGGAAGAGCGTGTCTGTGAGCTGGAGGAGATGGAGCAGCGCGTGGAGAAGGTTTGGGAGGAGACCAGGCTCTGGTTCCAGGAGGAGCTGGAGATTTCACTTCTGCAGAGGGAGCTGGAGCAGGCGGAGCGCTGGCTGAGCTCCTATGAAAACACACTGATGGCTGAGGACTACGGGGTACGTCTGCACCACGTGGAGGAGCGGTCATACTGTGTGAGGTGGAGGGGACAGGTGTATGCAGGTGCTCTAAAACTCAGTTACAGTAGTTTGTCAGCAGAGACACAGCTCGAGTTTAAGATGCCTCAAAGGAGCCTGATTGGTGGAACTTCCTCTTCATAACTCAGTGAAATGTGAACACACATGAAACACATATTGACATCATTCAGTGACTTAAATCAGATCTAGCAGGTGCAGACTGTGGCTGTAAACCCACCATTGGCCGGCTCTTTAGGTCAGCGTTCTCCTTCACGTCTGCTGTCTGCGTGTTGCTGTTATCAGTTCCCCTTTGCGACGGGAAACAAGTCATAACTGACAAATAAAGAGGAGTAATTTACAAACTCATAAACTGGATTTAGTGTGAAGTTACTCTTTAAACTAGTGATGCCCAAATGTGGTTTGCTTATGTGATAGATGTGGAGAGGGAAAGGCTCGACCCCACAGACTGAGGAGCAGGTCTACCCTCACTGAAGGCTTTTGAATAGACCACGTGTCATCGTTTTTACTAACGCAGGTTGCTCTTTACGTTCCTCCAGGACTCAGTGTCTGATGTCATGGAGCTCCTGAAGAGGCAGGAGGACTTGGAGGCCATGATCCAGGCTCAGAGCGACCGCTTCATCGCACTACAGGAGAAGAAAACACAGGTTGGTAGTTTTACTGTAGCTACAATCAGACTGCAGGTTAAAGTGGCCTTCATCACACACACAGCAACATTTCCACACACTTACAAACTTGCATTTCTCCAGCTGCTCCGGTGTGAGTGTTTTTGTGAAACATCCTGGCACCAACTATTTACTGGAGTTTACCAGCCTGTCGCTCATGCAGCATTTGAAGAGAATTAGAAGCGCGGCCGCTCTCGGCTTTCAATGTCCGACAGTCCACTGCTAACATTTTCATTTCATTTTTTTTCTTAGTTTTTAAAATCAAAATCTATTTTTAGCTCGTCATCATCTCGTTTTCATCATGGAAAAAAGGTTATTGATGAAAAATTGTCATCATAGTTTTCGTCAACAAAATTAACACTGCTAATGTGACACATCTGATTTTTCAGAGTAGCGCGGTCACAGAAATCCACACCAATTATTTCCAGTCGTATCTCGGTGTCTTTTATATTTGGTCCTTAATCAATAAATATTAACTGCTCACAGATTCACTGGCTTCAACTGCACATCAACTCACAAATGAAACTGTAAACGCTCCATGTTTACTTCTGTACGAGAGCACGCTGCGAGTGATGTCTTTGTAGTTTTGTGAATGTGTGCCAGTTTAGAACAGTGACCAGTTCATGCTGGAAGATCTGAGGAATAAATCTGAATGGAGCACTAAAGCTTGACGTGTACAAAGTGACAGGCCTAGGATTATTATTTTGTCTTTGCTGTAAAGTCTTCTTTGTCTTCTCAGAGGGAGCAGAGACTTCATGGCCACGAGGACACGGAGCTTCAGGACAGAAAACCTCCAGCCAGAGTTTCGTCCCTGAGGAGGAAGCCGTCTGATCCAAAGATCCCACAGTCCTTGTCCTCCAGAGACATTGTCCGTCGAGTCAGCAGCAGCAGCAGGAGGACGGACAGACCCATCAGAACATCCATGCTAGACAAGACAACTAGTCTCGCACCCACTACTAGTCCTCCACCCAGCCCGTCCCTCCACCCTGACTCCAGGAGACACTTAAGTGCCAGCAGGAAGAAATGGGAGGCAGAAGAAGACACCAACAGTCCTCCTGATAGTCCCAGCTCCAGCCCGACTGTGACGCCTTGGAGAAGTCAAACCAGCCACTCAAACTTGCCACCTGGCTCTCCCCTCAAAGCATCCTCCTCCTCCCCACTTGAACACCCTCCGTCACCTCCACCCTCCTCCCCTCAGACCTCTGTCACTTCACCTCCTGAGGAGGGCCGTCGTCCCAGATCCAAACCTCCTCTGGCTCCAAAGCCCAGGATCTTCTCTAAAGAGCGGCCCTCCAGACATCGCTCTGACCCCCCGAATCCACCGGAGAAACCAGCTACACCACCTGACTCACCTCCACCTATCAGAAAGCTTGTTGCTCCCACTGAACCTCCACCTCCACCGGTCACAGAAAGAAGTTCTCCCCCTGACTCTCTACCACCTTTAATGAGGAAAGAGCTCCACAGCGAGCCTGATCCTCCTGATGCTCCACCTGCTGCTGAGCACATTACACTACCTGACTCCCCGACTGCTGCACCAATCACAGAGGAGGATACCCAGTCAGCTGATCGTCTTGCTCCGCCATCACATGAGCTGCCTCCGTCTCCTCCACAGCGACACAGGAAGTTAGAAGATCTCCCAGAGGAAGACGCCAGCTCCACACCTGAGGTAAAAACTCTCACTCATTCACCACCACGACTTCATTATTACTGGAAGCTGATTGGTTGCTGCTCTCTGACACGCCTGCGCTGTTGTTAGGTCACAGCGGAGCGGCCAATCAGGATGGAGGGGATGCTGGAGATCAAACTGAAACAAGGAGGAAACAAGGTGAGACACATGTGACATCAGACAGGACAGAGAAGTTCTAAAGGTGTCACGTCTGGTTGAGTGGCGGAAAATTGTTAGTCAGTTGGCTGACAAGGGTGTCTCCTCTCTCTCTGATTGGCTGCTGGTGGTTCAGGGTCTGGAGCACTGGGAGGAGGTGTTTGCTGTTCTGGAGGAGATGACGCTCAGCCTGTTTAAAGACAGAGCGGCTGCTGCAGAGGTACGAAACACTGAAAACATGACAGCAGCTGACGGCTGGAGACGGCGTGTTACAACATCACTGTGTCTTATTTACTCATACATACATGAACTGGGAGTTTAAAGTAGAAAAAAAGGTCAACACACACCCAAAGGTCTGTTACTGAGTTAAGTATTTTTTAAAGTTCATGTTAAAACAGAAAATTCTAAACTTCTAATTGTATATGTGTTTAAGCAAAACATCACATCACAGAGGACGTTTTATTTCAGACAGATGGACTTAACAGTTTAATATTTTCTGCCTCAAGTAACACTTCATTAATCTCATTAATGCAATACTGGACTGTGTGTGTGTGTGTGTGTGTGTGTGTGTGTGTGTGTGTGTGTGTTGTGTTTCCACAGAGGACCTCTAGGTGGCCTCCTATCAACATGGACGGAGCAGTTTGCAGGGAGAACGTTTACTACAGGAGGAAGGAGAACACATTCAAACTGATGTGAGTGAGCAGCAGACCATCAGTTCACCTTTTACATCCTGGTTTTATTAATCTTCCTTTTAATGGGCTCAAGGGTTGAAATTATATATCTTTGCATATTTAAAATTGATATTCCAGCAGATTCTGAAAAATATGTGTGATGTGTTTATGCAAAATATTCAAGCATGTTCTTCATCATTCCATCAAAGATCTAAAATGTAAACATCAGCTGTTTCAATTCAAACACTCATTTAACATTTAAGATTCAGACATATTTGGTATCTTAAAAAACTTTGGGGTGGATTTCTGTCAATAAATGTAGAGCGTTTACCTCGTTGGAAATATTTGGAAGAGTTTCTTGTTTGTTGTTGACTGTAAGTGTTCAAGGTTATTCTGGTGCAGTGTTTCCCAACAGTGTGTCACAGGTCCTCTCTGAATGGACCGCAAGTGAGTTTGTAAAAAACACACTTTATTTTTAAATACAGTGAATTTTCGGCACGAAGCTTTTACTTTGAAACGCCGTTTTCTGTTGTAGATTCAATAAATGACAGACAGCTTCTGAACAGAGACAGCAAACTAGCTCGACAACATGGCCAAACACAAGTATGACACTGAGTGTATCAAACTGTGTGGAGAGAATCTGGACCCTGTGGCTGGTCCAGTTGGGAAACACTCATCTAGTGAACCAAAACTAAACTAGGTTAAAAAAACGACATTGTATTGAACTTCAATAAGAATAAAAGCTAGACTTCAGGAAAAACTGACACTATATTGTGTGCTTACAAAACTAAGTAAAATAAATTAAACATATTCAGGAATTGTCTTCAGTCTTAGTCTTAGTCGATTTGTTAGAATTTGTCATCACAACATGAGGAGGCATTGGTTCATATGTTTATTGAGACTGGGATTCCTACGTGACTGTGAGTCAGCTGCCTTCACAAAATGTTGTGTTTATTTTGTAGTACCTATTCTGACTTCTTAAATCTTGACTTGAATAAGCCTAATCCAAAATTAAGCATTTTTTGATGAAGAATAGATAAATAAACTGAAACAAGCAAACCCACTCTGCAGACTAACTGAAACTGAGCTCAATTAAAAATAAAAATTTAAAACAAACAAAATACTTGATGAAAAATATAGACGTATAATAACTGTGGTGTTTTGTCTCGCTGTGTCTCAGCCTGCAGGACGGCAGTCAGTATCTGTTCGCAGCGTCCAGTAAAGACCTGCAGCTGCTCTGGGTGAAGAAACTCCAGAACTGCCCGGAATCTGCTGCCAGCAGCGACTCTGATGACTCAGGGTACACACACACACACACACACACACACACACACACACACACACACACACACACACGTTGTACTTACACTTTTCTTAAAATTTTTTACATTATCTTCCCTTTAACTCAAACCTTATCATAAGCGTTATTCTTAGAATGTTGGGGGAATTTTAGATTATTTAAGTTTTGGTTAAAAGGCTGTGTCCTTGCCACA
Organism: Cephalopholis sonnerati; assembly: GCA_019142605.1. Taxonomy (NCBI): domain Eukaryota; kingdom Metazoa; phylum Chordata; class Actinopteri; order Perciformes; family Serranidae; genus Cephalopholis; species Cephalopholis sonnerati. The sequence continues at coordinate 41,274,760 of JAGQAX010000015.1, forward strand.
GCAGCCGTTGGTTTGATCCCAGCCCACAGCCCTTTGCTGCATGCTGTCCTCTTCTTTCTCCCCCCTTCACACAGTGTCTGTCCTATCAAATAGAGGCAAAAAAAAGATTTGGTCAGGGCTGGGTGACATGGAGAAAATAAAAAATCATGACATTTTTGACCAGATACCTCAATATTTATATTTCAGTGTGACAGTACTGAAGCATTGACTGTAAGATTTTTGACTAATAATCATCACTCATGGGTCAATGCAAAACAGCTAGAACAGCCTTTAAAACCAGGGACAATATCCAAAATCTAAGACCCCATCTTGTCTCCTATCACCCTATCAGTGTATTATCGATATATTGCCCGGCCCAGATTTGGTCCTTTTGCACTGAGATGAGACGACTTGTTTTCATGAGTTGAAAATGTTTCAGCTTGAACACGAAATGTTTGTCCTGTAGTTTGATGGATTTACTTCATAAATGCAGGAAGAAATGTGAGAAACTGGAACAAAATGAGGAGTTTCTGATTCAGGTCTGACACCAGTCTGAGTCTGAGTGTCCACCAACAAACAGTCAGTCAGACGGCAAATTTGTGTCATTACCAAGAGATGGAAATGTGCTGCATGTTCAGACATAATCATGCAGGATGTGGAAGGTTTCACCTGTAATGGCTCCACTGAGACACAGCTCCTGTGTTTCTGTACATGTATAGAACATGTTATTTTTCTCTCCATAAAAGCAACTTCTTTGGTACTCTGAGCTCTGCATCTCGTCTCCACCACTGCTGCTCCATCACTTTGAATGTTTCAAGTCTGAATGTTCCTTTCAGTGTGTTTGTGTTTTGGGATTCTGTGAGCTGAGTGAACTAGAAATATCTCCCGTTGCTAACTTGTATCTTTGATTCGTCCTATTTACTGGAGTAATTAATAACGTTTCCATCACTTAACAATTTAATTAAACAACTTAATTTCACTCTATTTATTGCAGCGACAATAAAGCTTCTTCTTCTTAATGTGCGGTGCCAGTAGGACCACAGCATCTGCTCGGGGTGACTCGCTAACGCAGTTCAACAAGACGACCTTTGGTCAGTCAAGGTCAAGAGGAAGTGTGTATGTGTGCATTTTTGTAAGGGCTGTACTATTGTGCCTAAGTGCAGGACCAGGTGGTTCTCATGGCATTTTTATGCCTCCACACCGGTGATAGCCATGACCGCCGGCATTATGCTTTGGGGTTGTCCGTCCATACATCCATTTGTCCTGTTCTCGTGATATCTCAAGAACACCTTGAGGGAATTTCTTCGAATTTAGCACAAATGTCCACTTATGACAAAACTTCACACAAATGTCTAACAGGATAAAATAATGAAGTGATGACACTTTATAGCCAACAGGTCAAAGGTCAGCTTCACTGTGACATCATCATGTTTTAACAGAAGGGGAAACATTTGGTCAGATACTGAATTGGTGACTCTAATCTTGAAACTGTGCTGATTGTATAGATCTGCTGTGTGTGAAGCGTCCATGTTTTCACTGACATGGATGGAGACTGGAGGAGAAACTTGACCAGTGCACAGAGGCATACAACTGCAGGGCGGTAATTCCAGTTCTGTCCTTCACACCGAAAGTAATCTTGATTTTGTTATTTTTTTTTTGTAGAACAAAATAAGGTGAAGAGTATTAATGTTAAAGGGTTAAAAGCTTTGAAGTGTAACAGGAGTAATAAAAAAAGCAATAATGGACATCTTGGATTGATGATATATTCATTTTTTTTTTCAATTCCAATACTGCTCAAAAAATAAAAATGTATCAAAATCAGTGTTGTTGCCTAACATCGCAGACATATCCCTGACAGTAATATTCAAGAAATAAATAAATAAATGAATTAAAATAATATTAAAATATATGAATTAAAAGTAGTTTTAGTGGGAGACGTTGTTGTCCTCTAAGGCCGTCTGTCTACTGCTGTTTGACGGCGACACAGAATTTCAAAATAAAGGTGTTACTTAAAGATGATAATGTTGGATTGTTGATCGCTAAATTGATCCAGTTGATCCAGATTGATCAATGGATCGTTACACCCCTAGTATTAAGATCAACGTTATGGTCGAGCTTTCAGAAAGTACAAAAAACAAAAAACATCAGTAGTCTTTCATGCCTCTTTGAAACAGACAGAAAGTACCTGTTTCATGATGTCTTGACACAAAAACCAGCTGTACATGAACTACTTTAAATACAGTATAAATTATGAGAGAATCCCACCAAGTGTTCACTGCCAAGTCTCTGATAGTCTGAGCTACAAGTGATTTTGGCATTGAGGTTAAATTCATCAATATTTCATCATTTCGCTGCTGCTTTGATTAAATTTCTCCTGATTTAAAGAATTGAACGTCTCATAATGATTCTGGGAATTGAACGCGGACACAGACGCACTGTGTGACTAGTTTTCTGGTTGTGGAGTCGAAGCCGACGTCCGTCCGTCTGTCTGTCAGTGTGTCGGCGGCTGAAGTGTTTGATGGAGTTCAGACTGAACGTGTTTCCTTCAAACGGCCTCAGGTAATTTGACTTTCACATCTCACCTGTTCACACTGTGCACTGTGGGGACACGGGGCACCTCTCAGGTGGGCGAGAGGCCACAGAAATGAAACTCCCCGCCGGCAGGATTTTTCCTTTAATGAGATACTTTGACAAGGTGAATTACATTCAGCGGGCGCACAATGGTGGAGAAACACACGGTGGCACAGGACACAGCCGCGGGTCCATTCAGCTGTCAGCCTTTACTTCTGGTTCGGTTTGCAGCGGCGGGATGAAGAGTGCTGGCCTGCAGAGGCAACACGACAGCAGCAGTCATAAAATACATTCATAAAATGATTTCTGCATGTTTATTTAACAGCTTCTGGAGTGGAAAAAGGAGACGTGTTGGGCCTTAGCAGCAGGCAGTGTCACCGCGTTTGTCACTTTATCTTTATATATTTTACTGTAGAGCTGCAACAATTAGTCGATTAATCAATCAGTCGATCGATGGAAAATTAAATGGCAAATATTTTAATAACTGAATAATCATTTTAGTCATTTTTCAGATAAAAACAGAAACATTTGCTGCTTCCACCTGTCGAATGTGAAGATTTTCACTTCTCTTTGCCATTCATGAAAACAAACTGATTATTTTATGGTTAAAGAAAAGATAATAGCAAAACTGAGAGGCATTTTTATGTAGACAAAACAAAAATTGATGAATTAAGAATATAACTGGCAGATTAATTGATAATGAAAATTTTCGCTAGTTGCAGCTCTGCTGTTTTATAAACACTTCTGTGTATTATTACTTCATTATACATTAAGTAAGCAAATCTTTGGTCTGAACTGGACTTTAGAGTTCAATGAAATTTTAAAAAAATGGTTGTAAAATGTGTACTCAGTGTTTTTATGTTCATATGACAGGATTAAATGATCAAACAACAAAAAAGTTATGTGAAACTGACATTAAATTTTGTAGACAAGGGTCAAGTTACATGTTTATTTAAAAACTTTTACTGTGTTGAACTAAACTAAAAGTTTTGAGTTCAAGCTGTTTCCAAAAAAATTACTTGAGAGAGTGAATTGGGTGCAGCAGGTCTTGAACTCATCGTGTTTCAGTTCTGTCAAACTAAACCAGCTGACTGCAGGATGGGCTGGTGACTGGCGTGTTAACAGGACACAAAGAGCTGGAGTGGGTTTTCTCTTTTGACGTAGCTAGGCTAGCAGTTTCCCCCTGCTTCCTGTCTTTGCGCTAAGCTAAGCTAAGCTAACTTGGACACAGAGATAAACATCAGTGGTTTGATGAGGAGCTGTCAGACTGTAAACACTTTGTACACAATCAGTGCTCCAACATTAACACCAGGATGTTGTTGATGTTTAGGAGAGCGTCATCAGTCAACCTGAGTCTGGAGAAGTTAGCCGAGGCTCCAGATGATTCGGCCTCCACCAAACTGCTCAACAGTAGAGTTGAGAGCCTGGAGAGACAATCGTCCACAGAGGGCCAACCTCCTCCCAAGCCCCCCCACACATACTACAACAAACACCGCTACCCAGAGGACGGGGAGGTCAGGACCGCAGGTGAGTCGACACGCAACGTGCTAGCATGTTGTTTAGGCTAACGACCTGGTTATCTGTCGGCATGTGAATGAATCTGTGATTTATCACACTGCAGGTTCACTGAGTCGTCAAAACCAGGCTCCCTCAGTGCCTCCTCCTCCTCCACCCTCCGACACCCAGCAACCCCCCACTGTGACCCCCCAGCTAACAGACGACAACATGAGCAAGTCAAGGAGGAGCGTCTTTAGGAAGTTTTTCGCCAAGAAGTAAAACTTTAGCGACTCAATCAATCCGTCCAGTCACTATGCTTCATCCAGGGAAGCCAAATGGTGCAGGTGACAAAGACATTAATACTGGAACAATAAAATTTCCAGTCAGACACCAGAGGAGGTGTCGTTAAAGCCTTAACAGATGCCAAGTGAAGTGCTTTGATCAAAGTGCCTCACAGGAAATAAAGAACCCACTGATGATGACAGATAATAAAATCAGAAACCTAAAAATAAAAAGAAACTAAAATTGTAAGCACAGATTATATAGATACACAAATAAATCTCAGCTAGTCAGATGTCAGATCAGGTGATTATGGAGTCATAAAATCTCCCTGTGACTTGGCCAACAGACATGACAGGCGACACGTTGGTCCACGCCAATCATCCCTGGTTGTCTTTCAAGACGTGCTTGACGTCATCGGATCATTCTTGTCCTATTTTTATTATTATTAATATTATTTCAGTCACTGTAGCGGAAATGTTACTGTAGTAATTTAAAAAGAGCCACCAAATGGGCGGAGCTACATTTGAAGTGGACAAATTTGTTCATTTATTTACTGACAAACAGCCGAAACTCAAACTGCTACATTTAACTTCATCCTCACTGCTTCGCCCACTGCGGCCTCACTGTCACACACACGCTCTCTTTTTCTCTCAGACACACACTCGCTACACACACAATCTGGCACCAAAATGAGGCACCAAAATGTGCGGCCTGATTCTGTTCAGTAGGTGCTGCTCATATAGGAACCGGTGCCATATTGGCACTGGCTTTTGTACCCAACCCTAAAAGCAGTATGCATCTTGTGTCAAACAAAATTAAAATATCGCCAGTGTACTTTGAGTTTGAGCTCCGCCTACAGCTGACCAGCTAAACCAGATCATTGGACGTCAGTGAGTAATCAGATGTATCTCAGAGTAGCTGCTCACCATGTTGACACTGATTGGACATCGCACTGCTTCGCTTTCACCACACTGTTGCATCAGTGCGTCACTGATTTGAAAGAATAAAAGTCAAGATGATAAAGTCCATTTCTTTGCGTGTAGTTGATTTCCAGTCGAAACACTCTGGTAAGAATTTCTTCACTTTGAAGCATGCGATAAAAAATTGCGATTAATGGTTGATATTTTAATATTTAAAGAATTAATTTGACAGCCTAATCTTAACTCAAGGTCCACTTACCAACCTCTCCCAGATCAGCGTATTTGCTTCCACTGAGGAGGACCAAGAGATGCAGTTGAAAGCTCCAGGAAAAGACCTCCGGTTTTACTGACGCAAACACTTTTAGTTGTTTGTTTAAGGCCCCAGTCACACAGGAAGTGTTTTACAGATTGCAGAATGCAAGGCACAACGCACTGCCTTTTTTTTTGTAATTGAATGCCACTAGGAAAAAAAATGCTTGTTGCACCTTTTTATTGTTGCCAAGCAACCACCCCATCACCTCCTCACCCTAACCTTCCTGTGTATCAATCTACTTTTTATTCACTTTATGTATCCTCCAGTAATGAGTGTGTAGTTCCTGACATGTTTCAGCAGAGGGTACTGTCTGTAGCTCTGGTTGAGGGTGAGAGGCTGTCAGCAGATAAACAGAGATCTGTGTGGGTACATGAGACCCTAAAAAAGAGGCTGAATCACAGGGAGTACCACCAGTTGGTCCAGGAGCTTCTCCTCCATGATGGGGAGTACCACCAGTTGGTCCAGGAGCTTCTCCTCCATGATGGGGAGTACCACCAGTTGGTCCAGGAGCTTCTCCTCCATGATGGGGAGTACCACCAGTTGGTCCAGGAGCTTCTCCTCTATGATGGGGAGGACCACCAGTTGGTCCAGGAGCTTCTCCTCCATGATGGGGAGTACCACCAGTTGGTCCAGGAGCTTCTCCTCCATGATGGGGAGTACCACCAGTTGGTCCAGGAGCTTCTCCTCCATGATGGGGAGTACCACCAGTTGGTCCAGGAGCTTCTCCTTCATGATGGGGAGTACCACCAGTTGGTCCAGGAGCTTCTCCTCCATGACGGGGAGTACCACCAGTTGGTCCAGGAGCTTCTCCTCCATGATGGACATTTACGGTACTGCACCTATCTGCTTCCACGCCTGCTGTTTTCTATTGAGATGGTGCTAACTGTGGTTTGTAAAGTCATATAGCATTGTTTACCAACTGTAAACTTGTCGTCATGACCACCACAGAAGCCCCGCCTTTCAAATCATCCCATTAAACAATGGGGAAAAAGCAGAGATGATGTGGGGCGTGATTTTGCTCTGACTTGAATTTTTTTCAACTCAAGGAGTTCAGAACGCTCCAGCAAAAACACCAGGCACCTAGAGCGCAGACACGCAACGCAACAACAGCGAGCAAAAAGCTTCATTCTCATTAAAAACAATTACAAAAAGCTGCCTCCAGCTGCTAAAATGCTTTGTGTGTGATCAGGGCCTAAATGGGATGCACTTCAATGCCTGTTGACCAGTGTTTCCATGGTAACAGTCACTGACACCTCCTGACTATTGTTTCCATGGCGACACTAAATGGCATCTGCTGGGTCAGCCGGTATGAGAAAAGTTTAAATTTGTTCAGGGCTGATGGTCAAACTTCAGAAAGTCAGGGACAAGACGTTTGTGGAACAACTGAATTCAGACGTGTGTTTATGAATCAGTCTGATCTTCAGTCGACGTCTTTGTGGAAGCAGCTCCAGGTTGTTTTGTTGTTGATGAAACAGTCGGATGTCACGTCTGACGCCTGTTAATATTCTCTTCACCTCTGCTCACGTTTTGGATCTAAAACAGTCTGAAGTGACTCCATTTGAAGAGTTCGGCTCTCCACCTTTTGAAAAGTGATCGACAGCAAATCCATTCAAACAAATTTGCCACATTTAGAAGCAGAAAAGGTTTCATGAGACATCGATGGAACGTTAACAGACGACGCTCGTGAATTTTTAAAAAGATGAACTTTGGTTAATGACTCAGTGTTTTTGGAAACGCACGCCGTTTATTTATTAATGAGCAACAAATCCAAACATCTTCAGACTCATCGCCTCCTCCATTCAGGCAGATCAATAAGTCAATCATTAAAAATAATGAGTCAGATTAAGACGACTGAGGGAAATCAGGAGTTCAAACACTTCATTCAGGTTTTGGGAAATTAAAGCCAATTGAAGTGATTGAGTGAGAGTCATTCACACAGACTGAATCATAAACATGTGACGTCATCGTTTCATCATGTTTCTGCACAGCGGATTAGGACGACGTTGTTTTAAATTAAAACTCTTCATATTTTGGTTTTAACCAATAATCATTTGATTGATTACTGTGAGGTTTCTGCATCTATATTGTAGATTATGGAAAACATGTCACACATGAACTAAACTCATTAATCTGATTGAACTGCACTGAATGTTTTAATTAAATATTTCCACAGTTCATCGTCGACTTCCTGAGTCTTGTTTTATCCTCTCAGAGGAGGTCTGTGCATGTTGTGTTCAAACACCATCAGTTCATTGATCCAGTGTGTGACTGTCCGCAGTTTTCATTTCCCTCTCAGTGATGCCGAGGTCAAAGTTCAACTGTCTGAAAGAGTCTGCTGAGTGTGGTCGTCTTATGTTAACATTAATATGATCTTATCTGCTGAGACCTTTTTTAAGTGTAGCACAATCACTGGTACATACTGCCTCCAGGAAATAGACTGAATCACAGTGTTTATGTACAATAACTTCAGGGTAGAAAATTGTTGCGTGAGGTACATAAAATCAAACGCTGCCTCAGTGAATTTGTTTTTAGCCTCCTCAAAAGAAGCAAACCATAAAAAAAAAGTCTATCAGTTTAAGGGTGCTTTAACACCTGCCCTGTTTGGTCCCTCAGGTTGGTTTGCCCCCTCAGTGCAGTTTGTTTGTGCAGGTGTGAACACACTAAAACAACCGGACCGAGACCTTCTTGAAGAGGTGGTCTGGGTCTGGTTCCAAAGGAACTCTGGTGCGGTTGGTTTGTGGTGAGAACGTGTTCCGACCTGGATCTGAAGCAACTGCAGTCACATGACACATTGTTTGGGTTAAACATGAGCATGTTACAGTCCTGGAGGATTATTAATGTGCGCCTCCTCCTGTACTGCCTTAATATGCACATTCAGCACATCCAATGCATCAAAACATTGTTTTCTAGTTGGAGCCGCGCCTCGTTTTCAAACTGTATGCTTTGACTCAAATGAACAATGACAGCAATATAGTCCACGATGAGCAGCGCTAAAATCAACCTGCGTAGTTGTCCCTCCATTGTGACATTAGAAAGTGTCACATTTATCTTGACAGTGTACTCTTCTTCAACGTTTGCTTTACTTCCTGGATTTTTCTGACCAATCAAGAGCAGCTTTCTCACACAAGGCATTTGATCTGGTCTGCTTGTAAATGCTGCCGTGAGAACACCAACCAACTCTAGGCAATTATACAACTTTGGAACAACATGAGTCCCTGATTCAGACCAAAGGAGACACCACAGGGCTGACAGCAGCCTCAGTGTACGCTTAGGGTGTCGGTCTTTTCCGACAGGGAATTCAAGCCGGTATATTAAAGCCACCAAACTCACAAAAACGGTAATTTTACTCAGCAGAACACTGAGTTGCTGGTCTACTGCTACACCGATTGGTCAGTGTGTAAGCCAAGGATACCCAGGTTGCTTTGCTCAGGGGCCACTTTTTCAAACTGACACATTGTCACTCCGACGTCGTCACATATCGATGTTTGGTCATGGACTTTCCATGCCCAGATACGACTTGCAAGTGCTCTGGGTGTGTTGGTTGTTGATGCTCTTGGTCACCGTGTTAACTTCGGCCTGTTACATGCATTGTCTGTTTTCTCAGGAAGTGTACAATTTAAATACAGTCTCTTTCAAAATAAACGCACTACGTCAAGACACCGAGATTTGACTTTTTTTCCTTTAACAACAGATGCACATGGTTGGGTTTCAGGAAAAAGAACAGAGTTTGGCTTAAGAATCCTACGAGAAGTGAACACTGGCCTCTGACGTGAAAGTTGGTGGTTTTCGTAGGTGTCTGATGCAGAAAGTCACTGACCAAGCACCAGATTTTGATGACTTCGGATTGAGACCAGGTTGAAATGACAGGAGGCCAGGGGCCAGTCGCAGCAGCCCCATTCATGTACGCAGGGTTAGGGTTTCCAGAATTTAAGGACATAGCCTCTGTCGGGGGGGCGGTGGATTCTCCACCTGCACTTCTGATAAAAACAAGCTCTATTTTGATGTTTTTTTATGCACTCTGGCACCTCATGTATACTAAAAGTACAAAAACAATTCCCAGTTCATCAGTTTATTATTATTATTATTATTATTATTGTGGATTAAGAAGTGGCTGTGGGGCCACCCAGCACCCAGTCGAAGGCCAGATTCAGCCTGTGAGCTGTAAATTGAGTATTACTGGTGTAAGGTAAAGCGGAACAAATATTTAAATACAGCGTACACTTGCACTGATAAATACTTTTTAGGTGGCTATAATATGCTCTGCTGCGGCCCTGTACACAGCAGCACATTGTTTAGCTTCTGTTCTGGTAGATTTGGTTTATCAATGATAGCAAAGCAACATAAAATAAGCACAGCAGGAACATCAGAGAGGTCGGACCACTGTGTTCAATGAAATCTTTAAACACTGCAGTTAGCTGACATGACGAGGCCTTCACCGATACTAATGATCAGAGAATGGAGTATTTTTACATTGTTGTATTAGTGCTTGTTCTTTAGTAAAGATCTGAGTAATTGTTTCAGAACTGCTTGTGACCTTTTGAGGCCGTCCACACCTCTGTCACCTGTGTCCAGTAGATGTACTGCAGTTTTAGTAGATGTTAAAGGGATGTTTATTAAAACCCAACCGTCAGAAAACATGTCGGCATTGTCTGTCTCTACAAACCACAGATTTGTTCTGATCTGTCACACAAAACACATCGAGTGAGAAACTTGTCTTTCTGTAGGTTTAATTCAGCCTCTGCACGTAGACTCATAACAAATGGGCAAGAATGAGCTGAGAGCAGAGAATGAGCCCCGAACACAGGAGATGTTCTGACGACTGCTGCGGTCAGGGATCTTTAAGTAGCGTCATCAGAGGGGTGACAGAGCAGTTTAGGCCATGTCAGATTACTTCACATCCTTTATGCTTTGTGGCTTAAAAGTTTCCATTAAATAAGTGAAGTTTCTATATATTGTTGATCACATTTCACTTACATTAATATTTGCCATTACATTTTCATTTTTATGGTATTATGTAGTGGATACCCTGAAACTTCATGTTTCAACAACGCTGTGGTTAATACGTGGTCAGGTTCAGGCAGAGCTTCAGTCAGTCTACACCTTCTGTGACCCCACCCTTGAAGGGGGATCGGGGCACCACAACTTTTCAGAAACTGAGCAGCTAAACAGACCGTTTAGAGCATTTTGAGACAAAAATCTTAGATGAGGGGTTTTCAGAGTTTTGAAGACTGAGTGCCATTTTCAGGAGCCAGCGATACGACTGAGGGCAGCAGGGCAAAGTGTACATGATATGATTTTTTTATGACATACTAACACTTTACAAACTGTATCAATTGGCGGTGATATCAACCCGGTCTCACTCTGAAGTCATCGAAATCTGGTGCTTGGTCAGTGATTACCGCAGATTCACGCTGATGAAAAAAGCTGTCCTTTCACATTGGCATGATATGCAGCTGATCGCCAATATTTTTTAACCGTGCCCAGTGGCGTCAGGGGGAAATGCAGCAGGACAACAATGCAAGTTAAGGCAGCGAAAGTCTGAGTGGGGTGTCTGGGAGCAGTGTGGTTGGGTCCAATAAACACAGACTTTCACCTGGAGAGCTGGTGTTTGCTTGACTGTAGCCAAACCCTGATATTTTTTCCTAAACCCAACCACGTGTGTGTTTGCTAAACATAATGATGTGCATTTGTTGTTGAAAGAAAAAAACGTCAATTTCCAGTGTTGTAGTGACGTAGTGCTTTTATTTTGAAAGAGACTGTATACAAACTGTACATTTCCTGTGAAAACAGGAAGTGTATGTTGAAAACAGACAATGCATGTAACAGGCTGAAGTTGACACGGCGTCCCAGAACGTCAACAGCCAACACACCCAGGGTACCTTGGACGTCATATGTGGACGTGGAGAGTCCATGACCAAACGTGGACATGTGACGAGGTCACAGTGAGGATGTGTTGGTAATATAGCTTAACGTAACGTTTGTATTCTATTCCAGTTTGTCACTTTTTAATACATTTGAAAGTAATAAAATTAAGAGACAGTCCAGTGTCTGACTCTGATTGTACCTACAGCAGTCAAGCAGGTGTACAGCAACACCACTCAGACAAACCACATGCTGCACTGACTGACTATAATCCCTTTAAAACCTCAGGAATCCCTTAATAACCTGATAGACCCTCTTAGACTTTGTTCACTCCCCTACACCTCTCCTTAAAAGCCAGTGGAACCTCTTCAAGAACTTAAGGAACCTCTAAACAGCAGCTAGAACTGCTCAAGAACGCTCTGAAGCCCTGTGAAAACTTATAGGAACTCTTTATGAACCCGTGTAAAGACCCAGTGGAACGTCCTTAAGAACTCCCCCAAAAAACAAAAGGGCTCCTGAAGCCCTTAGAGGACCCATAGGAACCCCCTTAATAACCCAAAGACCCCTTTAGGTAGCTTTAGAACATCCTTGAAATCCCTAGAAGTGACTATGAACCAACCAAGTTCCACTGCCACCTCCTTAAGAATGTGAAGAAACCCTTAAGGGCTGCTGAAGCCCTTAGAGGAACCAAAGGAACCTACTTAATAACCCATAGTCCCCTTAAGGTAGCTTTGGAACATTCCTTAAACCCCTGAAAGTGACTATTAACCAACCAAGACCCATTGCCACCTCCTTAAGAATGTAAGAAACCCCTTAAGGGCTACTGGGACCAGTTTCATAGCCACAGGAACCCCTTAATAACATTAGACTTGACTTAAGCACCCCTTAAACCCATTGAGAACTCCCAGAACACCCTTAGAGGAACCTCAGAAACCTGCTTAATAGCCCATAGTCCTTTTTAGGTAGCTTTAGAACATCTTTTATACCCCTGGAAGTGACTACGAACCAAACAAGATCCACTGCCACCTCCTTAAGAACGTAAGGAAACCCCTAAGGGCTGCTGAAAGCAGTTTAACAGTCACAGGAACCCATTAATAACGTTGGATTTGACTTAAGAACCCCACAAAACCCAAATGCTCTCCTGAAACCCTTAGATGAATGATAAGGAACCCCCCTTAATAAACCCAGTCCTCTTAAGGGAGCTTTTGAACAACCTTAAAAAAACAACCTGGAGGTGACTGTGAACTACCAAGATCCATTGCCACCTCCTTGAGAACATAAAGAAACCCTTTAGGGCTGTTGAAACACCTAGAGGAACCAAAGATCCTGCTTACCAACCCACCGTTCCCTGTAGGTAGCTTTAAAACGTCCTTAAGCCTTTGAAAGTGGCTACAAACTACCATGGTTTAATGCCACCTCCTTAGGAAAGTAAAGAAACTCGTAAGGGCCGGTGAAACCCTTAGAGGAGCCACAGGAGCCCCCTTAATGTCCCATAGTTCCATTTAGGTAGCTTTAGAATATCCTAAAAAAAACCCAACAATCTGGAAGTGACAATGAACCAAGAACCATCGCCATCTCCTTTAAGAACATAATGAAACCATTAAGGGCTTCAGGAACCCCCTCAGTAATGCATTGTCCCCTGAACGTAGCTTTTGATCATCCTGTAAACTGCTGTAGAACATTTCATCATCACAAACTTTTCCTCTAAATAAAATTAATGAACGTAACGCATTAGTCAAACTGTTGAGGTTGAACAAACAGGTGCAGGTGTCACTTCCTGCTCGGAGTCAATGTGACAAATATTTCTCACTGTTCTTACTATTTTTAGAAAACAGTTGATTAAAGGAGGAAAAAAATCAGCAGATGAATCATTAATGAAAATTATCTTCACCTCGACCAACTACAAGAGTAAAATCCTGTTTCTACATCAATGCACGAGTCAGAATCACCTGATGACGTCATATATAATAGTATAAACGTCACAGTTTGATCATTTTAATACCTGACACTTGTGTGTTAGTACCTTTAGGTCTGACCTGTGTGTGTGGTACCTGCTGACCCAGGGTGTAGTTCATGCTGCCGGCCTCACAGTGTCGCTGTCGGCGCAGTAATGAGCCGGCTCTCCTCCCGGAGCTCTCGGTTTGAGTGTTCGGGCTCCAGCCGGCAGATTGTCCGGTTCACAAGTTTATTTTCAGCGCTTGACATTGATTGAACCATTAACCCTGCGGCGCCAACACAGCTAATGATTTTCCTGCTTGTTTTTGTGCTGCAGGGCAGCAGGAAGTTGTGCTCCTCTCTCCGAGGACTCAAACACATCTTCTGCTTCTTATTTAATAATCCCGGCCATGGATTCATGTGTTCACCGCCGGAGCTGTTTGTTGGGTTCATGCACACATTCACGGATAAAGTTTAGAGATGTAAAATCAATGTCACAACTTCAGCATCGGCGCCCGGTGCTTTTAGAGCAAAATGTGTCACTTTAACTATTTTAAATTCATATTTAAATAAACACTAAATATTCACAACAGAAACTCGTCACAACAACAGGACTAAAGATGAATATATATTAATGCGAACACTGAGACGTTCCCAAACTGATATGAGACAAAAGATTTGAGCCGAGCCAGCTGAGGATTATCACTTTAATATTCTGCTCATTATTATAATATTATGTCTTTTGGTTTTATTTCAAAGCAAAGTTTTAATTTAAAATGATCCTAAATAAATTAAAAACGCTTCCGGACACACAGAGTGTTGTAAAGTGGACGTGTTGTCACTCAATAAATGAAGAAATCAAGGAGGAAAAAATGTGATTTAGACGCAAAATAGTGAAATAAAAATAAAAAATATATTAATAAGCAGCCGTTACACCAGGAAGTATACCAACTTTATTTTACACATGAAAAACCTTTTAATAAACGTTTGATTTCTCCTTAAATGTAATGTGAGTTCAATCAGGAACTTTAAGGTGGTGAATGAGTCCGTTCTCATCTTTAATAAGACACAAAATAAGTCTTAAATTTCCCTGAAATAACCCTTTGTGTTTAAGGTGCATTAAAGTCCTTTATAACAAGCTTTTAATTTCCCTTAAATAAACTCTGACTTTGTCTAAGGTGCATTTATGTCCTTTTGTTACAAATGAAAATTAAGTGTTACATCATTTCTGTGTTTTAAGTGGATTAATGTCCTTTTACGAATGAAATGTAAGTCTTAATTTTCCCCTTAATAACCTTAGACTTTGTTAAAGGTGCATTAATGTCCTTTATTACAAATAAAAATTAAGTATTAACTGTCCGTTAAATAACCTCTGCCTTTGTCTAAGGTGCATTAATGTCCTTATTACATAGGAAAATTCTTAAATTGTCCTGACTGTGTTTAAGATGTATTAGTGTCCTTTATTACAAATGAAAATTAAGTCTTAAAATGTCCTTAAATAACATCTGACTGTGTTTAAGGTACATTAAAATTTCCCTTAAAAATAACCTAAGTCTAAGGTGCAATAATGTCCTTTATTACAAATAGAAATTAAGTCATATATTTCCCTTAAATAACCCGTGTTTAAGTTGCATAAATGTTCTTTATTACAAATGTAAATTAAGTCTGAAATTTATTTATTTTTTTAATTCAATAATATCTGACTGTGTTTAAGGTACATTAAAAGTCTGAAATTTTCCTTAAAAATTAACCTGAGTCTAAGGTGCATTAATATCCTTTAGAACAAATCAAAGTGAGTGCTTTAATTTCAAATTTTATTGCAAATCAACTTTAAGTCTGAAATTTCCCTTAAATAAACCAGCCCGTGTTTAAGGTGCATTAATGTCCTTTATTACAAACGAAAAATAAGTCTTAAATTTCCCTTAAATGACATCTGACTGTGTTTAAGGTGCATCACTGTCCCTTATTACAGACGTAACTGTAAAGTAAAGGTTTCAGTAAAGGGTTTTTTTTTAAGTATTTAATGTTGCCGTTTTCCCTCCTTCAGTATCTAAATAAACGGACGGACCGTCAGTCTTTCTGTCCCCGGTCTCTGTCTGTGGTGTTGGACACATATTTGTCCCTCCAGGCCTCCGTCTGATTCGCGCTTCAACATTCAGCTCACGGCGGCAGAGAGACAAGACGCAGCAGGAGAGCAGAGACAGACCTGTCTGACTCCTCGAGCTGCTGCTGCAGGATAAGAAACCACAGTTTAACACACACATGCCTGGCTTTATTTAGGAGGAAGAAACGGAAATCAGAAAGTTTTTATTTTTCAAATAAGAGAGGACTGACGCGTCATCTGCTGCTGATTATTCATTCATTCATTCATTTAGTCATTTATTTCCACCGCGTCAAAGCTCCGCAGTTTTCTGTCTGTGGCAGAATATAAACGGTGAAATGGTATTAAAAAAATAACGAATGAAATCTTCAAAAATAAAAAATCCGTTTATTGTTCATTTATTTTAATGTGATTTTTTTAAAGCAACAAAACGAGTGAAACGAAAGCTAAAGGAAGAATTCCACTGTGCTCTCAGCTTGTGTCGAATTATATCACAGCAAATATTTACAGAGAAATCCAACAGAAGAGTGAATATTTGAGTTTTTAGCGAACAGCTGCAGGACTGACTGACACGTTACACACGCACACACACACACACACACACACACACACACACACACACACACGCACGCGCGCGCTATTTTATTGTTTTCTTTGATAGTTTAAAGTTTTATTTCTAAACATTTACGTTTAAATAATCTGTACTTTACCATAAAAAATAACGTCACTGTCGGAGTATTCATTTAATAATATGTGATATTATCATATAAAGCAGACGTGTCAGTGCAGAGACTCTAGAGGAGGAATATTTTCAGGATTTCATTTAAACAAAAGAAATCGAAATAACTTAATAATTGAGGTTTTCTGTGTTTGTGTGTTCGCTCCTCTAACGCCTCTGATGTGACACTTTAATCTGTTTAAAACACGGATTTATTCAGATTCACTCCCGCAAAGATTTAATCTGAGTTTACATTTAATTTATCCTCCGATAGAAAAGATAGAAACACATCTGCTGTTTTACTCTAAAAAGTTAAACATGTCAAAGTATTTCTGTTTACTCCGTCGATTCTTAAAAAAAGAACAAGTTCTTCTTTAGTCTGATGTCTTTGTTCTGAGGTTTAATCCGTCCAGACTGAGTCTAATCAAAGTGCAGTGCGACACCAGAGCAACCAGCGGATCAAACACTGGATGGAAATGGTGTTTGTGTTGGTGTAGTTCCTGTTTTGGCCGCTGGGGGGCGCCCTCTGTTCTCCTCTCAGCCTCCTCCTCCTCCTCCTCCTCCTTCTTCCTCTCTGTCTGCTGTTGATCCCTCTGATTTATTTGCTCACAACTTCCCTGTGAGCCTTAAAGCCAACAGTAATAACAGTGAGGTGTTTACATGCAGCCGCGTGTTGAGAAATCACTCAGCGTCCGTGTGTTCAAACATTCACACTCACAGGAAATACATGCTGCAGATTAACCGCCTTCATCCCCTTCATCCCCTCATCCCCTTCATCCCCTCATTCCTTCATTCCTTCATCCTCATTCCTTCATTCCTTGTGCAGGTTTAAGGGAACACCTGACAGAACAGGGGTCAAAGGTCACAGGTGACAGCAGGATGAGGGTTTTGGTTTCTGGTCAAAGTTTAAAAAACAAACAATAAAATGTGAGGATGCCTAAAGCCCCTTAAAAACATTTGAGCTTTCTTAGTAAACCTTAAACAGTCCCATGAATTTCCTCCAATACCTGTAGCCTCTGAAGAACCCTGCAAACACCTTAAAATCTCCCTTAAAACCCTCCAGAAAAACCCTTTGAAGCAGCTGAAACCCCAGTGAGTCCCTTCAATAACCCAACAAAGCCCCTAAACAGCCCTGAAACTTTCTTAATAACTCCTGGAAACTCCTTAACACACTGCAGAACCTTTTAAGAACCCCACAGGAACTCATGAATAACCCTGAAAATCTCCCAGAACTCTCCAAGAACCCCCAATCCCATGTGAACTTCTACACCCCTTACAACCCCAATTTTACAAAACCAAGAACCCCTTAGGGGCTATTACCCTTAAACCTTCAGGAACCCTTTAATTACCTGATAGACCCTCTTAGACTTTGTTGAGTCCCCTCACACCCCTCCTTAAGAGCCAGTGCAACCTCTTCAATAGCTCAAGTTAACGCTACAACCACTCAAGAACCCCCTGAAACCCTGTGAGAACTTAGAACATCCTTAAAATCCCTGGAACTGAACCAACCAAGATCCACTGCCACCTCCTTAAGAAAGTTAAAAAAAGAAGCCTTAAGGGCTGCTGAAACCCTTAGAGGAACCAAAGTAAATAACCCATTGTCCCCTTAAGGTAGCTTTAAAACCACCATAAAACCAACCACCCAAGATCCCCTGTCACCTCCTGTAGAACATTAGGAAACCCTTAAGGGCTGCTGGAAGCAGCTTTATAGCCACAGGAACCCATTAATAACATTAGATTTGACTTCAGAACCCCACAAAACCCCAACGCTCCTGAAACCTTAAGTATAACAGGTAGCTTAAGAACATCTTTAAAACTTTTGAAAGAAGCAACAAACTACCAAGATCTATTGCCACTCTCTTAAGAAAGTATGGAAACCCTCAAGGGCTGCTGAAACCAGTTTAAGAGCCACAGGATACACTGATAACATTAGATTTGACTTAAGAACCCCTGAAACCCTTTGAGAACTCCCAGAACACCCTTAGAGGAACCACAGGAGCCCCCTTAATAACCCATGGTCCCCTTAAGGTAGACCTAGAGGTAACCTAGAACATCCTGAAAACCCCTGGTACTGACTTCGAACCAAGTCAGATCCACTGCCACCTCCTTAAAAACGTGAGAAAACCCTTAGGGGCCACTGGAACCAGTTTAATAGTCACAGGAACCCATTAACAACATTCGATTTGACTTAAGAACCCCTGAAATCTGTTAAGAACTCCCAGAACACCCTGACAAACCCCTTAAAGGCCAGTAGAACCCCCAAAGAACTTGCAAATACTCAACCCAGCTGCCAGCAAAACTGTTGACATTGTCGTGTCTACAAACCACAGATTCATTACATTTGCACTTTATTATGTAGCGGATACATTAACCTAACGTTTAAACAACCCTGTGGGAATGTCATAGGCGGGTCATAAAACAATGGGCCCCTGGGCACCGATATGCAAAGGGCCCCACCACCTCTCCTGTAAGACACGCAGACTTTGTGGCGTTTTGTGTCTCTTTGTCGTTATTACGCATCTTTTTGTGGTTTTGAGGTCATTTTGTGTCTTTTTGGTTGTTTTGCCTATTTTTGTAATTATTTTGTGCCTTTTCAGTTCCTTTGCATCTCTTCGTGGTCATTTTGAGTCTTTGTGGACATTGTGGTTTTTTCATGTCTCTGTGGACAGTTTATGTCTCCTCGTGATCATTTTGTGTCTCTCTGTGGTCTTTTTGTATCTCGTTCTGGTGTTTTGCATCTCTTTGTAGTCATATTATGTCTCTTTGTAGTCATATTATGTCTCTTTGTGGTTGTTTTGAGTCTATTTGTGGTCGTTTTGAGACTCTGTGGACATTCTGAGTCTCTTTGTGGTTGTTTTGTGTCTCTTTATGATCTTTTTGGGTCTCTTTGTGATCATATTGTGTCTCGCCAAAAAACAGCCGCAATTGGTGCCTAGAAGGCCGCTGGAAACACAGCAATGACTTGCTAAGTCACAACCAGGTTTGTTGTTTGTTGTTCTCTTTACACACTTTAGAAATGTTGATACGATATGTGTGAAATGTACAAATGTGATGTAGTCGTGGTTTTCAGGAACGTACAATACCAACGTTTTCTTTGGCTGAAATACCCCTTAAAGAACCTCTAGAACTCCTTAAAGCTTTGACACCTTCCTGATCAGCCGCTCCTTCAGGTTCATTGATCGATATCGACGTCTGTGCTGAATTAAACGCTGCTCTGTGTTTCAGTCTGAGAGGAGAAAAACAGCAGATGTTATGCAGGAGTGAAAACTGACAGTCTGTCTCACATCTGGATCAAACGTCTCCGTCACAAACCAAAATTTAAACCTTGTAAAACACTTTTTCTTTCTGCGTAAGAATGAGTTTTGAAACACGTGTCGGGTTGATTAAACATGGCAGATAAAATTATCACCAGTTGGTGTAAAGCTGACGGGATGAATGAACGAAAAGTTAAAACAGATGTTCCAATAAAACCCTTGAAAATAGAATAAATCTTTGTCTGGAACGATAGTCGAGATGTTAATTATGATGGAGGTCAGGGGTCGCCTTTATGTTTCTTTCTGTCTGATTGAATTTAAAAATCATCTTTCTGTTCAAACACAATATATGTCATGGAATAAAAGTTTCCAGTGATAATTACATTTTTTATTACTTTCAACAGTCAATAAATCCGCTCAATGCAATGTGTAAATTAACTTACCTTTAATGAAGACGGCTGAGCATGAAGGAGATATTTTCTGCATTATTGTAGGCTATTAAATAAAAATGTTTAAATCTGCGAACAAACCATAACAAGTGTGTCGTCTCGCTGACAGCTGGAGGCTGTACATGTATGATGTCTCCTGATAGACTCCAATAACATCGACTCATATCAGACAGATTCAAAATAAAAACAGCTGGTGAAGGCAAACTCCTCTTTTATCACTTCAAGAAGGAAGTTTACTTCAAACTTTACTTGTGTGTCACCAGATCTTTGTTGCCACAACTTTTCTCTGAGGAAATCCAGATGCTGAAATTGTGTTCTACAATTCTGCAAAAAAAACCCAACCCGAGTCTGGTTTGATGTCACAGTTGGTAGTTAGTCAACAAAGGAGGCAAAGGTCAACCTCTGCTTGGCCCTCGGCGCTGCAGAGCTGAGCCTTTACATGTGTTTTAAAGTTAGAAAAAAATGAATGAAGGCCGGTTTGGTCTGATTTGAACTCTTCGTTGTCAGTTGACCAGCTAATAAGAGACAGAGGTCAACCTTTCTCAGCCTTTTTTGAGCATTTAAACACAGTGGTGTAGTGGTAGGTAAAGAGGAAGAGGAAGTGGGTGTACTCTCCAATATATTCCAAAGGCTTTTAGTTGAGTATACTGTAAACATCCAGAAAAAGAGTTGGGTGTACCCTCTATACCTGTGTGTGCCCTCCACTACACCACTCTTTAAACATGTTCTTAAATTCGGAAAAAAAGACGAGTCTGGTCTGGGCTGATCTTAACTTCCAGTTGTTAGTTGACCATCAAAAACGAAGGACTCAACCGCTCTCTTCCTTTTCTGAACATCACAGTGTGTTCTAAAATTCAGTCTGGTTTGGTTTGATTTGAAGTCCTCGTTGTTGGTTGACCAACTAAAAACGGCAAGAGTGAACCTTTCTCATCCTTTTTTGGTCATTTAAACATTTACTTAAATTCAGGAGAAAATGAATGGAGTCTGGTTTGGTATGGCTTGATGTCACAGTGGGTAGTTAGTCAATGAAAGAGGGAAGGATCAACCTCTGTTTGGCCCTTGGCACTGCAAATCTGAGCCTTTAAATGTGTTCCAGTAGTTGGAAAAACATTACTGGGATCTGGCTTGGTTCTGTTTGAAGGCCTAGTTGTTGGCTGACCAACCAAAACAAGGCAAACATCAATTTCTCTCATCGTTTTTGAGCACTTTAACATGTTCTTACATCCAGAAATAAGTGAATGGAGTCTGGTTTGGTTTGATTTGAACCCCTCGCTGTTAGTTGACCATCTAAAAAAGGCAGGAGTCAACCCCTCTGTCCTCTTTTGAGCAGTTAAATGTGTCCTTAAATCCAGGAAAAAAAATGAATGAAGTCTGGTTTGGACTGATTGGAGATTCTTAGTTTGACTTTCTTTCCTCTTCTGTGCACTCTCTCATGCAGTCAGCCTATGTCACGCTGCAAATCTGAGCTTTTAAATGTGCTGTAGAACTCTGAAAAGAATGAATTGAGTGTGGTAATTTGAAGTCCACTTGTTAGTTGACCAATCAAAAGAGACAAAGAGTCGTCCTTTGCCTTTACATTGTGTTTTATAGTT
This sequence comes from Cephalopholis sonnerati, assembly GCA_019142605.1. Classification (NCBI taxonomy): domain Eukaryota; kingdom Metazoa; phylum Chordata; class Actinopteri; order Perciformes; family Serranidae; genus Cephalopholis; species Cephalopholis sonnerati. The sequence goes on from JAGQAX010000015.1 coordinate 41,296,233, forward strand.
GTGAGGAAAATGACCTCAGTCTGATCTGGTTTGACCTGATTTCACTGTTGCTAGTTCACCAGCAAAAGAGGCAGGAGTCAGTCTCTGTCTGATTAGAGTCTTTAAATGTGTTCTAAAATTCAGAAAAACAAAAGAATGGAGTGTGTTTGGTGTGACTGGAGCTCCCAGCAGGTTATTGGTGAGACAGGACATCAGGCTCTCTGTTGTCGGTCACACTGCAAATACAAGTTCTTTTAAAGTGCTGTTAAATTCAGAAGAAAATGAATCGAGTCTGGTTTGGTTTATTTAAAGCCCCAGCTGTCAATCAAGAGAGACGAGGAAGCGGCAGCACCTCTCCTCTGTCTGCTGTCTGAAAATATGAAGGAAATGATCAGAGTTTGGTTTGGTTTTATTAGACATACCAGATGTTTGTCTGTTTTAAAATTCAGATGAAAAACAGTGGAGTCTGGTTGGTCTCTATTTGGACAGCCTCTCTGCTGCTGCTGCCTTAAACTTGATTTATAGTTGTGAGAAAAATGAACCGAGTCTGGATCAATGAGGTGAAATCAAGAATCATCTTTATATCCTCAACAACAACAGAAGCCTCTTCTCTTCACTCCACCTTCCTCTGATGGATCCACCTGCTGCTTTTTGTTTTAAAGGTTCAAACCGGGGAAAAAAAATCTTAAAATCATGAAATCGGACCGGAAACAGAAACGAGTCATCATCAACCTGCAGGTGAAACAAACACTAAAGCTCCAGTTGGTTTCAGGGGTTTCTCTCTCTGAGGCTGGATGGGTGTTTTTTTTTTCTCTGCACCTCCTCCCCCTCCTCTTCTTCCTCCTCTTCCTCCTCCTCCTCAGTCCTGTTTGGATGCTGCGGGCACGCACGCGCTGCAGAAACATATAAGCAGAGCCGGTGAACGGTCCAAACTCAGCTCACATCCTCAGCTTCTGTGAGCAAACTAACAACAGCAACAACAACAACAAACAAACAAACAAGCAGTATGTTTAGTTCACTGAGTCACAGAGAAGCTGACAAACAAACAGCAAGTTAAAAGTTCCCCATCAAAATAAAAGCACAAAGAAACAACAACAACAAAGTCCCTCGACGTAGAGTCACTTTTAGGGACGCAAAATGCGCATCAGGTCGCGTTTTTACGCAAGAAAAACAACAGCAACATCACATTATTATTATTATTATTATTATTATTATTATTATTATTAGTAGTAGTAGTAGTATTGTTATTATTACCTTTTTGAGGAGCTGACACTTCGCTGTCGAAGGCCACGAGATCTGACTGAAAGCTCCTGAAAAGGGAACAGAAAAATAAATGAATAAATAAAAATAGATTTTTGTGTTGATTATTATTATTATTTACATAGCCTGTTTAATTTAGTAATCATCCTCGTGATAAACTATAATAACTGAATTTTAAAAACGATTTTCCTGCCCAAATCTCCGGTCTCTGCGCACTGGTTTATGCCTTATTTTATCCCATTTTTCCCTAAAATAAAAGTCCAAACTAAAGCTCTGCTCCTTCAGAAATTTTAGCTGCACGTGTCAATACTATGAAATGATAAAAAGCATCAAACAGAGCAATAACAGGCAAACTGCACCCTGAAGGAACAGATGCGTAAAAAGGCTCAGACAGACACAGAGTTTAGATTCCGGTCATTTAACTGTGTTTTTGCGTTAAATCAGATATTTTCTGTTTTTCTGTGCTCCAACCAGCGTCAAACTCCAAACTGACGTAAAATCATGTTTTTTAATGCAAGTTCTTCTCTGCAGTTGCTCCGCCTTCACCTGTCTTATTTCCACATGTATTATTCTGATGATATTTGTGTGATGTGCAGCCTTCAGACCTGCTGAGGGAAAATAAACCCACATCTGTGGAGCTCGGTCGGCTCAGTGACGCTTCAGTGTCTCGGTGCGTATAAACGGAGCCTCGGCTGCTCCTCCGGGGGAAAGTTTCCCACAGAAAGTCAGAAAGTAATCTTTGTGTAGTTTGTTAAACTGGAGGAAATGTTTGGTTTCTCTCCCTGACTTGACTGTGGTGGTTTTTCTGTCACATTTTCGCCTCTCTGGATGAAAACACTTTGCGTCTTTCTCTCCGTGTTGGCACATTTCCAGGTGATTTCAAATCACTGAGTCACAGGAAAATCTCCAGAGTGTTGAATTAACTCTGTTGGAGTTTTTCTAATCTGCCTCAGAATCAGAGTCTCAAACGGTCCCGAGTTTTTGTGATTTATCAGCGACAGTCCGGATTGTTTCAGTCCTCATGTGGAGCCGCTCTCAGTCAGCTCACAGATTCAAAACCTGAAGCTGCACCTGCTGCAGCTTTCTTTGAGAAGCTTTTATTTTGTAGAGTTTACAGCCTTTTTTATGAATCAACAACATGAGTGATGTTTCATGTTTGGTCACATACATGCAGGACTGTGTGTGTGCAGCAGCTCTGCAGTGATGTCAGTGGGCTGTAGTAACACTATCAGCACTATAACAACAAGTACTATTACTACACATGTTGTCACCAGCAGCAGCACGTGACGAGGTAATACTGCAGCTTTACTGCAGCAGTTGTGTTAAACAGAGGCCGAATAGAGTGTCTTGTCTTTTCCTTCAAATCAGATACAAAAGAACATTTTATATTTGAGGAGAAACGTCACTTTAACTTATTCATGGTGACTCGTTCACTGTCCTGGTGGTCAAAAAGACATTTCTGTGTACTAATACTGTCAACAGCAGCTGGTGTAGCATTTGATACTACTAATAGTATTCTTATATGTCACCTAAACACATGCAACAGTAAGAATAATGCTCTATTAATAGATGCTTTAGACAGTAGTAGGAGCAGCAGTACTGATGGTATTAATGTGGCAGGAACACTCAACACCAGAGACACCAACAATACAGCTGCTTTAGGTATCTGAAATATGTGTATGTTATTTACTCTGTTGAATATTAAACATTATTGTGGATAAACTTGAGTTTTACTGCAGAGAAGCAAAACTAATATAAAATATTTTAGTCTAAAATGAGTCAAATTGAAATGTGTCCAAAATCAACTACAGAATAAATCATAGATTTTAATTGTGTGGATATAAGAATAAACAATAATCAGGTTAATAAAACACGAGAATAATGCTGAGTATATGACCCCAGTGTTTATTACTGTAGCAGCAGCAGCACATGAGGGAGCAGTGGCGCAGGGTTACTGGGAACATTTGAATCTGTCACCAAAGCGTCACAAGTGAAATAAATCACGTTAGAAATATCACAATAATCATCATTTAGATGTTATAAATAATTAGTAATGATTTCGTAAATATCAGTCAGGCTGGAGACACATTTTGGTGCTAAAAGAAAAAACTCTCCGCGCGTCTCCTCCGGCGGCCTCCAGTCTTTTATTCATTCAACATTCACTCGGTGTGTTTCTGCCTCCGGTTCACTTCTGATATTCTCCTCCGACGTGAAGCCGCCGGGGAGGAAACCAGCAAAGCTTCCTGGAAGCTGCAGACTGACATGACAGCGTGTTTACGCCTCTCCGGCGCACATTTTACGCGCATTTTACGCACGGAGAATCGGCTTTGGAGAAAACAGCCCGTAGCCTTTCAGTCTGCTGCGATCTGACACACAAATCACCTCCGCGTGTCCTGACCGTGTCCGCGTGCCCTCCGGATCCCCTCTCCTCTGTTTATTTTCCCTCCGAGTCTGGATGTAAACAGTTTTGAAGACGCCGAAGGGGAAAATATTTGAATCGGAGGAGTGTAAATATGAGGAGCGGCGGGGATTTGGGTGTACGCATGCACGGTGTGTGTTTTCCAGCGACGGTTTTAGTTTAGGTGGGGGAGAGAGTGAGGGAGGGGAGGGGTGAGGGGAAGGAGTGTTGATAGGGGTGAGTGTATTTTCCACGCTGCAAGAAGTGTCCGTGTTGGCGAGTGGTTTTGGGCGTGTGAGACGCTCTCAGAGTCTCATTTGTGTCTGAAAAAGATCAGAAAAAAACACAGAAATGAGGCGGAAAATTCTGTCGTTTCAAGTAAAGTTCAATTTATTTAACACATCAAGATTTTGTGTTTTAAAAATGAGGCTGAAATGAGAAGCGGGGATAAAAAAATTCACACGAAAATTCAAAACAATCAAGACATAAAACGGAAACAATAAAAAATAAATTCCGCTCTGTCAGATTTTCGTGTTTATTCTGATCAAATGAAGATTTTTGAGACTCGGTGAGACATAAAGGAGAGGCAGGGCTGCGTATTTTTTGCAGCGTGCACGGCATTGGTGGATGTGTGTGTTTCCCTGTGCGTCATGATTGGCTGAAAGCGCAGAGGACGCCTTAATATTTAATACTAATGTTCCCCTGGTTGGCTGAGGACTGGAAAGGTCCAACCAATGTTTTTTACTTGCTTTAGTGGCTGTGGCTCCCTAATTAATTGCAGCTATCTGTCTCCTATCGATGTGTGTGTACATGTGTGTTGTGTGTGTGTGTTTCCTTTTTTCTCCCCAAACCGAACATGAAATAGTTTGTTGGGCTATACTTTCTTTCTTCCTATCGTTCCCCCCTTCCGTCCTTCCCGTCCTGGTTCGCAGGCAGAGACAGGACAGATTGAGACCCAGCTGTGTTCGTCGCTTTTGGTCGTTGCCATTTTCCCCCCTCATTGCCCGGTGATGTTGGATATGGGAGAGCGCAAAGAGGTGAAAATGATTCCTAAATCGTCGTTCAGTATAAACAGTTTGGTGCCCGAGGCCGTGCAAAGCGACAACAACAACCACCAGAACCAGCAGCATCACCACCAGAACCACCACCACCAGAACCACCACCGGCCCGGCGGCGCGGACGAAGCCGAGCAGAAGGCTCCTCTCCCGGCCGCGCAGCAGGACGGCAAAGCGGATCCTAAAAGTGACTCCACGAGCCAGGAGGGCTGCCCGGACGAGAAGGAGAAGGCGGAGGAGAAGAAGGACGGGAAAGACGGGGACGGCGGCGCCGGAGGGAAGGACGGAGAGAAGAAAAGCGGCAAGTACGAAAAACCTCCTTTTAGTTACAACGCGCTGATCATGATGGCCATCAGGCAGAGCCCGGAGAAGCGGCTCACCCTCAACGGCATCTATGAGTTCATCATGAAGAACTTCCCGTACTACCGGGAGAACAAGCAGGGCTGGCAGAACTCCATCCGGCACAACCTCAGCTTGAACAAATGCTTCGTCAAGGTGCCGCGGCACTACGACGACCCGGGCAAAGGGAACTACTGGATGCTGGACCCCAGCAGCGACGACGTCTTCATCGGCGGCACCACCGGGAAGCTCCGGCGGCGGTCCACCACGTCCCGGGCCAAGCTGGCCTTCAAGCGGGGCGCGCGGCTGACCTCCGGGCTGACCTTCATGGACCGGGCGGGCTCCCTGTACTGGCCCATGTCCCCCTTCCTCTCCCTGCACCACCCGCGGGCCAGCGGCGCGCTGGGCTACAACGGGACCTCGTCGGGCTACCCGGGTCACCCCATGTCCTACAGCACCATGCTCACCCAGAACATGGGCAACAACCACTCGTCGTTCCCGTCCTCCAACGGGCTGAGCATGGACCGGCTGGTCGGCGGGGATCTCCCCTACGCGACGCACCACCTGACGGCGGCGGCCCTGGCGGCCTCGGCGGTGCCCTGCGGCCTCTCCGTGCCTTGCTCCGGGGCCACTTACTCCCTGAACCCGTGCTCGGTCAACCTGCTGGCCGGGCAGACCAGTTACTTTTTCCCCCACGTCCCGCACCCGTCCATGACCACGCAGTCCGGCGGCAGCGGCGGCTCCTTGCAGGCTGCCCGGGCTTCGGCCTCCAATTCCCCGCAGGCTCCGTCCTCCTCCTCGCTGCCCTGTGACTCTCTGAGGCCGGCTCTGTCCGGCTCTCTGCCGGCCTTCTCCTCGGGACTTTCCGGGGGTTTGTCTGACTATTTTACGCATCAAAACCAGGGCTCGACCTCCAACCCGCTTATACACTAACCCCCCCAAAGCCCTCACCCCTCCACCTTACCTCACCCTCCATCCATCCCTCTATTCATCCATCCATCCTCTCCACTCACCCCTGATGAGTGACAATGACTGGAACTGTAAGTTGAACATTTTACACTGAACATTTACATTGTAAAAAAAATACAAAACAAAATTATTATAAACTACCTACTATAGAAAAAAAGAGGAGAGACTTAAACTGCAAAACAAAAAGAGCAGCAGAGAAACTCACAGAAAGCAGCCCTGAAGTTTCCAGGTATTTTTTAATATTATTATTATTATCTCTTCTTCTTCTTCTTCTTCTCTTCTTCTTCTTCTTCTTCTTCTGCTCCATCTTCTCCTGCAGTTTTAATTTCTGTGTACATAATGTCTGTTACTATAAGTGTCCGGGGTTTGTCTCTGTATAGTTACTGTCAGTCAGCGACGTGCAATGTGACCTGAGCTAAAAAACAGAGAGAACGATGATAGGCTGATTTTTTTCTGTTGTTGTTGTTGTTGTTGGAGGAGGCATTACTTTTTTTTTATAGAATGTGTATTTAAAATAGTTTTGTCTAATTTTGAGATTTAAAAAAAACGTTCAAATAATAATAATAATAATAATAATAATAATATCTCTACTAGCCGGTGTGTGCCCGCATGTTTGCAGTATTATCAGGTATCATGCGGGTTAGAAAAGAAGCGGCGGAGAATGATTTTTATTTTACAAAAATTTAAACACTAATTTTTTTTCTATACAGTGAAATGTGTTTTTTTTAAGCGACTCCCGCCGTTAAAATCCCGAGGCTGTTTTTTTTTTTTATCTCCATTCTTTTATTTCCCAGTTTAAAAACTGTTCATGTACTTTTATAGACCAAAGAATCGGTTTTTAGGAAATTTAGTCATTATTCAGCTGACAGAGGCCTAATGTAGTAGGAATTAGAGAGTGAATGAGTGAGTGTGTGAGTGTGTGAATAGAGGGGTGAATTTTTGCCTCCTGCACTGCAGAAAATGTCCATTTAAACGAGATTTTTTTTTTAAATTTTTTTATCGCACTTGTTTTTAGTTTTCTTAAATTAGCGGAAATTTGAATGGAGTTTGGTGCTGTCGTCTTCTTTGTTGGTGCAGTTGGAGGCACTCCGCCTTAACCCGCCTCGCTTTTGGTTCAGTGTTGAACTGCGTTGGATAAAACGTGAATTTAACTCATCATTTTGCAGAAAATCCAAATTTCAAAGCCGAATTTTGTGCGTAAATGTCTCGTTTTCCAGATGGATATTTTCCGCGGTGGCAGACTGTGATGTGCTTTCTCTGACTGTAAACGTGATCGCCGGTAACAACGGACCTTCACGCCTCCTTCTTTTTATTTTTTAATTTTATTTTTTTGTATAATTAGAAAAACAGAGAGATAATGTCTATTTGTAATTTGAATTTGGGGTTTTGCTTCTTTTCTAAAAAGGAAGAACAATGTAAAGACCCGTTTGTTTGACAGAAGAAAAAAATGCCTCATTATCTAATACTACTTGGAATGATTGTCCTTTAATTGTCGTCTCTAAAAACAATTTTTCATGGTTGTGATACTATTGTGGTCTTATTCTTATTCCCGTGTTTGTCGCTTACAGAAGTTAAAAAAAGAAAAAAAATGTTTTAATCATAAAAAAATAAAAATAAAAGAATAGGTTACATTCATAACTAACGCAAATCCTTTTGTCTTTTTTTGCTCCTGCCGTCCGTGTTGTCACTGACTTTATCACCAGGTACCTAAACGCAACATTTGATTCTTATTTTTAAATCATTATCTTTAAATTTCAGAGCAAAATAACCTCTTTTTCTGGATTGAATCTTAAATTTGGGGTTTTGATGACGCGGCTCTGCACTGCGAGCTCCCAGGTGTAATTCAGATGTTGTGATGAAGAGCAAACACCAGGTAAATTCACCAGAGATGATTTTTGGAGGCCGTGATCAGGATTCAAACAGCAACACATTTTCCTGAAATGTTCCCTGTCGTGCATGTGAGTGTCTTGTGTTTATGTTTTGGGGGTGGGGGGGGTTGCTTGTTGTTGTTGTTGTTGTTGTTTACGCACACACAGTGGAGAAAAAAAGCGCCGCAGCGGCGGTGTGCGTAAAGCTTTACGCATAAAGATTTACGCGCGTCTGAGTGGAAAAACTGTGTCAAATGATGCAACCAGAGGTCGCGTTCAGGCTGCTGGAGCCTGACTGACTGTGTGACATTTTCTCCTTTTGAGCAGTGAAATCTGAGGCGCTGCAGGCTGCGGCTCGGTGCGGGGCTCGGTGCGTGTTTTGGTGCAGAAATCACCCAGAATATCATCACGTGTTGTTTCAGCATCAGATGAATTCATGTTTAAGCTGCTGTGGTTTGAGTGTTTGGGTGCAGTTTCGTGTCTCTGCCCCTCAGACTCACATTGTGTCCAAACAGCTGAAATTTAAACAGATTTTTCCTGATTTCCTGCAGGAAACTGATCTGGAGTCTGGATGTGCGTTTTCTTTGTCCTGTGGTGTGTTTTTGTCTCAGCTCAGACTGGTCGTGTTTGCTTGTGTGTGTGTGTGTGTGTGTGTGTGTGTGTGTGTGGCTCGTTATTCACAGATCAAACAGCTGAAATTTATTCTTTATTTTTTGCAGATTTTGTCAAACAGAATTTAGATTTGAAGGTGCTGACGTCACACTCTAAAGAGGTTTCATGTCTTCTAGTTTGCTTCGGTGCAGCTGATGTTTTCTCTTCTTCTATTAAACCTAATTTGATTTCATATTTACAGCTCAAACAAAAAGCTAAATTTTCCTGCTTGTCGTTTCAGATTTTTTTTCAGACCAAAGTCAGATTTAACAGCAGAATCTGAGCGTTGGTGTTTTGGCTCCGCGGAGCCACTTTGGTTTGGCTCCAGTGTTTTTAGTCTGTGTTCATATATCTGTTCAGCTGATGAGCCGCATCTCAGGGTTTATTTTTATTTTTATTTTGTTCATATTTTGGTGAGGTTTGTTTTTACAGATGAACCTCAAACTGCACAAAATCTCCTCCTTGAGATATGTGTCAGTGGTTGTATGTCTGCAGTGTAAATGAGACTGTGATGTGGAGCTAAATGTTTCAGCTGCTTTGCTTTCGCCTCGCTCAGACTCAGTGCTGGATTTCACAGAAAATATTTTCCTCATTAAACCTGCAGATTTTTCAGCTGTTCTCAAACTGTGTGTTTGAAGGCTCGTTGTGTCTCTGAGAGCAACTGTCGCTGTTTTGTTGTCGCTCCACATTCAAATGTTTCTGTTGCAGCTGCTTTGGTTTTTTGCTTCTTGACTTTGTTTGGTTTCATTTCAAACTAAACTGAGGTGCAACCAGCGAACATGGAGCCTTTCAAATGTCCACAAGGTGTTTCCGGCGTGTTTTTCTCCCCTTTGGTCACATGAGACTGTGTCTGTTCGTGTGTTCCTCAGAAGCTGCTGAGCTCTGCGTTTGAATGTTTAGTTTTATTTATTTATTCTTGTTCCGGTTGGTTTTTGTCTCATTTTCACAAAACATTTAAACTGAATTCAGAACAGCTGAAATTTCCGTTTTAAACTTTCTCCTTTGCCGTTTTTTTTTTCTGCAGAAACACAAATGTAAAAGTTGATTTTAAGCGTCATTCTTTTTGTTTTCTGCATTTCGCCACATTTAAAGTGTGTTTGTGTGTTTTAGAAGCTGCTGATCTGTATCTGAAATTTTTGCGGGGAGCTGTTTTTATAAATTCACCCTCCAACTGATGAAACGAACCTTTAAATCTGCACATTTTTCCCGCTGCTTTCTGCGCGTCCATCATCTTCATCATACCTGCACCGCGTGCACGAGACTGTATCTGTGTTTGCAGGTGATCGTGATCATGTTTGTGCTCTCAGCTGGTTGCTCCTGATCTGCGGGCTGCAGGTTGTGTCGCAGAATATTTCTGTTTCTGCGGGAAACTAGAAGCCGCTGCGCTTCGCTGCGCCCCGGGTTCTGTCTGCAGGCTGCGCGTCCTCCCAAAATAAAATCAGGATATTCAAAGTCTAAATTTATCTTCCTCCTGCTTCTCAGAAATATTTCAGTTCATTATTTATTAAATCAGATGAAGAAGCTGCAGACCCTCCTCCTCCTCTTCCTCACCTGCCTGTGATCACAGTAAATATCACATGTTGCATCTTTAGAGCTGCAGCTCGTCTCTCTGATGAAATGTTGCCTTTCCCGGTTGATTGTCGCGCTGCTGCTGCTGCTGCAGGATGATTTCAGCCTCATCTGGTTGTTTTGTGGAAATTGAATCCATAATTCATGTGCAGGTGCGCGTGCTCTGTCCGCGGCGACGGTAAAAGGACGCAAAATATTTTTATTCGAATTCAGAGAAAATCGCAAATTGTGAGTTTAGTTTTTGGCTGAAACAATTTAAATTTAAAAGTGAAGGTGGCGACACGGCGCTGGGTGGTTTGGCTCAGTTTTTGGCTGCAACATGAAGCCTGACTCTGCGCTGCTGTCTGCTGGGCCCGATGTCTGTCTGCAGGTCAAAGGTCAAACCTGCTGCTGCAAAAAAAGAAAACGCACAATTTTATTTCCAAAAAAAAAAAAACATTCACTGTTTTTCTAATAATTTTTAAACACATCATATTTGAGAATTTTTCTAGATCTTTTTCTATTTTCTTTTATTTTAAGAACAAAACACCAGATATCAAACACACCCACAGGCTGCTGGTGCTGGAGGTCAAAGGTCAAACCTCCTGTAACCACTATCTGCACACACAAAGCAAATCATCACTTTTCTGGGTGAAAATGTTTTTTTTTTCCACAAAATTAGGTGAAATTTTGAGTTCATTCTACAGTCGGAGGAAAAAACAATGAAAACATGAAACTATAATCCGATGATAATAATAATAATACAGATGATGATATTTGTCTCAGTGTGTGCTCAGGTCCAGGACTTTTCTCTCATTCTGTTTTTACGTCTTTCTTCAGTTTGTAGTTTCAGTGCAGTTGGAAATGAAGTGGCTGCTTTTGTTTGCTGAGCAGAGTCAGATTGTGTTTTTCAGATCTTCCTCAGGTTCAGTGTTTGTTCCACAGATCAATAATCGCTCCTCTTTGTTGTATCTGCTGATATCTGAGTGATCTGATGGACGTTTGTGTCTCATCATCAGCCTGATGTCTCGCTTCATTCACGAGCTGCTCGCTTTGTTCTTCTTTGTTTGGGAGTCTGAAAGAGACATCGGTTTCCCATGATGCACCGCGGGCTCTGGTTCAGAGGAAACTGTTGCATGTTCACGTCAAAGTTTGGATCCAAAGTGTTCAGGATATTTCTGCTCTGTCAGTCCTGACAGGTGTGTCTGACGTGTGGCTGCTGATGTTGTGTCAGAGTCTTTTCTTTATAATCCATAAGACGATATTCAGGAGCTTCTAAACTCTGACGTCAGAGGAGACTTTCAGTGTGCAGTGAGGCTCTGAATGATGTTTCATGGAAAGAAAGCTGAATATTTTTTAGCAGCACATGTAAAAATGTTACACACAACATGATTTCAGGGGCTGCTGCTAGCCTTCAAAGACCACATGTGCACCACATCCTTTATCTCCAGGGCTTCAGTTCAGCAGCCTGATGTTATTGGTGATCTTTAAATATTCATCTCAGCCTTAAAAAATAAAATCAGTCTAAAACTGTATGTCAGCAGACAGTTTAACACCCCGCCATGCTCTAAATTTACTTTACAGGCTCTGACGAGAAGAAATCAATAAAAACTTTGAATTTTAGCACAAAGTCAGTTAAAATATGAGTGACTGAAACTGTTGCTTTGAATCTTTACAAACCTAAATGAGTCCCATCACTTTCACTTTACACCAGTAACACCACACCATTCCCCAAATTTTCTTCCACAGGCTGTTAGTTGAAGAGAACTCTAAATGTTTTGAATTTTTTGGGACCACGATGGACAAATGTTTCAGATAAAATGACGTCAGGACGTGCAGGGTCTGAGAGATGTCTGTATTCAACACCACATGTGCACCACGTCCGTCCTCTTCAGGGTCTCAGTTCAGGGTTTTCAAAGATCAACATGAGTCCAAACCAGGTTTATTGGAGAGCTTTTTAATGTCAAAATGATTTTCAACCTTGTGAGAAACAGAAACTCTGCAGGAGAAACTGAATATTTAAATGTTTTGACCAAAATGTGAACAAATTAAAAAGTAGCAGGATGTCATTGGAGACGTTTACAATATTGCTATCGTTCAGCTTTCAGAGATGTTTAATGTCCAGTGATGCTTTTAGTGGAGGAAAGAGTTTGAAATCTTTTGGCGCCATATTGGACAAATTTTGATTTACAAACTGGAAAATTGTAGAAAAGACACCAACATTAACATAAAAACCCAAATGAGTCAAAACCATCATCTCAGCAGAGTTTGATTACCTTAATGTTTTCTAAATGTTTCTGAAGCTACGATAAAACTACATTTAGATTTATTTATTTTTGGCACCAAATGACATTTTTTGGTGCCTCTTTTCAAATAAATATTTATATATTAGCTTTTAGACCTGGTCACACTCCACTTCATGCAGACAAGATGAAACATTCAGTATTTGACATTTCTGACTCTGGAAAAAAGACATTGAATTTTTTATCTTTAACACCAAATCAGACCAATCAGTTGTTTTTAGTGATTTTTCTCTAAATGCTCCTAAAACTCTTTGCAAAATTTTAAAAGATAATTTCATGTTATTACCACTGTAAACATTTCAGTATCAGGCTCCCAGTGGAGACTTAGTGTCAGATAAGACTCTAAATTAGTGTGTAAAACACCAAAATGTCCACTTCATGGCACTAAATTGGAAAATAAATAAAACAAGCACATGGTAATGAGGATTCCTGTCTGAAAAAACAAAATCAGTTCATCTGCAATTTAATTTGAGACATTTAATTTGAGAAATTGCACGCTCTTAAAAACCCTTTAAATCTGAAAACCTTTAAAATTTTCAGGACCAAACACTAAAATATAAACAAGAAGAAATCCAGTTTCAGAAGCTCGAACAGGGAGAAACTTCACATCTTTTGAGAATGGATTTTTTTTAAATCAATTTTTGGGGTGATAGCTATCTTGAAAATATTTGTTCAACTTTTAAAGCAGTTCCAGTGAGCGTTCAGGGTCCTGTGATGCTTTAATCCAGTTTTAAAGCTCTGAAATGTTTCTGCCCCCAAACTGGAAAATTTGAAAAACAAAAAATGTTTTGCGTAAAAATATCTGCATCAGGCTTCAAATATCCCAAAATAGTCAAAAGCTGAGCTTCGATGGTGTTTTATTTTCAAGTATTGCTCTAAATACAATCGTATAAAGTTTTCAAACCTAAAAGACAAAAATTTTTTCAGCTGTTAAAACTCAACTGGAGGCTTTTAGTGTCCAGTGATGCTCTAGTTCAAGTTTTTAAAGCTCTTACAGGACAGAAACCTGATAAAATTTGAAAAACTTGGAAAATATCGGGACCAAGTGGAAGATATAAAAGATAACTGAATGTTTTCTTTAAAAATAGCCGATCAGTTTTAGCCCTCAACAACATGGATCATTACAGACTTATTCAGTGGAGAGTTTTAGTGTCACACCAAACCCTAAATCCAGTTTCAGAAGCTCTAACAGAAAGAAAACTTCACTTTTTTTTGCTCCATATTGATATAATTTGAAAAAAAAAAAAATCTCTAAGTCTAATTTTAAAGGCTTTTAAAAGAAGGAAACTCTGAAAACTTCGACATTTTTGGCACCAAACTGAAAATGTTCTAAAAATACCTGCATGTGAAGTTGAATCTATTTAAATCAGCTGTCACAAACACAAATCAAGGCTTTCAGCAGGACGTATAGCATGACGCTCCGAATTCTAGCTTTAAAAGCTTTTACAGGAAGGAAACCCTTTCAGATGTGAAAAACTTGGAATTTATGTCAGATTTTTTTTAAACACCTGCACGTTAGTTGAATCTCTTTATGTCAGCGATCACAAACCCAAATCAAGGGTTTTATTGGGACCAACAGAGTTCAGTCATGCTCCAGATTCCACTTTCAAAGCTCTCACAGGAAGAAAAAACAATCAGATTGGAATAACTTGAAGTTTTTATGTCATCAAACTGAATTTTTTTTAAAACACCTGAACGTTACAGACGATAATGGTTGTAAATAAATAATAACAGCAGACTCTAAATCAGTTTTAGTTTCTAAACTTTGGCTCAAATTCAACTTTTTCAGCTAATTTTAAGAGGAAAACTCTGAATAAAGTGAAAATTTAGTCTCTGACACGTTGAGCTGAGCAGATGTGGCCCTGCAGCAGCAGCAGCAGCAGCAGCAGCAGCTCTTATCGGCTGATCTCAGATCTGCCTCGCAGTGATTTCCCCTCTGCAGCCTGTTTGTTGTCGGCTGCTCTGAGATCAGCCCGCCGAAACAACAAAGACCGACTTTCAGCAGCAATTTGTTCATTTCCTAAAAGAGGGCTGCGAGTTAAACGAGTCCGACTGTAACGCAAGAACCCCCCCTCCTCACCTCCTCAGCCCCCCTCACCCCCCTCACCCCTCCTCACCCCCCAACAATGGAGCTGCCGGGGAACCCAATCTCTGTCAGCCTGATGCTATCTGTCCCATGTTAAATGGGGTGACCAGCAGTCAAAAGACAAAAGAAGCAACAGAAGGACACGGGGGAGGAGGGGGGAGGAAGTGGAGATATTCTTTCTTTCTTTCTTTCTTTCCTCCTGCAGCACAAAATATTTCTGATCTGTAGCTGGTGTTTGATTTTTGCTGTCTGTGTTGGAGCTGCAGCTGCTGATAAAGTTTCTACTTTTTGAAGCAGAGATTTTAGTTTTGCAGCTAACTGAGCCCTTAAATTGTCCCTTAAATGAACGTCTGAAGCAGCCGGTCTTTTGGAAGAAATCGGAACCAAAACTGAAAATTCAAACAAATTTTGGCTCCAAGTTGTGAAAATTTTAAAGACGTTGCCTGACGTCAGTGAGTCGTCTCTTTAAGATGTTTTTAAATCAGACTTCAAAGACCCAGATCAGTTAAACCAGGCTTTTAGTTTGAGGGTTTAAATGTACAATGAGAATCTAAATCAAGCAGAAATTGTAAAATTCAAACTTAAAAATCTAGATTTTGGCCAAAAATCTGATTAAAAGAACTTTTTCAGCTGTACGTTTCTTGAACGCAACACATTTTCAGACATTAGTGTCGAGTTTGTCTCTAAATGTTGATTCAGAAGCTTTTTCTTCACAATGAGGAGGAAACACAAAAACCGATTGTTTTCATGTTCTGGCACAATGCTGTATCTGCGGAGACTCTCAGAGGAATCTAAGACTCAGAGTTTAAATTATTTTGAAGCATCACTTGGAAACTGTAACCAATGATTAATTTCTGTTGGTCAAAAAACAAAGTCAGTGATTTTATGTTTGCAGCAAAAGCAGGAAGTAGGAGTTGAGGGATGAATGTTTGTGTCATCGTCATGGTGAGGCTCGAAATGTTGAATTATCTTCACATTTAAAAAGAAAAAAATAGAAAACTTTATTGACCGTCACTTACTGGCGCCAAACTGCTAAATTTAAATGGACATTAAAATGAATAAATTTAAAGAGACAATCGGTCTCCGTGACTCTCTGGGATCCTAACTGAGATCTGTGGGACGTTTGTGTCGGTCACATGACCTTGGTCTAGCTCTGTGTTCTGTTTACTGTGGGAAGACCTTCAAAATAAAAGCCTAAAGTGCAACAGCCCATATCTGTTAAAATACATCTCATATAATGCTTCCTATGATATGCTACAAATTAGCTCCCCACGAATGACGTCACGTCCTGAATGTTAAGTCACTGTGGTTACGTTTAGGGGAAGAAACACGGTGATGACGTACTGTAAAAGTTTACATAAAGTTCTGGAAACGTATCTCCTGAGAAAAAGTCCTGTTTTTTTGACCCCCCCACCGACTGAATCTATGTCGCTATCTAACTGCTCAGGACCACTTCATTTTTGACTCCTGTCAGCTGACTGGTGACATCATCGCAGCCTTCCCAAATACGTGGATTGTGCATGAACACTGGCTCGTCATCACGAGGGATGTGCACAAATTTTTTACTTTTTTGTAGGAAGATGTACGAACAGTGCACGAGAACAGCCGGCGTCAGGACACAAAAAATTCTGAATCACTTTCAAAATTAAAATTCAACTTTCAAACTATATTTGAAGCAGATTTTCATGTTTATTATATGATATGATGTGCTACATGATCAGTTGTAGTTCGGTACTTTATTTCATACATTATGCAAAATACATTTTCACATTTGTTTAGAACGTTCAGTAACATCAGCAACATGACTTTTAAAAGACACAGTTCTAAAGAAACAAATCGGTTTGAAACATCAAACTCCAGAGACCCAGAGTTGGTCTGAAGTGAATCTTAACTGGAGACATTTAGTTTCCCGTGCTGTTTACAGACTTTTTACAGAGACAACATTTTGGCCCCAAATTTGAAAGTTCTCAACATATGGAGACATGTTTTTGCAGCTCAGTCGCCTGAGAAAAATGTTGGCGTTGTACATGTGTGCAAACCACAGATGCATTAAATGATGTAGATGGATGGTGTGACACGTAGGAGAGACGCCTGCCAAGCTGCAGACCACTGTTCAAACCAACAAACTGTAAAACTGGTTTTTATAGCGAGTCATCACTGTGTTTCCAGCGGCTTTTTAGACACCAAATGTGGTTGTTTTTAGCGACCCGTTGCTATTCTTCCAGCGGGAATATTACCATAAAAGCATGAAAGCTATGAAAGTTGCTCAGTGGTACACAAAGTCAAAATTAAAATATAAAATTACCTGTATGATCAGCAGTGCCAACACATTATGGACCCATGGAGCAGGCGTACGAGAGACTTATCACTCCGCTAACTTGAACGGGGATAAAAAGATTTAATGCTGTGACTCGTCTGGACTTTCCAAATGTTATCAGACTGAATGGATCAAATCCTGATAATGAAACGAGTCATTTCGCTGCGGTTGTGATGCTCAAACAAAATCCATCCACTAATTAACAGCTGTCTGTTTGCAATGGAAGTGTATGGGGAAAGTGTTTTTGGGGCCACGGGCCATCGTTTGACGGACCCTGGACACTGCAGTACCGCTGTTTGGTAACTATGAAAACTGGCTTCAAAGCCCGCTGCACTTCCTGGAGGCCTTGTAGTTTAAGCCAAAACATGATGTTTACCTGACAGTAACCAGGTGATATTTGAGCCCAAACTTTAAGACTCAAGCACAAGAGCTCTGCTACGTGAAAACACACAGATGAAATGTATCGGTGATTTACAGAAATGCACAGCTCCATTTATTCTGATGTTGTCGTTGGTTTTGCAGAGTTGATCAAAGTCAAGTGTTGATGTAGGAGTGTGTGTTGGGTGCGTCCTGTGACGACTCTTCTCATGCTGCTGATGTGCCTCTGCTTCTCTCTGACTTGTTCACCAGCTTCATGTTTGACCCTCTCACAGTTTGGCTGACTTGTTGACTTCCTTTGGCTCATTACAGACGGACAGGAAGCTGAGTTTGGTTTTAAAGGAGGAATCCACCTTTTTTCCATTTAAAGTTGAGTTGAACTGGCTGTGGTTTGAACCTGCTCAGCTGTTCAATGTTTCAGAGACAGTGTGTGTGTGACAGAGTGTGTGTTACAAACTGGAGGTGTGGAGTTCACTGGAGGCGCTGATGAAAGGACTCTATCCAGTTGCATTGTGGGAAATGCAGGATCCAGTGTTTTTGGACTTAAGTCAGGATATCTTGATCTCTGCTTCTCACATTTTGACAACTTCTTTTTTTATTTTTGTGTCTCGTGAGTTTCCCAACATATTTAACCACTGGAGGACTGGTGCTCTTTACTGGTTTCTGATGCTGTTAGATGCTTGATGATTTTGTCACTGCTTGTTATCTGACACATACTGAAGTCGTTTCAAATGTTTCTTGTGACTATCAGACCTTTTTCTAAAGAAACATTATGTGAAATCTCAAGTGGGAAAACTTTGTGTGCAGTTTGGTTCACAGGCTGGTGAAGAAGAGTTGATACCAAACAGATACATTTCTTTTTTTTTTTTAAGTAATTAAAAATAAAATCTAATCTTACTTTAGCTGAAAAAACTGAAACAAAAACAGTTTGAAACTGACACTGTGGTTATGTGACGTCAGATAATAGTCAGAAATGTGTAACACGTTGCAGGTTTGAACATGAAAAGGATCCACATGAAGAGCAGGAAATGTTTACTGGTTTACTCACTGGTTAACTGGTCTTTAATCCCCCTCAGTGGGTCACACTGGTTCAGATGTGGAGGCTTCAGGTGGACGCAGCGATTGGCTGTCGGAGGGCATGGAGGGTTAAATCCTCTGGGTCAAAGGTCAGCTGAGTGAATCCGGTCATGCCTCTGTGGGCAGCTGAAAGCCGGACCAGGCTATTTCTTGGAACAGTGTAACAATACAGGGAAATATTGCTTAAAGAAAACATGACAGTTATTTATTTCAGTAATAGAATCTGGAGCTTTAGATGAGCGCAGAGTCTTGATTAGTTTTCTCCTCTCGGTTCATCTGTGGGATGATTTGTTGATTAACAGACTGATCCTTTGGTCTGTGAAATGTCAGAAAATACAGAAAAATGTCTTGTTTTTTCCACCCAACAGTTTAAACCTCCAAATATTCAGTTTTCTGATTTAAAACAAAAATCTGACAATGTCTAAATATGTGTTTTTAAATAGATTTGAATATATAAATGTATTTAATTCACAGCATATATTTCATTCTCCATGGTGGAGGTTTAAAGAAGGGAGCTGCTGCGAGGCCCCAAAAGGCCGCACGTCCACCGTGTGTCCGTTATTTGCAAAATTTGGCCCGTGTGACAGAATCTAGTGTCAAGAGTTTTATTATTTTAGTTTACACGGTGCTCTGCTGGTTCATATTACTAAATAAAGTTGTGTTTAATTACATTGTCATGAGTGGTGAGATTGTGTTCATCTAGTTTCTGGGCAAATAGACGAGCTGTGCAGTGTGCTGGATTTAACACACTAACAGGTTCATCTCTCGCTGTCTGCAGTGTAATGTAATATATACACAGTGTATAATCTGAACTAAAACTTGAGGCCTGAATGTTACAGAAGCAGCTTGTGACCGCAGAGTTGTGGGTTTGATCCCCAGATACATTAGTGTGGGAAGGTGAAAGTGAAGCTGAGGTGCTCCTGAGCTGCTCAGTGACAACAGGCCGGACGCTTTGCTCATGGCAGTGTGTATTTTCTGCATAAATCCAGCGTATGACCGAAACACTGCAGAGTTTCACTCAGAAATTTAGTTTTAAAAAAATGTTAAATAAAATGAAGGATTTCATTATATTCTACCAGGACTGTGTCTCTGACGGTGAGGGAGAGTCAACAAATATATGAAGACAGGAAATGTGGAAATATGGTCAAATAATTCTGATAAAAAATGCAGGCACTCATGACCTCCATATTCTGCAGCTCAGACACTAAACTCAAGGAAACAAGCAACAGTTGATAAAACAGCACGTCCAATATAAGGAGAGGATTTTTTGTTAATTTAGTGTTTAATCATTGTGTTTATTGGTGTTGTTTCACTGTCTCTGTTTGAACTGTCACATAGAAAAAAGACTGAAATATTCTGATTATAATCACACACAATATTTTTCTATATTTTCTAATAATTTAAAGAGAATTTATTTGTCAACCATCAAATTGAAACACAAAATAAAAACATTAAACACTCTAAAAAATCATCAAACAAAATGAATAAAAACAGTAAACACAATCTGACAGTGAAATTACGAATAAAACATATTAAATCATGTAATAATATTTTTTCGTCTCTGACATCTTTATTTACACATTTAGGTTGTTGGCACGTTTTAATGAGTCATGGGTCGAACTTTTATTTTGAAAAACAAAACAAAAACATAAATAATATTTAAAAATAAAAAAATAATCAGAAAATATTGTGATAAATTAATAATTCCTCCATGTTAGTGCGCAGGCTGTGTGTGTGTGTGTGTGTGTGTGTGTGTGTGTGTGTGTGTGTGTGTGTGTGCGCCGTAATGACGCGCGCTCCGTGTTTTTTTTTTGTACCGTCCGATGATGACTCGAACAGCACGTGACCACATGTTGATCAGTGACACCTGCGCTCAGAGATGAGGTGTGTGACGTCAACATGAAGCACGTGGTTTACAAATAATTTAAGTCTTTATTTATTTATTTTTATTTAATTTATTTTTTTTATTTTAGGCACGAGTCTCTGCCTGCTCCGCTCACTGAGTTTGACACAAATAGATAAATAAATAAATAAATAAATAAATAAACAAATAAAGAGTGTGTTGGTTCCCGGGCCATAATCAAAGGCCGCTGAGGCCGCGGAGTGTTTCCTCCGCTGTGGTCACGTCAGTGAACCGACTCACACTGATCCCGCCGAGCTGCCGTCCGTTACCGGATAAAGGCTCCCGTTTCCCCCCCGAGACACACGGTATATGTGCAGGAGCTGCCGCAGCTCCCCGGTCACTGTGTGTCTGTGAGCCTTTATGTTTCACTGTGCGGTCTGGGAGCGATGATGATGATGGTGATGAAGCACAAATGTTTTCTGCAGCTTTTGTCTCTTTGCATCAGCGGACAGAAGTAAAATAAATGACATAAATAATAAAACATCCCAAACTAAGGGAGGGTTTGCTTTAAAAATATATGAATTCTTTTATTTATAGGTTAAATCTGATTTCCATAAAGACAGCATAACAAAAACTAAACACCATTAATCTCTTAAAAACCTTTAGTTTCTGTTAAAGTGACAGCCTCACTACAAACAGCTGCTTTAAATTTCACTCTTTTTAAGGAAAATAATAAGTGCACATGAAAATATCTCTGAGCCTTTTTCAGTCTTTTACCTGCAGCTTTTTCTTTTTAAGATGCTGACAGTGTGTGGCCTGTGAGACAGCAGTCAGGACAGGAAAAGCACAGTAATGACTGCGGGTGACTCAGAGGAAAGTGTCAACCGTTTTTATTCTGCACTAAATAAACTTTAAATTCAGGACGAAAAACAAATCTGTTCGGATATAATAGCAGTTAGTCCGTTTACAGAGACAGAGACATGTTGTTGACATCACTGACTAAATAAATAGTTACATAATTAAAGTAAATAAATAAACTTTTTTTTGTCTTTCGCTCATCTAACTAGACATTTAAACTAGGGTGTTTTTTTTATTACTACTACGTAGCTATTACTGCAAATACTCTCTCTCTCTCTCTCTCTCTCTCTGTGTGTGTGTGTGTGTGTGTGTGTGTGTGTGTGTGTGTGTGTGTGTGTGTGAGAGTGTGTGTGTGTAATCAGAGGACTGATATTGATCACACAGGTGATCAGGTCACACCGACAGCTGCTCTGAATGTTTCTGTAGTTTCGGCCTGTTGTGATTTATATTGGTACAAAAATACTCCCATCTTTTACTTGAGTAAAAGTGGTAGTACCACAGAGTAGAAATACTTTGTAGCAGTAAAACTCCTGCATTCAAAATGTTACTGAAGTAAAAGTACAAAAGTATCAGTATCCAAAACACTGAAGGTGCCAGTAGTAAAAGGCCTCATCATGCAGACTGGCTGATTTCAGAATAATATATCTGATAGTATTATAATATTCATATGTGTGTTGCTTATAATTGAAGTATTTTTATTTTATGTTTCACTTGGGTGATGTCAGGTCATTTGGGACACTTTCTAGCAGATTACCAAATTAGAAAAGAAAATGAGTTGCCAAATAAGATCATTTAGAAACTTTGGACCTTCAAACACATCAAGAATGGCACGTTCAGGGAACATGGGAGAGTCATGTTTGCTTTTGAAATGGTTATATCCGTTTATCAGTTCAGTCATTGTTTCATTAAATCATGAGTGAAACCAAACTATTCATGTAAAGATCGTCCAGCTCTTCGTCCAGTCGTCCCCTGCTCTGTCGCTGCCTGTTTCCTTGGTGCCATATTGTCTACAATGAATGTGTAACACTGATGGCTAATTTGAGGCTGTTGTGGCTGACGTGGACTCACTGCATCAGCTTTCATATTTTTTAAGTGACAAAAATAGTCCAAATATCAGTAATGAGACAGGCTGGCACACAGGAGCACAACCCCTGATGTTATGGCACCTGAGAGCATAAAAACCTTCTGCTTTCATTTGAGAGGAAATTTCATTTTGAGCTTTTTTTTTTTTGTCCCATTTCACCTGAATGCATCCTGTTCTCCAAACTCCAAACTCTTTCCCATAAAAAGTGACATCTGTGGTGAAAATATTCCAACATCCTACAGCTGATAGACCCTATTGTTTTAGCTGCAGTGCTCTTAAAATGTTGGAAGCTCTGGGCCCAGTGATCGTCCTGGTCGTCTC
Source organism: Cephalopholis sonnerati (assembly GCA_019142605.1). Lineage (NCBI taxonomy): Eukaryota > Metazoa > Chordata > Actinopteri > Perciformes > Serranidae > Cephalopholis > Cephalopholis sonnerati. The sequence goes on from JAGQAX010000015.1 coordinate 41,318,567, forward strand.
AGACCAATAAACATGATTGTGTCATGTAAAACACATTTGTAGTAACAACACAACAACGTGCTGATATTTAAAGAGCTGGAGGTGCAAAACTTTATTTGTCCCACATGACCTGACGTCACCTTGTCAATATACTGCCAGGCAGGATGTGGGATCAATAAATAAATCATTATTTATCTGTTGGTTATATTTGTATTAATCTGAACATGCAAAGTAACCAAAGCTGTCCAATAAACGTAGTGACGTAAAGACAATATTTCTCTCTGAGATGAGATGAACTAACAGGGAATCCAACACACTTTCCACCTCTGGTACAAAAACATTAATAAACACAACATTTAGCTGAAGTGATGATATTAAAGAGGCACCAACATACACAAGGAGCATGGCTGGATTTCCCTGTTCTGAGGCCCCGGGGCCCCAAAACAACTGTGGGCCCCCTTTAATCACACTGTAAAATATCTGCATTACTTTCACAGTAACTTACTGTATAATTTTTGCAGTAAATTATTGTGAAATGACAGTTGTATACTGTGATGTCATGTTACTGTGATTTAGCTGTAAAATGATTCTATTTAACTGTAACCTCACAGCTGAAGCCCGTTACATTACTGTGGTATAACAGTGTGTTCCTGTAAAATTATTGAATTTAACTGTAACGTCACAGGTTATGTACACTGTTAAAGGGTTGCTGTAAAATTTACAGTAACTTACTGGCAGCTGGAGGCCAGTAAGTTACTGTAAAAGTTGTTTTTTAATTCATAGTGTGATTACTGTATTTTCATTTACAGATTATTACAGTATTTTCATTCACAGTACTGTTACTGTTTTTTAGCTACAGTACTGTAATCAGCTGTCACAGTGATTTACAGTAAAGAGGAGTTGCATTAGTGGCCGAGTATTTAAGCACTTTGCTTTGTTATTTACTGTAACATACTGTATGCAGTGTTCACAGTATCTGACTGAACGTGTCACAGTAAAATACTGTTCAGTCTACAAACATACACAGTGTACAGCTGATTACTGTGATTCAGCAGAATGCTCCTGCAGGCTTACTGTACTTTACAGTAATCTCACAGTTAAACTCCGTATATTACTGCTTCTGTGAAATTACTATATTCACCTGCAGGAATTTCACAGTAAGATTCTGAATTTGGTTTAATATTTCTGTTAAAGCATGTGAGGTGATAATAGTGTAATTTATTGTGAATTATTACAGTTCCATATTGGAACTTCCTGGAAATAATTTGTTCCTCCCAGTAGCCTCTGTAGATTTTGTGCATTCTTACTAAAAAACATGGTCCCATGTTTTTACTATGTGGTATTTAGATTAAATTTAAATCCATGTGGGAAACAGGACACAGCATCAGATTAAATAATGGAGGCATTTCAACACAGAACCACAGAATAAGTCTGAACAAATTCTGTTTTTTTCCCTTCATTTTCAGATTAAACCCAACAGTTAATGTAACTACTCTAAAAAAGATGAATGGGGTCAGTGGATAACACTTAAAATAAAGAAGTTTTTCAGCATAGAAAATTATACTTGTTACATTTATGTGTTTTTTATTTTTTTTTGCAGTTGACAACTTATTTTAAGAAGTTGGACAGAATCAAAGACGTTTGGGGATTTTTGAGTAGAACGTAATTAAAATAAATAAGTTAAAATATCTTAAATAAAATAATTTGAGCACTAAACGTCACCACAACTTTGGGATGAATATTTAGTTTGTTCAATTTAATGAAGCTTTTCGAGGTCTAGGGAAATCATGTTGCTTGTACTAAACAGATTATAAAAGACTCGTAGGATTGACTCAATAATGCCAGAGTTGGAACGACCTAAGAAGAAGTGTGCAAAGTGTGTTACCTTTATTTGTCAAGTTGAACCGGTGGATTCTTTTTTAGAGTACACTGTAAAAAGAAACTATTTTTTTTAATTAAAAAAAAAAAAAGCTAGTGTCCAGGCTGCCTTAAATTTTTAAGTTGACTGAATTTGAGAGGACTGGTTGAATAATTACAAAATTACCTCAACTTGTCTTCTCACATTCAGTCAGCTTAAAGTTTTAAGGCAGCCCGGACACATTCCTTTTCAAAGTTGAAACAAATAGTTTCTTTTTACAGTGTGTGTATGTTCAGTCTGATATTTCTTCTTCTTCTATTGTTGTAAAATACACATCAGTGAGCGTCACTGTGTCACTGACACGTTCCTTCATCACTGAACACACACACTATAGTTTATTTTGACTCACACACACCGTCCTGCTGACACAAATACTCACTAGAGCACCAAATCTGGATTAATCCGCCACTGAAAATAGTCCCTAACAAGTGACAATGTCCACCTGTTTGTTTGATAAATTTTGCAGCAAAAAAAACATACCAAATATTATATTTATAATTATATATATATATATATTAATAATTATATTTGTGTTTTTGAAGATTTCCGTGCAGCGGGCCTGAAGCTGAGAGTCAGTGCAGAATAACAGCAAACTGTATCACCTCAGTTGGTCTTCCACTTCCCATTTTCACAAACCAAACTGAAATGAATCAGTGCCCCAGAAACCAGCTGCCACACAGTGAGATTAGGGCTCTGTGGGCCCCCGAGGGTCTGGGGCCCCGTGCAGCCTTGACTCAGCTTTAAATTTCAGTTTCAGATCTCTGCAGTGACCCCTCAAGCCTGACTCGCAAAACAAATCTCCCTACATTATATTTTTCCACAGCTTTATTTTAGATGAATCTCTTAATTTTCTGTCTTGGCTTCAAAGTCAAAAGCATAAAAATTAAATATTCATTATAAGCTTAATATTTAATAAACTGCCTGCACGCACCTGACATGTGACCACAACCTGTTTCTGTCTAAAGTTTGGATAATATAAAACATCTGGCATAGAGGTCAGAAATAAATCAATCAATAAATCTGTGTGACTGACGTGATGATAAATCAGAGAGATGCTGATGTGATTGTTTCTTATTGTTTTCAGCTGAAGCGATGTACACAGAGAGGAGGGGTTAAAGTTTACTGTTGGAAAAGTGCAGAGCAGTTGGGTGGTCTGCAGGTGATGTAGGTTTGACACCACAGGTCTAAAGCTGCAGATTAAGTTGCATTCTGGGAAGTGTAGGATCAAGTGTCGCTACACTTAAAGTCAGTTTAATCCATTTCTTCCATTTCAAAGTCCCATAACTTTACACAAGTGTTACACTTAATTATCTCTTACTTTGATAGTAGAGAGGAAGTATTCAGATCCTTAAAAGTAAAAGTACTAATACCACACTGTAAAAAATACTCTGTAACAAGTTAAAGTCCTGCATTCAGAATTTAACTTCAGTCAGAGTTTGAAAGTAAAATGTTGTTCAAGTATTAAAGTATAAAACTGACAGTTGTACTTTTCCATCTGATCTCATTGGATGATTCTGACCCATGTGTCAATGTAAAAACAGGATTAAACTGTTGTAGTTGTTTACAACTGTTAACTAATATTTATTTTCATTGTGGATTAATCTGTTGATTATTTTCTCCATTAATCGACTGATTGTTTGGAAAAATAGTGAAAATGGTGAGAAATGTTTGTCACAATGACTCAGAGCCCAAAGTGACACCTTCACAATGTTTTTTTTTTTTTTTACCTCAACAGTATTATTAATACACTACAGTTATTAACATCATTCAAAGGAAAAGTTTGTGAAGCTGAAACCACAAAATGTTTTTAAAGGAAAAATGACTCCAGCCATTTGATTTTCTGTCAGTCCAATAATTAATTAATGGACTAATGATTTGAGCCGTAAACTGTTGGGCAGTTACAGGTTCAATAAATAAATAAATAAATAAATTTAAAAAAATAAAGGTAACAATTTGCATGCATCTTTTTAAGTAATTACATGTATCATTACTTGTCATTTTAGTACATCCAATATGATTTAGTTTGACCTTAAAAATCTTAATAAAGCTGAACCAACATGATTTATCCCGAAGTTGTGGTGATATTAAGAGGTCAAATTATTTACGATGTTCTAACTCATTATTTTAATTTAATCCTACTAAAAAAAGTCAAAAAAGTTTTTTGATATTGACAGCTTCTTAAGATAAGTTGTCAGCTGAATGAAAAAAGGTTTATGAAACAAATATACGTCTTTATTTTAAGAGTTATCCACTAACTCCATGAATCATTTCTTAGAGTGTAACAAAACATCATATTTTTTAAATTCCTTGTATGTTTTGGCTGTAAAATGTTATTTGTAAAGTAACTAAAGCTGACAAATGAATGTAGTCAAGTAGAGTTATGAAGTGACATTAAAAGACTCAAGTAAAGTACCTGAAATTTGCACTTAAATATGTTGATGGCATTTAAAAAAAGATTCAAATCTTAAGAATAGGTGTTAAAGCACAGGTATAGCAGCAGCACCGATGCTTCAGCTCCCAGTGTTCCCACAAACTCCAGCAGTTATTAATCATTAATAACGTTAATTTAATCAACTGATCAGCTGTGTGCTTTACAACCCTGTGTATATCTGACACTCAGAGACAAAACCATCACACTGCAAGGCTCATTTCATGTAGCTGTTGTGTGTGTGTGGAGCTTTCAACCATATCACATGATCTTCAACAGCTGATGAATAATAATAACCATGCTGTTATAATTAGAGCTGATTTTATGCCTTTATAATTTTCTATTTTCAGTTGTTTTGTTGCTCACTCATGTTGCTAATCATCAAATTTTTGACCACAGAAATCTGTAAAGTTTCTTCAAACTCTGGTCCCCACAAAATGCTTCAAAATACAAAACTTTATGACTGTTGGTTCCTCCTCTTTCTAAACTTTTATCTCAGTTAACTGGGATTGAGGTTTCAGTTAATGTTTTATGTCTATAGATGTTAAAACCAGTCTGTCCCCAGTAAAAACGACATTATTCTGTTTAAATGAGCACAAGTGTCCGGTCAGATCTGATGTGATGAAACACAGCAACAAGCAGTCGCTGTTTAGTGTCTGCAGCTTTACACTGCTCTGTTTCCTCCACAGAGATCAATAAAGTTTCACTGAATCACAGGTGTTGGGTCATGAGAACCGGCTCCATGTTCTCCACAGCCCACAGACACACATTGAACTGGTTTTACTGGTGTTTAACCAGAGTTAGTGGTCAGTTAAACCTGCTGCTGCCATGTGACCTCAGAGTGGAAAAATAGCAGATCTGAGGCCAAAGAGCGGGATATAAATACCGAAAAATAATTAGGATTAGTGTATAGTGAGACTGTGTGTGTGTGTGTGTGTGTGTGTGTGTGTGTGTGTGTGTGTGTGTGTGTGTGTGTGTTTGTGTGTGTGTGTGTGTGTAAAGACTCCATTATTTTCTTCAGCCTCGTCGGGCCGGCTGTCGATCAACTACGATTAAGATCGGGAATGTCGACCGCTTCGTTTTTCTTTCTGCTTTAAACAGCTAATCTGGATTTGATTGGTCCAGATGAGGCCTGGGGTTCCTGCAGCAGTTTGACCGCAGGACACACACACACACACACACACACACACACACACACACACAGCAGCAGGGGCTCAGACTTCCCTGTGGTCAGCTAACATTCTTTGTGTTAAACGTAGATTTGAAATGTTGCATGTTTATTTAAACTTCCTCTGTGTCTGCTCAAAGTGTCTTTGAGCAAGGCGCTGAACCTCAGACTGTCTGTCTGTCTGTCTGGACGGCAGGGTCACACGATCTGCTGCAGTCTGGATCTCTGGACCGTGAATGTATTTGTACTAAAATAAACTGCATTAAAAAGTCCTCCGTCTAAAATGTAGGAAAAGAAGGGAGGCACGTGGACCCAGAAACATCTTAAGACTGCCGCTCTTGTAAAATACATTTTACCAAACTTTTAAGTTCGGAGGCGTTTTCAAAAAGCATTTTTACTCAGGGCACTCTTCAAAGTGATGACTCCTGCCCACTGCAGGAGGACAAGATTTCCACGTCTTTTTTTTTAAAGTATAAAGCAGGTGTAGGCACTAAATAAATACAGTGAACGAATCACAGTGCTCCACAGATAAATGCAGCCTGTATACACAAACCTTTGTCTTTAAACAAGCCATCAGGACTTCTGTGAATTTTCAATGTTACAACTGTACAACTCATCCTCACTGTGACCTCGTCACATGTCCACGTTTGGTCATGGACGCTCCACGTCCACATATGACGTCCAAGGTACCCTGGGTGTGTTGGTTGTTGACGTTCTGGGACGCCGTGTCAACTTCAGCCTGTTACATGCATTGTCTGTTTTCAAAATACACTTCCTGTTTTCACAGGAAATTTAACAAATAGGTAGAGTTGCTTTCAAAATAAAAGCCCTATGTCGGTACAACACCATGAACTGACATTTTCTTCCCTTTGACAACAAACACGTGGTCAGGTTTAAAAAGAACAGGGTTTGGCTTTAGAATCTTTTTGGATGAGAACACTGCTCTCTCAGGTGAAAGACGGCGTTTGTTTGACCCATTCACACCGCTTCCACCTGCCCCAGTTGCACTTTCGCTGCCTTGACTTTCGTCCTTGTTCTGCTGTGTTTCCCCTGACGCTGCCGGGCGCCATCAAACTAAAATGGCAACCAGCCGCATATCATGCTGATGTTGAGGGACGCTTCACTGCCCAAGCGCTGGATTTCACAGACTCAACTGTACTGTGTAAACGTAGAAAGTGCCGCTGCCATGCTGTTACAGTCATAGAGTGCCCCAGGAATGAGCCCTTAAACCTGGAAATGAGTTAGCATGTTAGCACTCCTGGTTCCCTCGTCTCAAAGTCAGCAGGTTTTTGGTTTGATGCCTGAAATAGGGTCTGTGTTTAACACAAGCTTACAACATTTAATACATCAGTAAAGACCCCACTTGTGATCTGTGAAGTTTTTATGCGTCCAAACAATGTGGTTGCTAACAAGTGGCTAAATGAGACTACAGAGCGTCATCATGCCCAACACAGCTTAACAGCAGTGTTGTGGTAGTAATGTGAAGTAACACCACTGTAGTTTAGTTTCTTCATAGCATAACGCTGGCATTTGACCTCTGGCGACTGCATTTAGGCTGCAAACATCATGAAAGTGGTGTTCACTGGTAAAGATGAACTTGTTGAACAAAGCGTGTAAGTACCATAAACGTTTATTCACCACCCCAGCCGGCACACAACCGACCGTCAACGTTAAAATGTGGTTGAAATTACATCAGTTGTTGTTTCAACATCAAAACAACATTAAAACTATGTTTAATTCTGATGGTTGTTAAAAGGTTAACCAAATACTCATAAATCAACATTGAAATTTCAGAAACATCTGGTTCAACAAAACAATTTTGAGACAACATTGCGAAATCAACGTCAATTCATCTTCAATCAAAACGTAATTCAGCAGTGCTTCGACCATGGCGTGTGCCGTTGATTCAGCTGTGAAGAAACGTTGAAATTCCAGCTGGGACAGAGATTATTTTCTGGAGGCTTTTTGACGACGGAACCAGGGCGACGCTAACTTTCAAGTCGGCCTACAGAAAAATGTCACACCTGGAGCACCAGCTGCAATAATAGAGTGCACATGTGGAAGGCCTGGAAACACTGACCAATCAGAGCAGACTGGACTAATCTGGGGAGGAGGGCTTAAAGCGACAGCTACTAAAACAGAGCATTTCAGACAGAGGTACAGGTACATTCAGGTAGACAGTATTGTCTGCTTGAAACTACAAGCACATAAACATGTTCCAGTAGAAACCTGAAAGACAAGTATGAGGCTGAAAATGTGCCTAATGTAGGACATTTAATATTTAAAGTACCTAAAAATTTTACTTGTGCACAGTAAATGTACTCAGCTGGTTGTCATGTAGAACCCTCAGCTATTACATGACTAAAGGTGCTTTCACACCTGCCCTGATTGGTTCAGTTCAGTCTTACTCAGGTTGGTTTGCCCCCTCAGTGTGGTTCATTTGTGCAGGTGTGAACACACCAAACCAACCAGACCTGAGACCTTCTTGAAGAGGTGGTCTCAGTCCGGTTCCAAAGGAACTCTGGTGCGGTTGGTTTGTGGTGAGAACGTGTTCCGACCTGGATCTGAAGCAACTGCAGTCACATGACACATTGTTTGGGTTAAACATGAGCATGTTACAGTCCTGGAGGATTATTAATGTGCGCCTCCTCCTGTACTGCCTTAATATGCACATTCAGCACATCCAATGCATCAAAACATTGTTTTCTAGTTGGAGCCGCGCCTCGTTTTCAAACTGTATGCTTTGACTCAAATGAACAATGACAGCAATATAGTCCACGATGAGCAGCGCTAAAATCAACCTGCGTAGTTGTCCCTCCATTGTGACATTAGAAAGTGTCACATTTATCTTGACAGTGTACTCTTCTTCAACGTTTGCTTTACTTCCTGGATTTTTCTGACCAATCAAGAGCAGCTTTCTCACACAAGGCATTTGATCTGGTCCGCTTGTAAATGCTGCCGTGAGAACACCAACCAACTCTAGGCAATTATACAACTTTGGAACAACATGAGTCCCTGATTCAGACCAAAGGAGACACCACAGGGCTGACAGCACTCTAAAACTCCAAACTAGACCTACGTGTGTTAATAACTAAACCATCTTTATGACAAGTGAACATCAATTGATGGAGACCATGTGATTTGGCTGAAAGCTCCAGGTATACTACACGTGTCTTGAGGAAAGTCATCAGGGTAAAATTTCACCGATCAATCAGCATTAATTAAAGCTAATTTTCTATCATAATTATTAAGACAATTATGGGCCACTTGACTAAACTTTGATGTTTTGGAAGGTTGTTTTTGACAAAACATGTAGTTCATTTCGTAACATTTGTGGCTGAAGAGTATTTTGTATGCCTCCCTGGGTGGTACGTGACGCAGGATGTGGAACATGCTGTTACTACGGGGTACATTATACACAGTGCACAGTGTGGTACGTCAGGAGTTTGTGGTATCTAAGTCACATAACAGCCAGAGAGTGGGACTTTACCATGAAAAGTAAGAGTGTGTGTGTGTTGGTAGGTTTTGGGAGGGGTAGCTGGTGGTGGTGGTGGTGGGGTGGGGGTTCATGTGAACGAGCAAGAAAACACTCGACGGGTCGTGAATAATCGTTTTAATGAGTGTGTAAAAGCAGCCGGCTCGGTGAGGGCCTGTCGGGTTAAACAAACTCACCAAATCCGATTGTCAAAGTGCAAAGTGGTGTCGTTTCAATTTGCCCCCCCGTCCTTCCTCCTTCCTCCTTCCTTCCTTCCTTGTCTTCAGCCGACCCTCTCCTCTGCCCCACCTCCTCCTCGCCCGGTTCAGTCCTGCCAATTACAAGACATAATAATATTTTCTTAAACCTGGTGTGATCTTTGGTTTTGTTGTTTTAAAAAGCCCGCTGATCTCCGTGCGCTCCGCTGCTCCCCGTCAATGGAGCATCAACAGGGACGGATCAGCGGCGAGCACTTCCTTTTTGTCTGCTCACAGCACCATTTCATCTTTTCACAGCACTCAGATATCTTATTAGAGACCATTTCATCTCCACACAGCTCTGCCTTCTCTTTATACAGCAGAGTTTCATAGTTTTACACTAAAAGAAAACATATAGCACTAAATGTTAAACATTGAAAATGTTTGTTTACTTTTTTTGACCAATGTCAGAAGATCTTTAACCTAAAACATGGAGTTAAATGATGTAAAGCTACATGCTAATCAAACTCAAAGTTGCTCTGTAACTGTTAGCTTATTAATTTATGTGTAACATACATGGTTAAAATTCTCTAGTTTAAAATTTTTTTAACACAAGACAAAAGTTTCTTTTTTATAAATGTTCATGTCACAGGTGTTTTTCTGGAAAAAAAAAAAAGTTCACCATATTATCTTTGTTTTCAGCCACATAATCTATATCAGTTGAAGGGCTTTGCTCAGTTGTTGTTGTTGTCTTAGACTGTGAGACGCGACTGAAAGTGGTGGAAAAGAGTGGACGTTTTTTTTAATTGTTTTTTTTTTTAGGTCTAAATAGAATAAAACTGTGAGATAATGCACACAAGCCCATTAGCCAACAAACAAAAGCTTTTTTTTAAAAAAAATCTTTTGTTTTTTGTAAATGCTATAAAAGTATTAACTTAATGTTTATTCATTGTCTATTTGCCAGAGTATTTGAGTCTTATAAGTTGGAAAATGACTGAAATAAACTTAACTTAACTTAACTTAACTAACTCTTTTAGCCGCTAACCTGATCTCTTAGCTAACGTTCCACCAAACTCTGTTAGCTGCTAACCTGAGCTATAAGCTCACATTCCACTAAAATATTTTAGCTGATAACCTAAGCTGTTAGCTAACATTCCACCAAACTGTTTTAGCCACTACCCTGAGCTACTAGCATACATTAAATGAAACTATTTTATCTGCTAACCTGAGCTATTAACTCATAATCCAATAACCTATTTTAATTGCTGACCTGATCTCTTAAGCTAACATTCCACAAACTGTGTTAGCTTTTTGTTTATCTTTTTTTAATGCTAAAAAACATTAACTTAATGCTTATTTATTGTCAATCTATTGGGTATTAGAATTTTATTAGGTGGAAAATGACAGAACTAAACTAAACTAAACATTAAACCAAACTATTTTAGCTGCTAATCTGAGCTAGCAGTCAACATTCCTGAGTGGCGTTGCCAATTTCTTTTACCAATACAAATAGCTAGCACTAGCTCAAAAGATAACAAAATATCAACATCAGCTGTCATGACACGTGTCCAGACATTGAATTTGGTCTTGTGATGTTACAACCTGAATTTAACCAAATACCAGTGACTAACAATGTTGGTGTCCCGCTGGGTGAATGTTTATCACAACTTCGTCAGTCAAACTGGTCAAATATTTTTTGGAGTGCACCAGTGTCTCACCAGGCTGAGTGCATAAGGTTGAGTCGCAGGTTCAAGTGCGGCCTGGGGCCCTTTGCTGCATGTCCTCCTCCCTTTGTCTCTCCTCTTCCATATCTCTCCATAACTATTAATAAAGCAGAATAAATGCCAATAAATATAAATAAATAATGGGTCACGTTTTTAAGACACGAAGTATAAACTATTCTATCGTCTGTCACCTACCAACTGAATCTCCACTTTGTTTTTCCATAAGAAATATAAACCTGATTTTTTGATTGTCTGATTTGAAACTATACGCTGAAACAATCTGACCGCAGAATCCACAGCAGATTAACATCGAGAGAGTTTTCAAACAGAAAAGTCCGACAGAGGATCAGCAGTAAAGCAGCCGGTCGATGTGACACAGAAACCAACAGCAGATATAATGAGGTGTAATATAAATCTGCCAGCACACACCAGCAGCCTCTGCCTGCTTTATAGTACTGGCTGACTGTGTGTGTGTGTGTGTGTGTGTGTGTGTGTGTTTGTGTCTCTGTGTTGTCGTTGTGTTTGCTGACTGTATGGCTAAACAAGGCCTGGTGTGTTTAAGTGTGTATTTTTAGCTAAGCAGGGCTCAGTGTGTATCCTGTGACCAATATGGTGGAGTACACTAAACACACACACACACACACACACACACACACACACACACACACACACACACACACACACACAGTTTATACAGTTTACACATTTAAAAAGACATTTTCTCTTAAGATCCAAAATACTCTTTAGGCCTAAGTATTAGGGTTTTTTTTTTAAATTAACAGTCATATTATAGATTAATTTTCGGCTTTAAAACATCCTCCTCTTGCAAAAAAGCCCATTGTGGCTGCCACTGACCTCCAGATCTGTTGATTTGTATTTATTATTTGGACAAAGTGAAGGATGAAGGATAAAGTAGCCTATTCCTGTTTGAGAGGAGAAAGCTCCACTCCACCTGTGGTGCTTGGATATTACAAAATGAAAAATATCACATTTACATATAATGAAAAACAGCATTTTCATATTAAAATCATACGTGAAACAACATTTTAAATGTGATAAATTAACATTAACACGCAAATGTGGTTTGGAATTCACACACAGGCCTATATGTGGTTTGGTTTCATATAAAATATGTTTCACATGAAAACATAAATTTCACATGTGCTTTTTTATAAGGGAATTTTAAAATATCTTCACTCTCTGACTGCTAAATATATGTAGGGTTATATCATAAATTTCAATATGTAAAATTTAGGGTTTTCTGGTTTTATTGTATTATTGTGTAAATATAGGTCCAAATATATATTTGTATTTTATTATTTTTATTACTATTTAATTTTTTATTTTTAGTACTATTTTATTATTTATTTATTTATTTTTACTGTTTCATTACTATTTATTACTTATTTCTATATGTGAGCCAGGGCCCACAGCGCACCTAAATTTCATTGTATGTTTGTACAATGACAATAAAAAAATCTGAATCTAAAATATATTCCCTCCCTCAAAACAAAACAAAGCAAAATGAAACATAACAAAATGAAAACACAAACATTGTTTCCAGATGTTCCACATGTAACTGATTACATTTCAGGTGATTTGATATCATGACACTGTATATTTCTATATCCTTTGTCACTGGAGCTCTAAAATGACATTTGTACTGGTTATTATAATGGGAAATGACAGTAGGAATGAAAATCATTGCAGAAAAATAAATAAATAGGCTATATAAGTTATTTAATAAGTAATTTTTAAAAGCAGGGTTGTAAGGAGCGGTGTGCATATCTGTCTGTTTTATACTCTATAAACCAAATATACTGTAATTAAAAATAATAGTACAGTGACATTAAAGAGTGCATCAGTGATTCCTCTGAGCTGAGACTATAAACTTTGCTCCTGTAAATGGAAACAGCAGGTAAAACATTTCAAACTCCATCAGCAGCTCCTGGACGCTGCAGGTGCATGAAGCCATTTCATTAAAGGGACATTTCTCTTTATTTCCGCCCCTCCTGCTGGTCGGCTCCCCCGTGTGTCAGCAGCAAAGAAAAGAGGAGAAGGCGGTCCTCCGCAGGCGCCGACACTTCTCCTCCTATAGACTTCCTGTTGTAGATTCTTTACTGTAATTGAGTGTAATTATAACAGTGTGAACGCATCATGAATGGAGTCGCTGGTAATGTGTAAAACATGTGCTCTGTTCAGCAGCGTATCACTTTTATAGTTTACTCTGTACTTTAGATCATGTAGAAAGATTTAACAGCTTTATTCCTTTTGTTTTCTGTACCTGTATTTACAACAGCTAATTAATATAATGCTGTATATATAGCCAAAATCATATGCAGGACGGAAACAGATAAAGGACAAAATAAAAAAATGCAATAACATAAGAAAAGTATACACTGTAATATTCACACAATATACATGATTTCAACCACAGCTCCTAATTTCTCAAATCATCATTGTGTTTTTTCCTAATTAGCAGCAGCAGTTTTATTTCCACAGTGATATAATACTGTGTGTTGGCTTTAAAATATTTTATAAAACTAAAATCTACTGCATAGGATTTATGTTGTCTAAAATTTCATGTTGAACAACAGCTTGTGATTAATGACGGCTGCTGTTTCCTACCTTAATGAATAAATACTGAAGTAATGATAAAACAATACAGAAAACACTGACAGATAATTGGGAAGATAAACAGATAAAAAAAATTAAGATTCTTCATCCAAACAATCCAAATACCCATAATCTAATTTTATATTGATGAATAATCAAACACTGACAGAACCATTCAGTGCTTTTCATTTATTCACACATATACATTTCTCAATTTGTTATTTCCTGTAGTGTTGAAAACAAGGAATATATGCATCATCAAAACATAAAAACACCAATATCACAAACATGTATCGTGTATATGGACAAAGATACAACTTATATAAACGCTGCATACACAAATAGGCGTAATATATCATCTATATATCATCAGTTTTACTATTTTTATGATATACTTGTAAAATTCCCTTTCTACTTTTATTCTTCATCTTTTTTTCCTTATGATCAGAATTTGGTATTTTTATTAAGTACAGATTAACAATGGCGGTAAAATTTACTGAGGCCTTACTTTCCTTTTCGTTAAATTTTTAAAAATTTTTTATAATTCAAGTTTTTATTGCTTTGAAAGGCTCGGTACATGCCATGCATATATTATTTTCCGGGCATACAATAATATAGGGCACGTATTTTTTGCAATCTGGAGGTGGACTCAGTACATAAAGAAAAAATAACAAATAAGTCTGGAAGGAGAGAGAAGAAAACAAAAACATGTCACACATGTGTCGTCATTCATCACTCCACAGGGTCACATAATCACAGAACAAATTCAGGTTGTCATTTTCTTTAATATGTCTTTTAATGTACTTTTTTTCTGTGTTATAATATTTTTAAAAATGTCTTAAATTAATCTGTGTAGTTTCCAGTTGCCACTACTTTTAGAACTGCAAATTTGAGTTCAATCATTTAGACAGACATATGACATGAATGATTGGACCGATCAAACTGTCAGAGAATCTTCTGTGGAAACCATTTTACTGTAGATGTTAATCTGCTGGTAATTAACTTCAAATATTAAGACCAAGCTGATGGTGTTTGTTTTGTTTGTCCTGCTCTGATATGAAACCAAACCGTTCGCAGCTGCAGAAAAAACAGCTGGAAAACTGCAGCTACATGTTGGATTCTGTTTATCATATGGAGCAGGTAGTTATCTTGAAACTGGGTGAACTGGTTGTGACGGGACGTTTTGGTGACAGTTGCCGCTCCTGAACTTCTTCATTCACAACTGAAATCCTGTGTCTTGTGACGAGCAGCAGCGTTTCCCTCCTCCAGCCTTTGTCTGCCGTCTATTTTCCCTCTCCTGCCTCTCTGTGGGGGAGGAGGGAGGGGGGAGGATGGAGATGGAGGAGGGTGATGGGTGGTGGTTTGTTGCCCTCAATATGTTGTGATGGAAGACTTGGTTCTCCAGAAGGAGCGTCCGCCTGGCCAGACAGGGACCATCATTGATCTGTTTGGCATCAGGCGTCTCCACAGTGCTGATCAGGCTGCAGAGAGTCGGGCTCTGTTCACACTGCAGCTGACAGCACACACACACACACACACACACACACACACACACACACACACACACACTCTCGCCTCTCTGCTGCTCATCATGCCCACATTTAATGTTGATCTGCTGCGTGTGAACAGCAAAAAGCTGCACAGAGTGTACGGAAGTGACGGTGACACGCAGAGGTGTCCTGATATATGAAAACAGAGAGGATGATGGGAAGCAGAGCGACGTTTGCTTTCCAACAAGTCCTCCAAACTAAACCATCAAATACGGAGTCTGGCTCCCAAAATGACCCACAGGAGCGTTTTCTGACAGGAAGCTGCAAAAACATAACTGCAGTTTGGCTCCTTTTTCAACACCACTGAGGCAGAGACGACTTCATAACTTCATAACCATGGCAACAAGCGTGTCCCAGTCGTGTGCATCACTTTAAAGTGTGCCCTGGAAACAGTTTCAGTTGCAGCACGTTTCTCTTTTCTTTTCTTTATTTTCCGCTTTGTGTCGTCAAACTGGTGAAGATGTTGTCTTCATTGGCAGTGTGCTGAGCCCTCAGAGCCACCGTAGTTTTTGGATTTGCCATCTGTATGGTTTTGGTACCTAAAACTACTTTGTTAGAGGTGCTGTACCCACTGAGTGATGTTTTTAAGAGTGCGTCCCTGTTTTGTTTGTATCAAATGTGCTGATAGTTTCATGCTGTTCCACTGATCTACAGGTGGTGGCGCTAACATGCTCAGAAATACAGCGAACAAACAAAGGCCTGTCTCAATTAGAGGCCTGGTCTGGTTCCCAAGCAGTTCCTTTTTTTTTTTTTAAAAATAGAAGCTCTTCTGATGTATAAAAGCGGGTTCTTGGCTACCTCAAATTATGTGTCCATTCCTTTATTACCCTGTCAGTTATTCATATTCCTTCAGTCTGTAAGGGTCTGTAAGATCAACAGAATCAAAAGGGGTTTTCATAAAAATTAATCCATGGTGTAAAGATTGTTTTAGCAGGATTAAATGGTGCTGTGTTGATATGCTGGGTGCCGTAATCCTTCAAGTGCCGTAAGTCAGTCTGACGGAGTTAGACTCGCCTCAACTTAGCTTGTGTAACTTTACATTAAGTACATAACTTTATTTGCAGGGTGCTAATTCGTAGGATATCATTCAAACCATTGTGTGAGGATATGTTAACTTTTTGGACTTTCTTGAACAGAAATTGTATCAGCTTTGAGGTAATACTTCAGACTCATATGCTCAGTACTTCCCAAACATATGCATTTTTGCCAGAACCTTGTTTAAAAGTCTTCCACATACGAATAACCTGCACCTGGGGCAAGCGCTCGTTTGAACGGAATTCAAACACATACATAAACCATTTGTACGTTTTCCTATAAAAACTAATGCACCCAAATTTGTACACATCCAGCGTGATCATGAGCCAGTAATTCGTGCATAACCCACATTTTTTTGGGAGGCTGCAATCATGTGACCAGTGCACTGAAGGAGGCAGGTTAGGGCTGCTGAATTTGTCACATTTTTCCCCAGATGATGTGTGTTCGAAACCCTGTGAACTTTGAGTCATTTTAATATGTCCTCACCATGTTCTTTTTTCTAAACCTAACAGCTGTCACTTCACTTGCATAAACCTGACCTGCGTAACTGTATGTTCACAGGTCAGGTATGTGCACACCTGTATGAAACTAAAAGTCATCGTTGACTTATTTTGTCATGTGAGTTGTTAGTCACATCCATGAATTATTGCCGACCCCTTCTGCATCAAGATTCAACACAAAAGGCTGTTAATATATTCTGTTAATATACAATACTTTGCATGTTTTGTTGAAGTCAGTGGGTAAAGAAAATGGAGGGAAAGCCATCCGGTTGTTTTCTGTGAAAGTTTTCTGCATACATCAGAAACCGCGACGTGTCAATCTGAACAAAAGCAGCAATTTGATCACATTTCCCATCAGACAACGTGGCCAATCTGAAGCATTGCTATTTTGTACATAGTTTTGACAGAAACAGGCTCTAAACTGTTCCAGTTTTCTTTTCCTGTGCGTCCAGGTGCAATTACAAACTGAATCAGAAGTCACGGCAAGTCACGGTTTACGAACTAAAAGGTCCAAACCTGTGTATAAAAACTTTTAGTGCTTCACTTGGAGGGAACAAATGCTTTTTCAGACATGGCTTCCAAACAAGTCTCTGGTGATCTTACTGTGCTCTCCTTTGTAAAGATAAATGTCTCTGACGGTTCAGACCTGCAGCGATGACGGCTGTTTTGTCTCAGTTTAATGTTGCTCCCTGCGATTGCTGGAAAGTGTCTGGAGGCTTCAGTTTGAAAAGATTTTCTCAGTAAGTCAACAAGAATGTTGTTTTAAAGGAGGACAAATAGCAGGGTGAATGCATTTTGTGATCTATTTATTTATTGTGTTGAATCGCTGTATCTCCAGTTTGAAGAAGTTCATGTTCAAATAGGGAAATATCAAAGGACAGAAACTCATCTGAGGATTTCTGCACACATAGCTATGATGAAAAAATATGTACTCAACAATGAAAATCAGACAGTATGTGATCTGACAAACCAGAGGTGGGACCAAGTCACGGTTTTCTCAAGTCCTTGCGATCAAGTCCTAAGTCAGTTCCCAGGTCAAGACTGAGAAGTCCCTAGTCATGTCCCAAGCTAAGTACTGAGTCCTAAACTTTGAGTTTTGAGTGATAAACAAATCATAATGCACTCATCACCAAATCTGATGCCATCTTACCAACAGAGTGATATTTAATATACATGATAACAAAAATGATGACTGCCTTTGAAAAAAAGCAGTATCTTTTAAAACTGTTTAAAACTGTCTAATCTTACTTAGCTTTTAAGCTAACATGAACTAAGCATTAGCTTGCTAACTATGCTAATATTTGCGTCAACTTTGTGCATCTTAAATGTCAAACAAAGTTAGACGTTTATGCGTCTCCATCTTTACGTTTTTAACGCTCATATTTTTCATATTCTTGTTTTTTTTTGTTGTCCTCCATTTTGTTTTTGTATGCAAGCAAAATGATCTTAAGTATCTTTTTTTTTTCAACTGGCGCTCAGTAACGTAGCGTTAGTTCTGAATGATTCTCTCTTACCTGGATACTGATTGGTTCAAAGAAATCGGATCTGGAGAAATTTGTTTAAACTTGCTGGAAATGTTGTATTGAAATGTCGTAGATTTGCGAATTGCGGGGAAATTAATTTATTCGTGGCACATTGTTTGAATAACATACTTTTTTGAGCTTGAAGAGAGGGAGTCAAGTATTTTCAAGTCAAAAGGCTCAAGTCCAAGTGAAATCAGGTGTCATTAGCGCTAAACTCCAAGTCCAGTTGCATATCAATTTTGTCAAGTGGAGTCCAAAGTCAAATTTGTGACTCAAGTCACGTGACTCAAGTCCACACCTCTGAAAATCACTTTTTGATTGTTGGGGATGTGTTGTCTGGGAAATATTATCAAAAACATTTATTTTTCGGAACAAATATACTTCCAATGATATGATCATACAAACAAGTAGAAAGTTACCTTTCTGTAGGAAATCACAACCAGTGACTCAGAGCTTCAGCGGTGGAGGAAGCATTCAGATCCTTCACTTAAATAAAAGTACTAATACCACATGATAATTATTTAAAAGTTTCAAACTGACTAACTGTGGTATTATATATGACATCATCAGATGAGTCCAACTCATGAATTAATGTAAAATCAGGATTTTACTGTTGCAGTTGGTTGAACTGGAGCTCATTTTGAGCTATTAATGTTTATTTTCATAATGGATTAATCTTTAATTATTTTCTCAATTAATAGACTGATTTGACTGGTTTGTAAAAATAGTGAAAATTGTGAGAACTTGGTATTTGATAAGCTCTTTATATGTTTGTATGGAAGCATCTTTCTTTGTAAAGTAACTAAAACTGTCAGATAAATGTAGTAGAAGTACAAAGTATGCGCAGACTTGAGTAAATGTACTTACATTCCACTTTTGCCTGTATGTGTATTTCCTGTAAATCTAAATGTAAATTCCCTGGTCTGGTCTGGTCTGGTTCAGGACTGCAGTCCTGGTTCCTGGAGGTCTGTCTGTGACCATGTTTCACCTCCCTGAACCGCCCACCTGGCTCCTCCTGCAGGAGGCCTGGATTTACCAACCATTAAGCTATCAAGAGCTTTTGTTTTGAAAATATTTCTGTGGACCTTTTTCCTAATTGCCTGTCAAAATCGACTTAACCATCGTCGGTGTGCAGAAAGGAGAGCCGCATATGCCGTTCATTAATTCATACCAGCTTCTATTCAGGCTGGATTTGGGTTTCACAACCTGCGGATAAAATACGCCAACATGTTCACATGAGCACTGAATGATTTAAAGGGAAAAAAATCTGCCGTTTTAAAATCACACTTGACTCGTAGGGTGATTTATTTTATTATTTTTACACTCCAGTCAATCAGCTGTAACGTTGCTGCTGCTGCTGCTGCTGCTGCTGGTTATGAAACAGCTCCTTATCTGGTAAAAATCAGTCACACACAAAAACATGTAAAATATGAATAGACTTTGGTTTGAACATTGAATCCAAAAGTTGTGTTTTATCTCCTGCAGGAGACAAATTTACATCTCTAGTCTTTTTGCGGGTCATTCTTATTTTTCCCCAGTTGACTCATGACACAGTCACAGTGTCATAATAATCATGATAATCATGCTAACGGGCTAATTTCTAAAAGCATGTGCTAAATTCAGAAGACTTTTTTTTCTTTCACCGTGCGGGCAGGTTTGTGGTTTCCTTCCTTCTGTGTAAGATGAACTGAACCTCGCTGGGCCTGCAGAAGATGGGAGCAATGGGATCTCTGTCTCTTTGTCCATTAAATAAAACCATTAGACACAGATCTTATCTGAAACAAAGCAGCACTGAAGGATCGATGCATCTGCAAGTGAACGGACAATCTGTAAATAAAAAGCTAATGTTTGTTTTCAGAGTAAGAATCAGCGTTATTGGCAAAGTAAGTGTGTACACATCTGACTCCAGTTTGTGTGTAGACATGTGTAGACATATCAGCTAACAACAAGGGCAACAAAGCTGAACAAGGTAAACATAAACATTTATCATATATATAAGCTCTATGAAAAAGAAAGACGTAGGCTTTAAAAAAACAAAAACACAATGGAATTTGCAGACGACAGACCAGCGGTGAGTATATTGTTGTAACATGTGGCCCCGCATGTTGAAAGAGGCCGTCACAGTCGTCTAAAATCAAGTTTTTATCATGTCTGTTTTTCCAGCACATCCTCACTGTGACCTCGTCACATGTCCACGTTTGGTCATGGACTCTCCACGTCCACATATGGCGTCCAAGGTACCCTGGGTGTGTTGGTTGTTGACGTTCTGGGACGCCGTGTCAACTTCAGCCTGTTACATGCATTGTCTGTTTTCAAAATACACTTCTGTTTTCACAGGAAATGTACAGTTTGTATACAGTCTCTTTCAAAATAAAAGCACTATGTTGCTACAACACTGAGAATAGATTTTAGATTAGATTTTTTTTTCTTTAAACAACAAACACACATGGTTGGGTTTAAGAAAAAAGAACAGGGTTTGGCTTTATAATCTTAAAGGACACGAACAACGCTAAGTGTTTGTTGGACCCATCCAGCACCCTCCCACCAGCCCTAGTCAGACTTTTCTCACCTTAACTTGTTCATATCCCACCGTGTTTCCCAAAGAGCACCATTAGACTATAACAGCTACCGTCCGTGTACCATGCTGATGTTGAAGGACAGTCTATTCGTCAGTGTCTGACGCCACAAGTCGTTGCCTAAGAGCCAAATGTTGATGATTTTGGAGTGAGACCGGGTTTGTTGTTTCCAGAATTTTAGGAGAAAAACTTTTGGACTGCATCTTCATGAAGCAGCATTGGTACATTTGTGTAATAAATGTTTTCTCTTGCTTGATGATCAACTTGTATTTGTATTTTACAGGAAGTAGTGTGAGTGTCTCTGCGGACTACAAAGAAAGGAAACTACAACTGAGTTATAAAGTGTTCCAGGGATGATGTTTTTCTGTAGGCTAATGCAGAAGTTAGCATCGCCCTGGTTCACTCATCAAAAAGGTAATGGGATCTTTCCATTGGACTTTGAATTATTGCAAAAAATAATCTTTGTGGCAAGCAAATGTTTATGATACTTACACATTTTGTTTAGCAAGATCATCTTCACAAATGAACACCACTTTTGTGATTTCTGAAGTCTAAATGCAATCACCGGTCGTGAAAAGTTAACTTTAGGCCACAAACAAACCAAACCACGATCGTACGATTTAACATTCCTACAACAACGAGGCTGTAAAGCCGTGTTTATCCGGGATCCTCCACAGAGGTGTCTTCCTTTCCCAAACAAACAGACCAGGTAATTTAAACTGGTAAAAACACTGAATAAAGCAGCTTCACGCTTCACATCAGTGTTTTTCTGGCGCTTCTCACAGATGATCTTCTGACTATGGTGACCAACACAAAAACGCAAATGACCATATTTAGAGTCAGTCTTTGGTTTGTCCATCCTAGGTCTGTACAAACACGGCGGGGAACATGATGAACTCCATAAACCCGGACCCCAGGAAGTGCCCCAGGAAGCCAATTTTCATAGTGGCAAAACAGTGGTATTGCAAATTCCTGAGTCCATCATGTGAAGTCCTGCAGCTCAAAACGACTTTTCCCAGTAGACTTATTGTGTAAGAAAAGACTGAAATCTTTTGAACATCTCAACCTCAGCGA
Organism: Cephalopholis sonnerati; assembly: GCA_019142605.1. Lineage (NCBI taxonomy): Eukaryota > Metazoa > Chordata > Actinopteri > Perciformes > Serranidae > Cephalopholis > Cephalopholis sonnerati. The sequence continues at coordinate 41,340,330 of JAGQAX010000015.1, forward strand.
AATTACTATCAAATCACTATCAGGATCTGATCCACTTGGTCAGTTATCTGGTCAGTTAGGCAAGTGCTAAACCAGAAGTTAACTTGTCTGCCGGTGGAAGGAAGACGCTGGGCTACATTCAGATGCCATAAGTCTCTAGTGCACCTGCTCTGTGGGCGGCACAGTGCAGAAATAGTGCTGATCATCTGCGTAAATTGATACCAAGCTGTTAAACCATTTTGGCGTCACGCATCACTGAGCAACTCTTGTAGTAATGAACGGGGCCCAATTTTTAACACTGTGTCCAATTCTCCTAATACGTCCATGCCATAAAGTAGGACTCATTCCCCATGTCGATGTAAGTAGCTCATTCTAATGTAATGAAAAAACAAAGATTTTAATTTTCAGGTGATTAGAAAATGAAGAAAACATACTTATTTAATTCAATTTCTGCCAATATATCACCCTACACATTTGTGCTTTAAAGTTACATAAGGAACATCGGTTAGCTAAAGCTAAGGTAGCTAAAGTAGCTAAAACATGCAATGCAGCTAATTTAGCTAAAGCTAAAGTAGTGACAGGCCCTTAATAACTAGAGCTAAGGTAACTACGACACCAGGTAGCTAAATTAGTGAAAGGGTATTAGGTAGCTAAAGCTATAACAGCTGAGGACATCAGGTATCTAATATAAAGTCGAGAGGCCTCGTAGTTAAACCTAAGTAGCTAAATGATGTTTGACAGCTAAGGTTGGGGTAGATAGTGGACACCAGATGCTAAAGGACATCAAGTGGCTAAAGCTTAAGAAGCTAAAGGATATTAGGTAGCCAGAGCTAAAGCAAAGGACGAAGGACGTCAGGTGTTTAAAGCTGAAATACATGACAAACAGTAAAATGTGAAGCATCAGCAGCAGTTTTGCAGGTTTCTGCTCGAGTTAACCGGAGCTGAAAGAGGAGGCAGCTCACAGTATCAGTGTCACTCTGCCTGGAGCGGCTCTCTTCATCCGGCCCCTGTGCTCTGACATACTGGGACCAGTGCCAGCGCTGGAGGACATGCTGGTTTTAGCAGCTGGAAGATGTCCTGACAAGTATGTACAGCAGCGGGGAAATAAGCCGACAAGATGACGGCCTGTCAGACGGTGAGTTTTTAGGGGAGGGGATGGAGACGGTTAGATTTAGGCCCCGTCCACATGACCTTTTGACCTTTGTGCGATATATGTCCGTCCACACTGAGACGCAAAAATGACTCCAGTAGGTGGCGATAACTGCTGCGTCAGCTGGTGTCAAATACAAGATAAGAAGAGTCTGAGCATGCGTATCATGTGCTTATTATGTGTCTTTATAATCTTTCTGCTACTTAAACCTTAAAGTGTTTTGGTGAAATGAAAAGTGACTGAAATGCTTTAAGTACATTTTGCTGATAAAACATGATGTGACATCATTAATGAAACACAATATTTGTACAGAGCAGTATTTCTAGTTTTACTTCAGTTAAAGATCTGAGTACGTCTACATCTCTCAACAAGTCAGAGAATAAGCAGAGGCGTACACCCAAAATATTTAGAGCCTTAAGACCTAACTGTTACTGGTATTAGTGTAGTAACGTTATTATGTGATGGATTCTCAGATTTCTGTATCAGCAGGGAGGAGGCTGCAACATGCCTGAACAGAAATGTCATTTGTTAAACACTTCAGCAAATGTATCATGTAACACACACACACACACACACACACACACACACACACACACACACACACACACATCTGCATCCCAGGTTAGGCAGCTGTATGGTTCTGTGTTAATTCATTGACAATGAAGTGACTAATTATCCAAACCTGCTCTGCCTCTCACTTACTGTTCAGTTGTACTCCCTCCGACTCACCTGCCTCTCCCACCTCACCCACCCTGTCCCTCTTTGTGTGCTGGACTGACTGGATTACTTTCGGTGTCGGGGCAGAATCGAGGCGTCATGTCAGGGATTAACTTCCGAACAAACATCTTTTAGTCAATCAGAGAAGAAGAAGAGGAGAGGTGAGGTGCTTTTATGTTTTCATTAGGGACTGTTCATTATTTATGAAGGGGGGAGGAGGTGGTGCAAAAAGGGGGAGGCATGTCAAATAATTTTTTTTAAACACTAGCGAATGACATATTTTTTTGTGTATGGTTGGGGCGGGGCATATGATTTAAATGGTTGTATTTAGGATTTATTTTAGCACAGATTTATGAAGAACACATGACGGCATATTTTGAATTATCGTTGGATTTTCAAATTTCTACGTGTTTAACAAACATTTCCGTTGGAAATAAACATCTGGAGCACGTTCAGTCTCAAAACGGCTTGCACTGTTTTGCTACGGTTTGTGGGTTGAATGACACGTTTCCTCAAAATGGTGTGAAGCGATGTGCAACAGACTTTGAGGTGCGTTATCTCTCATGTGGTGGGTGTGTCAGAGGTGTTACTCAATCAGCAGTGACATGTTCATAAATAAAATGTGTCGTAGATCTTTACTGTTTTGTTTTTTATTATTTACACTACTGCGTCAGTGTAAACGTACGTTTATTTTCAAGGCTTTCCTTCTTATTTTTCTGTGTTAACACATCTACATCCCTCGAATTTTACATTTCGTGAGGGAAAGACATCAAATTACAGGCACTAACTATTACCTGTTATTAAAAAGCCAATATGACGTTCAGTGTTCAGTAATATTATATAATAACTTTCAGCATATCTAATAGGTCATATTGTCCTTTAAACTCACTGTGTAACCTATTTTGTGAAGAACAGGGTTGATTGGTTCCATTTTCATCAGATAATAAACAAAGCATTCGGTGAAGAGTTTTAGATTAAGCTGAGGTCTCTTTTATTTTAAGGACACAGTCTCTGGTTTTCCTGACAGGGTCCTTAAATCCCAGTATGTCCTCCCAGTTCAGTGATGATGCCTTCAAACCCAGCTGAGACATCTGGGGGATTTTCAGGATAAATCAGGTAATACTCTGTAATATTTTCCTACTAACAGGCCTGTTGTTTGTGCCATAGACCTCCAGTGTTGTCATGATGTTTTAAGTCTTCTCATTGGATTTGGTGACAAGAAAAATGTGGACTGACCCGGTCAGCTTCTCCTCCATTCTTCTGAAGAATGAATTTCCGTCAGTAGGTCCTCGGTGTTATGCGTCCCTGGAGGATCTCAATACTGATTGGCTATTGTGCCGCAAACTCTCTCACAAATAAGCACGTCCATTGTGCCGGCCAGAAGGAATCTGCATCCCATCGTGTCTTTTCATTGACTTTACCTGCACCTCACTCATGTGAAGTGTTTTATTTGCGCTTGGTGTGGACACAACAATAGTAGCGGTCCCATGACACAATCTCTGTGTAAAAAGGTCCAGTAATATTTCATCAAAATCACTTCAATTCTGTATTTGAAATTAAAGTGTTTGCATGAACTCAGCAGCGTGCACGACAAGAGTGAAAAACGGAGGGTTTTTTTTGACTCCAGGAGTTTGTCTTTAACTTCTAACTTTTAAACATTCTCTCTCTTCAACTTGTCTTCTTTTCTTCTGCCATTTTTCACCAGCTATGAGACTCTGAGAGAAGGCGTCACAAGCGCGAGTCCGAGCAAACAAACAATCTCCATCTAAACTTTTACCGCTGTAAAATCTCTTTCAACGCAGTGAATGAGTTAATGTTTTTCCTCAACTAAGGAAGTGTTTTCAGGGATTCTGTGCAACTATGTAAGTCCCTCAGCTAAGGAGAAATTAAGCTTTAAGTGTCACACTTCAGCAGCAAACCTAAGGTGTTTTGTGCCACTGGTCCCTGGATCTTATGAGGACAAAATGTTGCTGTCTAACAGAAGCGACCCAGCGTCCATGGTATCAGCTCCATCAATGATCTCAGCTTTTGAGTATAAACAACCTGCTCCAGTGGATAGAAACAGGTTACATTGAGATATCAGACAAATCTCTAAATTAAGCTACTCTCTTGAATAAAGCGTGTTGTCCTGCTGATGTTAGCATTTAGCTAAAAACTCTGCAGTGCTCACGTAGCTGCAGACACACAGAGCTGCTGTCACGGCTTCAGACTTTTAACATGAACTCAACCTCTGAGAGATTCATATGATGTCTGTTATTTGTGATCATCTGATATGATATCACTTTGCACGTCTGTTTTTTTTACATGTTCATGTTGTAACTTGCTGCTCCCATTGTTAACGTCGAGCATTTGATTCCTCTTCTGTCCTGAAGTAGCTTCTTCTTTAATCCTGGGGTCACACTATCTGTGGGTTTATCTTCACATGGTGCACACAGTATTATCCAGGTCTTTTGTTGCACTTGTTCTATTTTCATACAGTTTATTATTGTTTGTACACGCTGTATTATCTTCAACACTCTCTGTTTGCACTGTACTCAGCTCTTATCAGTATCCAGTTCTCCACCGCTGCACATCGTCCCAGTTTAGGATAAGATGAACCGTCATTGATTCCCAGAGGGGAAATTCAGGTGCTGCAGCAGCACAAGGACACAATAATAATATGTAATAATATATTCTGTTGTATAGTGTAGTACAGCAGTAAAACAGTATATCAAATGTAATGTGCTGTGATACAGCACAGTATAGAATAGAACAGAAAGCCTTTATTGTTATTGTTCAGCTCACAAGCCGTGCTCCATATTAGAGCACAAAGAGACACAGGAAACACCACAGAAACAAAACAGCTGTAGTAAACAAACATCCAAGGTGACATCACATGTTCTAAAATAACAAAGTAAATAAATACAATACAAATCAAGTGTGCGTCACGTGTCTTCCACCTGGTGCCTTCTCCTACATGTTGCTGAACCCAAATAGCGATGGCCAGTTAGCAGTGGAGTCAGTTAGCAGTGGAGTCTCTCTCGCTCGGCGAGCTACTGAGGAAAACAGAAACTTAACAGTGAGTGAACGCATTTCTTTGCTTTCACTGCCAATGCTGCAATGCTAAAGTACCAAATAATCATTATCATACACATTTTTAAATTATAATTCTAATTTGGTTTTGATTCAGAGGGACGACAGAGTTGACCTGTTATGGCTGAGACACACCTGGTATCAATATTATTTAAGAATTATTTAGAAAGTTTACCAGAACCTGAGCAGCATTCACACCTTTTTTAGAAACCAGGAAGTGAGACGGGAGTGTTTGGGACACAGCTGACATTTTTTATACCTCATTGAATTTTGTTTTTGGAGAAATCGGATCTAAGACACATCTTGAAAGCAGTGATTCCCAACTGGTGGTCCAAAAGTGGGTCGGAGGTCCATTCTGAGTGGACTGCAAGTGACTTGCAAACATGTCAACATGTAAAAAAACACACTTTATTTTTAAGCACAGTGAATTTTTGGAACAGAGTTTTTATTTTGGAGTGACAGCGACTTGACAGAGACAGCAGACTAGCTCGACGATACGGTCACACACAAGAATGACGCTGAATATTTTAAACTGCGTGGACCCTGAGCTAATGACCGAGGAGAAATCTGGACCTGGATGTGAATTCCTGTCTGGGACGAGGCTGTTTTCTCACACAGGGCAAGTTTTGAAGTTCAAAAATGGAAGCAGATCAAAATATTTTTGAAATCATATTTATTTTATATAAATAAATCCTTTGAAAAATAATGTTTCACCACAGAAACTGAATGAGTCTGTTGATAAGTTCTAATTTTATTTATTTTTGGTAGGACACGATTCGTCCCAATTCTCAAGAATGGGTAAATAATTACACTAGTAATAGGAATTATTGCACCAGAATATATGTTATTATTGCTGAAGATCTCTTGACAGAGAGTTGGTGTATTGCATATGAGAGGTCTTTTAAAGCGTGTTGGAGTGAAGCGTTCTTATGACCCAGGAAAAGAAACGGCTCTTTACTCTGGTGGTTGTGTAATAGGTTTGGTTTACTTGGTTGTAATACATTTATAATAATAATAATATAGTATACCATGAAATAAATAATAAATGTAGCATAACAAATATATAGATTTATATCAAAGTACATAAATAAATTGGCCCACAGTGAGGAGGGCTGTGATGTGAGTCCCCTCAGGGATCATAAAACTTTATCTAATCTCATCTAATCTTCTTTTTTGATGAGCCATCTTGTTGTGTTTTCATGACTGAGATGTTCTCCCCTTCTTCTTCTTCTTCGTCTCCCTCCTGTGCCTTCCTTCCTGCCTGTCTGTCAGCCGACGGAGAGGCGACAGCAAGTCTCCACGCCGTAAACCGATCCGCCTCGGAGAGAGCGCGAGGCAGAGCGGGAGAGGATTCCTGATATGGATCTACCTCAGAAAACTCAGCCAAACAAAGCCTCACCTGTTTTCACCGCCCTGCCTCGTTCCTCCTCCACCACCACCTCCTCCACCTCCTCCACCTCCTCCACTGCTGCTGCTGCTGCACCACACTCTGAATCCACTTTGTCAGTTTGTGCATTTTCTCTCTGGTTTTGTTTCCGTCGGGGATTGTGGAAGCTTTGATACACACAAATACCTGTTAGTAGTTGTCGACCCCTTTTTTTTTTTTCTCCAAATACCTCCACCCTCCCCTCCTCCTCCACCGGAACAGAAAATTACCCCATTTACCCTCTTCCATTTTGGGTGTCCCAAACCGGGGCCCCCGGGGCAGATCCCAGACATAAAAGTTAGCATTGAGGAGCCGAGTGTCCGATATCAGTTAATGTGAGATACAACTAATTAGTCCATTATCGGGCCCCTGCTCTCACCGGCTCATAAATTGGAGCCACTCAAAGGTCGTTTATTATTTATCAGAGTGGGTGAGGGAGGGGAGAGGAGAGGGGGGAGGAGGAGGAGGAGGAAGAGGAGGAGAAGGGGGGAGTGATGCTGGTGCTCCGGTTTGCTTGTTCAACATATCAAGATTAGTTTCAACTAGCCCTGTTGGATGGCTGCAGCCTGCAAACACCACACACACACACACACACACACGCACACACACACACACACACACACACACACACACACACACACACACACACACACACACACACACACACACACACACACACACAACCTCCTCGTGGCTGCCCGGCTGCAGGAGGCTGACGCAGATTTGATCGAGAACAAACTTTGTGTTCAGTTTGTGTAACATGAAGGTTGACTGAGAGGTCAGTGTGACAAATGTTACTGATGAATTATTAATGTGGTATAAATGTTGTATAACAGCTTGTGTCAGGAGTGTGCGTCTGTTTTGTTGTTAGAAACAAACAAACAAACAAACAAACACACAAACAACAAAGACAAAGGGAAAAACTATTAAAATACTTGTAAGTAAAAGTCCTGCATTTCCTTTGAAATTAAAAAGTATCATCAACACAATGTGCTTTTGCTGCAGAGTAACTCTGGAGAGACACAGCTGATGTTGAGTCTCATTCTAAATGCTTTGGGCTGTCGGGTCAAGCCGACTACCAACGCAAAGTTGTTGGTACTTGACGACCTGGGAATGAGATCAACTATCTCTTTCCAGAATTTCCAACACATCCTCACTGTGACCTCGTCACATGTCCACGTTTGGTCATGGACTCTCCACGTCCACATATGACGTCCAAGGTACCCTGGGTGTGTTGGTTGTTGACGTTCTGGGACGCCGTGTCAACTTCAGTCTCTTTCAAAATAAAAGCACTACGTCAGTACAACACTGCAAATTGATGGGTTTTTTCCTTCAACATCAAACACACGTGGTAACGTTCAGCCAACACACACGTGGTTGGTATTAAGAAAAAAAAGAATGTGGTTTGGCTTTACAATCATACAGGAATCCCTTCCACCACTACTCAAGTCCACCTTACTTGGACTTCCTTGGCCTTCACTTTTGTTGTTGTCCCACCGTGTTTCCCTCTGACACCGCCGGGCACCATTAAGCCATAACAGCAACCGGCCGTGTGTCATGCCGACATGATAGGACGGAGTAAGACCAGATTAGAATTATAAACTAAACTTTTAAAGTTGAATGATGTTTGAATGTTACACTGTATGAGGACGTCTTCATATTTAGGACGTCTCAGCAAAAACAAAAAAAGATTTTACAATGGTTAAACAACGTTCAATAATAACATTTCAATTACAAATTTTCAGCACCAAATGTAAATATTAAAATCTGTTTCACATGGTTTTATAGAGCTAAAAATCAATGTTAGCTTCTCCAGCGGCTAACATCAATACAAATTTCAGCAGTTTAATGTGTAAGTGAGATGTAAAATATATTTTGTTTTATGTGTGCACTTCTATTGTATGATCGTCATATTCATATATCATGTACTCATCATATTCTGGCTCCCTAACGTCACACTCAATCCAGAAAACTCTGAGGACCCCCGGTACAGTGTGTCATAAAAAATTTTAAAAATTTTTGGGACAAACTATACTATGACTTTTAATATCAAAGTTTTCACAACATGGTGGAATTTCAGATGACATTTTTAAAATTATACATGTGATTTTTTTTTTGTGTGATATTTTTATGTCTGATACTATTACTTTTGATGACATTTTAACAGTATACTATACCATGGCTTTTTAAGGACATTTTTTTATGACATATACTATTCATTTTTATCACTTCATGTGATGAACTATACTTTTATCTTTTATGATTGTTTTATGCTATACTATACAACATTAACAACCTTCCACACCAGACAGTTTTTAATGACATTTTATGGCGTACTTTACTAACACTTCTTTAATGACATTTTTATGACATACCTCACTATGAATTTTTGACATTTTTACAACATACTACACCACTTATTATGACATCCCATATTATGACATTTTTAAGGACATTTTTTTTTAGGCATACCACACTAACATTTTTTAAATTTGCTATACTATGATTTTTTTGATGCATTAGTTCACCATGACTTTTGTAAGACATTTTTATGATATACTATACTATACTAAACATTTTTTTTAATGACATTTGAGTTTTTATTTTTTATTTTTTGAGTTTGAATTAAGTGTTATTTTCCAGTGACGTAACAGGGTAGTTGTGTTAGTTTACATTTGGTGACAGAGAAAAACGGATTGGTGTACGGCTGTACTTTTCTATTTGATAAGGAAAAAAGAAAAAAAATGTTTCTTTTCCTTTAGTGAGTTTATTCTATCTATTAGCCATCTATGAAGTTAGTAAAGTCTTGGCTCAAACACATCTCGTAGCTCTAACAATTTACTGTACAATTCCTCAAGGCAACAGAGATGGTGCAAAATAAGACACCTCTCCCTGCTTGGCACTAGTGCTCCATTACTCGTTTGGTTGTAACTACAATACCTGCCCTCAGTGAGTTAGTGATATACCACAAGTCAGTTTGTTTATGTGGAAGTAAGCCTGCTACAATGATTGCATAGGCACATAGATGCACATTAAAACTGGCCACTGCTCAGACTGTCCTGCTATGTTGAGTTATGTTGAAATGTTCGTTCTACTCTCATTCTATATGCGTTTAACTTTGTTTCTTCTTTTGTGAGATTTTAAACCCTTCTTTTCTCAGATGTGAAGAATGGTTTCACTTCATACCTCAATTTTAATTAAACAAATCATTTATGAAACTGGACCATATTGAAAACCGACAGACAGATGCCCCTACTATCTGTTCCTAAAGACCCCCAACCCTTAATGATGACACTTGGTCGACCACCAGAGCAGGTTATTGCAATTGAATTGCAGTCACTGTGGTAATTTGACTAATACGAACTATTTTAATGTGATAATATGAAGTTGTGAGTAAAATGACATCATTTATGGATTGAAATACATGAAATTGCATTTATAATTTCAGTGTCAATGTGGCTGTTATTATATTGGGAGAAAAAAAGTAACTGAATGAGACAAAGTATAGTTTGTTGTCAAAAATGTCTTAAAACACTTAATAGTATGGTACTTCTTCAAAAACCTAACAAATAATCTCTGAATAGTATTTTGTCAAAAAGGACAGTATGTTATCAAAATCATCACAAAAGATCATAAAAACATCATAGCACAGTATGTAGTCAAAATCGCAGAAACACATTATAATACAGTATGTCGTCTAAATCATCAAAAAAATGTCATGGTATAGTATGTTGTCAAAATCGTCCAAAAAAAGTCATAGTATAGTATGTCCTCAAAATCTTGAAAAAAAAGGTCATAGTATAGTATGCTGTCAAACTCGTCGAAAAACATAATACAGTATGTCATCAAACTCATTAAAAAAACACCATAGTATAGTATGTCATCAAAATCGTGAAAAAAAGTCATAATATTGTATGTTGTCAAAATCTTACAAAAAAAGGTCATAGTATAGTATGCAGTCAAAATCTTCAGAAGAAAAGTCTTAGGATAGTATGTCATCAAAATCATGAAAAAAATGTCAAAGTATAGTATGTCATCGAAATCTTGAAAAAAAAAAGTCATAGTATAGTATGCCATCAAAATCATCCAAAAACATAATATAGTATGTCATCAGACTCATAAAAAAACATCATAGTATAGTATGTCGTCAAAATCACCCACAAAGTCATAGTAAAGCATGTCATCAAAATCGTGAAAAAAAAAGTTATAGTATAGTATACGTCAAAATACTGAAAAAAAAGTCATAGTATAGCATGCCGTCAAAATCTTCAGAAAAAAAGTCATAGTATGGTATGTCGTCAAAATCGTGAAAAATATGTCATAGTATAGCATGTCGTCAAAATCATCAAAAAAACGTTTTAGTATACTATGTACACAAAAAAAAAGTCATAGAATACTATGTCATCCATATCGTGAAAAAAAAGTCATAGTATAGTATGTCATCAAACTAATCGAAAAAACATCATAGTATAGGGTATCGTCAAAATCGTCAACAAAAAGTCATAGTATAGTAATGTCCTCAAAATCATCAAAAAAACGTTTAAGTATACTATGTACACAAAAAAAGTCATAGAATAGTATGTCATCAAAATAGTAAAAAAGTCATAGTATAGTATGTCGTCAAAATCGTGAAAAAAAAAGTCAAAGTATAGTATGTCGTCAAAATCGTCTAAAAAAAAAGTCATAGTATGGCATGTCGTCAAAATCGTGAAAAAAAAGTCATAGTATAGCATGTTGTCAAAATCTTCAGAAAAAGAGTCATAGTATAGTATGTCGTCAAAATCATCCCAACAAAAGTCATAGTATAGCATGTTGTCAAAATCTTCAGAAAAAAAGTCATAGTATAGCATGTCGTCAAAATCGTAAAAAAAATCATAGTATAGTATGTCGGCAAAATCGTCCCAAAAAAGTCATAGTATAGTATGTCGTCAAAATCATCCAAAAAAAGTCACAGTATAGTATGTCGTCAAATTCGTGAAAAAAAAGTCATAGTATAGTATGTCATCAAAATCGTGAAAAAAAATTCATAGTATAGTATGTCGTCAAAATCTTCCAAAAAAAGTCACAATATAGTATGTCATCAAACTCATAAAAAAACATCATAGTATAGTATGTCGTCAAAATCACCCACAAAGTCATAGTAAAGCATGTCATCAAAATCGTGAAAAAAAAAGTTATAGTATAGTATACGTCAAAATACTGAAAAAAAAGTCATAGTATAGCATGCCGTCAAAATCTTCAGAAAAAAAGTCATAGTATGGTATGTCGTCAAAATCGTGAAAAATATGTCATAGTATAGCATGTCGTCAAAATCATCAAAAAAACGTTTTAGTATACTATGTACACAAAAAAAAAGTCATAGAATACTATGTCATCCATATCGTGAAAAAAAAGTCATAGTATAGTATGTCATCAAACTAATCGAAAAAACATCATAGTATAGGGTATCGTCAAAATCGTCAACAAAAAGTCATAGTATAGTAATGTCCTCAAAATCATCAAAAAAACGTTTAAGTATACTATGTACACAAAAAAAGTCATAGAATAGGATGTCATCAAAATAGTAAAAAAGTCATAGTGTAGTATGTCGTCAAAATCGTGAAAAAAAAAGTCATAGTATAGTATGTCGTCAAAATCTTCCAAAAAAAGTCACAGTATAGCATGTCGTCAAAATCATCCCAAAAAAGTCACAGTATAGTATGTCGTCAAAATCGTGAAAAAAAAGTCATAGTATAGTATGTCGTCAAAATCGTCCAAAAAAAAGTCATAGTATAGTATGTCATCAAAATCGTCCAAAAAAAAGTCATAGTATAGTATGTCATCAAAATCGTGAAAAAAAAGTCATAGTATAGTATGTCGTCAAAATCTTCCAAAAAAAGTCACAGTATAGTATGTCGTCAAAATCATCCCAAAAAAGTCACAGTATAGCATGTCGTCAAAATCATGAAAAAAAGTCATAGTATAGTATGTCGTCAAAATCGTAAAAAAAAAAGTCATATTATAGTATGTCGTTAAAATCGTCCCAAAAAAAGTCATAGTATAGTATGTCGTCAAAAACATGAAAAAAAGTCATAGTATAGCATGTTGTCAAAATCGTAAAAAAAAAGTCATAGTATAGCATGTCATCAAAATCGTCCCAAAAAGTCATAGTATAGTATGTTGTCAAAATCGTAAAAAAAAGTCATAGTATAGTATGTCGTTAAAATCGTCCCAAAAAAAGTCATAGTATAGTATGTCCTCAAAATGGTGAAAAAAAAGTCATAGTATAGTATGTCGTCAAAATCGTCCCAAAAAAAGTCATAGTATAGTTTGTTGTCAAAAAGGTGATAAAAAAGTCATAGTATAGTATGTCGTCAAAATCGTAAAAAAAAGTCATAGTATAGTATGTAGTTAAAATCGTCCCAAAAAAAGTCATAGTATAGTTTGTTTTCAAAAAGGTGAAAAAAAGTCATAGTATAGTATGTCGTTAAAATCATTCAAAAAAAAGTCATAGTATAGCATGTCGTCAAAATCGTCCAAAAAAAAGTCACAGTATAGTATGTCGTCAAAATCGTAAAAAAAGTCATAGTATAGTATGTCGTTGAAATCGTCCCAAAAAAAGTCATAGTATAGCATGTCGTCAAAATCGTAAAAAAAAGTCATATTAAAGTATGTCGTTAAAATCGTCCCAAAAAAAGTCATAGTATAGTATGTCGTCAAAAACATGAAAAAAAGTCATAGTATAGCATGTTGTCAAAATCTTCAGAAAAAAAGTCATAGTATAGCATGTCGTCAAAATCGTAAAAAAAAGTCATAGTATAGTATGTCATCAAAATTGTGTAAAAAAGTCATAGTATAGTATGTTGTCAAAATTGTCCCAAAAAAGTCATAGTATAACATGTCGTCAAAATCGTGAAAAAAAAGTCACAGTATAATATGTCGTCAATATCATCCCAAAAAAAGTCATAGTATAGCATGTCGTCAAAATCGTTAAAAACAGTCATAGTATAGCATGTCGTCGAAATCGTAAAAAAAAGTCATAGTATAGCATGTCGTCAAAATCGTGAAAAAAAAAGTCATAGTATAGCATGTCGTCAAAATTGTGAAAAAAAAGTCATAGTATAGCATGTCGTCAAAATCGTGAAAAAAAAGTCATAGTATAGCATGTAGTCAAAATCGTGAAAAAAAAAGTCATAGTATAGCATGTCGTCAAAATCGTAAAAAAAAGTCATAGTATAGTATGTCGTCAAAATCGTGAAAAAAAAGTCATAGTATAGCATGTCGTCAAAATCGTAAAAAAAAGTCATAGTATAGTATGTCGTCAAAATCGTGAAAAAAAAAGTCATAGTATAGCATGTCGTCAAAATCGTCCAAAAAAAGTCACAGTATAGTATGTCGTCAAAATCGTGAAAAAAAAGTCATAGTATAGTATGTCATTAAAATCGTGAAAAAAAAGTCATAGAATAGTATGTCGTCAAAATCGTCGCACAAAAAGTCATAGTATAGTATGTCGTCAAAATCGTAAAAAAAAGTCATATTATTGTATGTCGTTAAAATCGTCCCACAAAAAGTCATAGTATAGTATGTCGTCAAAATCGTAAAAAAAAGTCATAGTATAGTATGTCGTCGAAATCGTCCCAAAAAAAGTCATAGTATAGCATGTCGTCAAAATCGTAAAAAAAAGTCATAGTATAGTATGTCGTTGAAATCGTCCCAAAAAAAGTCATAGTATAGTATGTCGTCAAAATCGTAAAAAAAAAGTCATAGTATAGTATGTCGTTAAAATCATTCAAAAAACAGTCATAGTATAGTATGTCGTCAAAATCGTAAAAAAAAGTCATAGCATAGCATGTCGTCAAAATCGTGAAAAAAAAAGTCATAGTATAGCATGTCGTCAAAATCGTGAAAAAAAAAGTCATAGTATAGTATGTCGTTAAAATCATTCAAAAAAAAAGTTATAGTATAGCATGTCGTCAAAATCGTGAAAAAAAAAGTCATAGTATAGCATGTCGTCAAAATCGTGAAAAAAAAGTCATAGTATAGTATGTCGTCAAAATCGTCCCAAAAAAGTCATAGTATAGTATGTCGTTCAAATCATCCCAAAAAAAGTCATAGTCTAGTATGTCGTTAAAATCATCCCAAAAAAAGTAATAGTATAGCATGTCATCAAAATCGTGAAAAAAAAAGTCATAGTATAGTATGTCATCAAAATTGTGAAAAAAAAGTCATAGTATAGTATGTCGTCAAAATTGTCCCAAAAAAGTCATTGTATAGCATGTCGTCAAAATCGTGAAAAAAAAGTCACAGTATAATATGTCGTCAATATCATCCCAAAAAAAGTCATAGTATAGCATGTCATCAAAATCGTGAAAAAAAGTCATAGTATAGCATGTCGTTAAAATCGTTAAAAACAGTCATAGTATAGTATGTCGTCAAAATCGTGAAAAAAAAAGTCATAGTATAGCATGTCGTCAAAATTGTGTAAAAAAGTCATAGTATAGTATGAAGTCAAAATTGTTCCAAAAAAGTCATGGTATAGCATGTCGTCAAAATCGTGAAAAAAAAAGTCATAGTATAGCATGTCGTCAAAATCGTTAAAAACAGTCATAGTATAGCATGTCGTCAAAATCGTGAAAAAGAAGTCATAGTATAGCATGTCGTTAAAATCGTGAAAAAAAAAGTCATAGTATAGCATGTCGTCAAAATCGTAAAAAAAAGTCATAGTATAGCATGTCGTCAAAATTGTGAAAAAAAAGTCATAGTATAGTATGTAGTCAAAATCGTAAAAAAAAGTCATAGTATAGCATGTCGTCAAAAACGTGAAAAAAAGTCATAGTATAGTATGTCGTCAAAATCGTTAAAAAACAGTCAACGTATACTATGTCGTCAAACTTGTCCCAAAAAAAAGTCATAGTATAGTATGTCGTTAAAAACGTGAAAAAAAAGTCATAGTATAGTATGTCGTCAAAATGATCCCAAAAAAAGTCATAGTATAGCATGTCGTCAAAATCGTGAAAAAAAGTCATAGTATAGTATGTCGTCAAAATGATCCCAAAAAAAGTCATAGTATAGTATGTCGTTGAAATCGTCCCAAAAAAAGTCATAGTATAGCATGTCGTCAAAATCGTGAAAAAAAAGTCATAGTATAGTATGTCGTCAAAATCGTCCCAAAAAAAGTCATAGTATAGCATGTTGTCAAAATCTGCAGAAAAAAAGTCATAGTATAGTATGTCGTCAAAATGGTAAAAAAAAAGTCATAGTATAGTATGTCGTCAAAATCGTCCCAAAAAAGTCATAGTATAGTTCGATGTCAAAAAGGTGAAAAAAAAAGTCATAGTATAGTATGTCGTCAAAATCATCCCAAAAAAAGTCATAGTATAGTATGT
Organism: Cephalopholis sonnerati; assembly: GCA_019142605.1. Lineage (NCBI taxonomy): Eukaryota > Metazoa > Chordata > Actinopteri > Perciformes > Serranidae > Cephalopholis > Cephalopholis sonnerati. The sequence continues at coordinate 41,356,039 of JAGQAX010000015.1, forward strand.
CGTCAAAATCGTAAAAAAAAGTCATAGTATAGTATGTCATCAAAATCGTCCCAAAAAAAGTAATAGTATAGTATGTTGTCAAAATCGTAAAAAAAAGTCATAGTTTAGTATGTCGTCAAAATCGTGGAAAAAAAAGTCATAGTATAGCATGTCGTCAAAATCGTAAAAAAAAGTCATAGTATAGTATGTCCTCAAAATCGTAAAAAAAAGTCATAGTATAGTATGTCGTCAAAATCGTGAAAAAAAAAGTCATACTATAGCATGTCGTCAAAATCGTAAAAAAAATGTCATAGTATAGTATGTCGTCAAAATTGTCCCAAAAAAGTCATAATATAGCATGTCATCAAAATCGTGAAAAAAAAAGTCATAGTATAGCATGTCGTCAAAATCGTTAAAAACAGTCATAGTATAGTATGTCGTCAAAATCGTGAAAAAAAAGTCATAATATAACATGTCGTCAAAATCGTAAAAAAATGTCATAGTATAGTATGTTGTCAAAATCATCCCAAAAAAGTCATAGTCTAGTATGCCGTCAAAAACGTGAAAAAAAAGTCATAGTATAGTATGTCGTCAAAATCGTAAAAAAAAGTCATAGTATAGTATGTCGTCAAAATCATCTCAAAAAAAGTCATAGTCTAGTATGTCGTTAAAATCATCCCAAAAAAAGTCATAGTATAGTATGTTGTTAAAATGGTGAAAAAAAAGTCATAGTATAGCATGTCATCAAAATCGTGAAAAAAAAAGTCATAGTATAGTATGTCGTCAAAATTGTCCAAAAAAAAAGTCATAGTATAGTATGTCGTCAAAATCGTCCAAAAAAAGTCATAGTATAGTATGTCATCAAAATTGTGAAAAAAAAAGTCATAGTATAGTGTGTCGTCAAAATTGTCCAAAAAAAAGTCATAGTATAGTATGTCATCAAAATTGTGAAAAAAAAAGTCATAGTATAGTGTGTCGTCAAAATTGTCCAAAAAAAAGTCATAGTATAGTATGTCATCAAAATTGTGAAAAAAAAGTCATAGTATAGCATGTCATCAAAATCGTGAAAAAAAAAGTCATAGTATAGTATTTCGTCAACATCATGAAAAAAATGTCATAGTATAGTATGTCGTCAAAATTGTCCAAAAAAAAAGTCATAGTATAGTATGTCGTCAAAATTGTCCAAAAAAAAAGTCATAGTATAGTATGTCATCAAAATTGTGAAAAAAAAAGTCATAGTATAGTGTGTCGTCAAAATTGTCCAAAAAAAAAGTCATAGTATAGTATGTCATCAAAATTGTGAAAAAAAAAGTCATAGTATAGTATGTCATCAAAATTGTGTAAAAAAGTCATAGTATAGTATGTTGTCAAAATTGTCCCAAAAAAGTCACAGTATAGTATGTCGTCAAAATCGTGAAAAAAAAGTCATAGTATAGTATGTTGTCAAAATCGTAAAAAAAAGTCATAGTATAGTATGTCGTTGAAATCATCCCAAAAAAAGTCATAGTATAGTATGTCGTCAAAATCGTCCCAAAAAAAGTCATAGTATAGTATGTCGTGAAAATCGTAAAAAAAATGTCATAGTATAGTATGTCGTTAAAAACATGAAAAAAAAGTCATAGTATAGTATGTCGTCAAAATGATCCCAAAAAAAGTCATAGTATAGTATGTCGTCAAAATCGTCCCAAAAAAGTCATAGTATAGTATGTCGTCAAAATCGTAAAAAAAAAGTCATAGTATAGTATGTCGTTAAAATCGTCCCAAAAAAAGTCATAGTATAGTATGCCGTCAAAATCGTGAAAAAAAAGTCATAGTATAGTATGTCATTGAAATCGTCCCAAAAAAAGTCATAATATAGTATGTCGTCAAAATCGTTAAAAACAGTCATAGTATAGTATGTCGTCAAAATCGTTAAAAAAAATGTCATAGTATAGCATGTCGTGAAAATCGTAAAAAAAAGTCATAGTGTAGAATGCCGTCAAAAACGTGAAAAAAAAGTCATAGTATAGTATGTAGTCAAAAACGTGAAAAAAAAGTCATAGTATAGTATGTCGTCAAAATCATCCCAAAAAAAGTCATAGTATAGTATGTTGTCAAAATCGTAAAAAAAAGTCATAGTATAGTACGTCGTTGAAATCGTCCCAAAAAAAGTCATAGCATAGTATGTCGTCAAAATCGTCCCAAAAAAAGTCATAGTATAGCATGTCGTGAAAATCGTAAAAAAAATGTCATAGTATAGTATGTCGTTAAAAACATGAAAAAAAAGTCATAGTATAGTATGTCGTCAAAATGATCCCAAAAAAAGTCATAGTATAGTATGTCGTCAAAATCGTCCCAAAAAAGTCATAGTATAGTAGGTCGTTAAAATCGTCCCAAAAAAAGTCATAGTATAGCATGTCGTTAAAATCGTTAAAAACAGTCATAGTATAGTATGTCGTCAAAATCGTGAAAAAAAAAGTCATAGTATAGCATGTCGTCAAAATCGTAAAAAAAAGTCATAGTATAGTATGGCGTCAAAATCGTACCAAAAAAAGTCATAGTATAGCATGTTGTCAAAATCGTAAAGAAAAGTCATAGTATAGTATGTCGTCAAAATTGTCCCGAAAAAAAGTCATAGTATAGTATGTCATCAAAATTGTGTAAAAAAGTCATAGTATAGTATGTCGTCAAAATTGTCCCAAAAAAGTCATAGTATAGCATGTCGTCAAAATCGTGAAAAAAAAGTCACAGTATAATATGTCGTCAATATCATCCCAAAAAAAGTCATAGTATAGCATGTCGTCAAAATCGTAAAAAAGAAGTCATAGTATAGCATGTCGTCGAAATCGTGAAAAAAAAGTCATAGTATAGTATGTCGTCAAAATCGTAAAAAAAAGTCATAGTATAGTATGTCGTCAAAATCATCTCAAAAAAAGTCATAGTCTAGTATGTCGTTAAAATCATCCCAAAAAAAGTCATAGTATAGTATGTTGTTAAAATGGTGAAAAAAAAGTCATAGTATAGCATGTCATCAAAATCGTGAAAAAAAAAGTCATAGTATAGTATTTCGTCAACATCATGAAAAAAATGTCATAGTATAGTATGTCGTCAAAATTGTCCAAAAAAAAAGTCATAGTATAGTATGTCGTCAAAATCGTCCAAAAAAAAGTCATAGTATAGTATGTCATCAAAATTGTGAAAAAAAAAGTCATAGTATAGTGTGTCGTCAAAATTGTCCAAAAAAAAAGTCATAGTATAGTATGTCATCAAAATTGTGAAAAAAAAAGTCATAGTATAGTATGTCATCAAAATTGTGTAAAAAAGTCATAGTATAGTATGTTGTCAAAATTGTCCCAAAAAAGTCATAGTATAACATGTCGTCAAAATCGTGAAAAAAAAGTCACAGTATAATATGTCGTCAATATCATCCCAAAAAAAGTCATAGTATAGCATGTCGTCAAAATCGTTAAAAACAGTCATAATATAGCATGTCGTCAAAATCGTAAAAAAAAGTCATAGTATAGCATGTCGTCAAAATCGTGAAAAAAAAAGTCATAGTATAGCATGTCGTCAAAATAGTGAAAAAAAAGTCATAGTATAGCATGTCGTCAAAATAGTGAAAAAAAAGTCATAGTATAGCATGTCGTCAAAATCGTGAAAAAAAAAGTCATAGTATAGCATGTCGTCAAAATCGTAAAAAAAAGTCATAGTATAGTATGTCGTCAAAATCGTGAAAAAAAAGTCATAGTATAGCATGTCGTCAAAATCGTAAAAAAAAGTCATAGTATAGTATGTCGTCAAAATCGTGAAAAAAAAAGTCATAGTATAGTATGTCGTCAAAATCGTAAAAAAATGTCATAGTATAGTATGTCTTTAAAATCATCCCAAAAAAGTCATAGTATAGTATGTCGTCAAAATCGTTAAAAACAGTCATAGTATAGTATGTCGTCAAAATCGTGAAAAAAAAAGTCATAGTATAGCATGTCGTCAAAATCGTCCAAAAAAAGTCACAGTATAGTATGTCGTCAAAATCGTGAAAAAAAAGTCATAGTATAGTATGTCATCAAAATCGTGAAAAAAAAGTCATAGAATAGTATGTCGTCAAAATCGGAAAAAAAAAAGTCATAGTATAGTATGTCGTTAAAATCATTCAAAAAAAAGTCATAGTATAGTATGTCGTCAAAATCGTAAAAAAAAGTCATAGCATAGCATGTTGTCAAAATCGTCGCAAAAAAAGTCATAGTATAGCATGTCGTCAAAATCGTAAAAAAAAGTCATAGTATAGTATGTCGTCAAAATCATGAAAAAAAAGTAATAGTATAGCATGTCGTCAAAATCGTGAAAAAAAAAGTCATAGTATAGGATGTCGTCAAATTCGTCCCAAAAAAAGTCATAGTATAGCATGTCGTCAAAATCGTAAAAAAAAGTCATAGTATAGTATGTCGTTAAAATCATTCAAAAAAAAAGTCATAGTATAGCATGTCGTCAAAATCGTGAAAAAAAAAGTCATAGTATAGCATGTCGTCAAAATCGTGAAAAAAAAGTCATAGTATAGTATGTCGTCAAAATCATCCCAAAAAAGTCATAGTATAGTATGTCGTTCAAATCATCCCAAAAAAAGTCATAGTCTAGTATGTCGTTAAAATCATCCCAAAAAAAGTAATAGTATAGCATGTCATCAAAATCGTGAAAAAAGAAGTCATAGTATAGTATGTCATCAAAATTGTGAAAAAAAAGTCATAGTATAGTATGTCGTCAAAATTGTCCCAAAAAAGTCATAGTATAGTATGTCGTCAAAATTGTCCCAAAAAAGTCATAGTATAGCATGTCGTCAAAATCGTGAAAAAAAAGTCACAGTATAATATGTCGTCAATATCATCCCAAAAAAAGTCATAGTATAGCATGTCATCAAAATCGTGAAAAAAAGTCATAGTATAGCATGTCGTTAAAATCGTTAAAAACAGTCATAGTATAGTATGTCGTCAAAATCGTGAAAAAAAAAGTCATAGTATAGCATGTCGTCAAAAAGGTGAAAAAAAAAGTCATAGTATAGTATGTCGTCAAAATTGTCCCCAAAAAGTCATGGTATAGCATGTCGTCAAAATCGTGAAAAAAAAAGTCATAGTATAGCATGTCGTCAAAATCGTGAAAAAGAAGTCATAGTATAGCATGTCGTTAAAATCCTGAAAAAAAAAGTCATAGTATAGCATCTCGTCAAAATCGTAAAAAAAAGTCATAGTATAGCATGTCGTCAAAACTGTGAAAAAAAAGTCATAGTATAGTATGTAGTCAAAAACGTGAAAAAAAGTCATAGTATAGTATGTTGTCAAAATCATCCCAAAAAAAGTCATAGTATAGTATGTCGTCAAAATCGTTAAAAAACAGTCAACGTATACTATGTCGTCAAACTTGTCCCAAAAAATGTCATAGTATAGTATGTCGTGAAAATCGTAAAAAAAAGTCATAGTATAGTATGTCGTCAAAATGATCCCAAAAAAAGTCATAGTATAGCATGTCGTCAAAATCGTGAAAAAAAGTCATAGTATAGTATGTCGTCAAAATGATCCCAAAAAAAGTCATAGTATAGTATGTCGTTGAAATCGTCCCAAAAAAAGTCATAGTATAGCATGTCGTCAAAATCGTGAAAAAAAAGTCATAGTATAGTATGTCGCCAAAATCGTCCCAAAAAAAGTCATAGTATAGCATGTTGTCAAAATCTTCAGAAAAAAAGTCATAGTATAGTATGTCGTCAAAATCGTCCCAAAAAAAGTCATAGTATAGCATGTTGTCAAAATCTTCAGAAAAAAAGTCATAGTATAGTATGTCGTCAAAATGGTAAAAAAAAAGTCATAGTATAGTATGTCGTCAAAATCGTCCTAAAAAAGTCATAGTATAGTTCGTTGTCAAAAAGGTGAAAAAACAAGTCATAGTATAGTATGTCGTCAAAATCGTAAAAAAAAGTCATAGTATAGTATGTCGTCAAAATCGTCCCAAAAAAAGTCATAGTATAGTATGTCGTCAAAATCGTAAAAAAAAGTCATAGTATAGTATGTCGTCAAAATCGTCCCAAAAAAAGTAATAGTATAGTATGTTGTCAAAATCGTAAAAAAAAGTCATAGTTTAGTATGTCGTCAAAATCGTGAAAAAAAAAGTCATAGTATAGCATGTCATCAAAATCGTGAAAAAAAGTCATAGTATAGCATGTCGTTAAAATCGTTAAAAACAGTCATAGTATAGTATGTCGTCAAAATCGTGAAAAAAAAAGTCATAGTATAGCATGTCGTCAAAATTGTGTAAAAAAGTCATAGTATAGTATGTCGTCAAAATTGTCCCAAAAAAGTCATGGTATAGCATGTCGTCAAAATCGTGAAAAAAAAAGTCATAGTATAGCATGTCGTCAAAATCGTTAAAAACAGTCATAGTATAGCATGTCGTCAAAATCGTGAAAAAGAAGTCATAGTATAGCATGTCGTTAAAATCCTGAAAAAAAAAGTCATAGTATAGCATCTCGTCAAAATCGTAAAAAAAAGTCAGAGTATAGTATGTAGTCAAAAACGTGAAAAAAAGTCATAGTATAGTATGTTGTCAAAATCATCCCAAAAAAAGTCATAGTATAGTATGTCGTCAAAATCGTTAAAAAACAGTCAACGTATACTATGTCGTCAAACTTGTCCCAAAAAAAGTCATAGTATAGTATGTCGTGAAAATCGTAAAAAAAAGTCATAGTATAGTATGTCGTTAAAAACGTGAAAAAAAAGTAATAGTATAGTATGTCGTCAAAATGATCCCAAAAAAAGTCATAGTATAGCATGTCGTCAAAATCGTGAAAAAAAGTCATAGTATAGTATGTCGTCAAAATGATCCCAAAAAAAGTCATAGTATAGTATGTCGTTGAAATCGTCCCAAAAAAAGTCATAGTATAGCATGTCGTCAAAATCGTGAAAAAAAAGTCATAGTATAGTATGTCGTCAAAATCGTCCCAAAAAAAGTCATAGTATAGTATGTCGTCAAAATCGTCCCAAAAAAAGTCATAGTATAGCATGTTGTCAAAATCTTCAGAAAAAAAGTCATAGTATAGCATGTCGTCAAAATGGTAAAAAAAAAGTCATAGTATAGTATGTCGTCAAAATCGTCCCAAAAAAGTCATAGTATAGTTCGTTGTCAAAAAGGTGAAAAAAAAAGTCATAGTATAGTATGTCGTCAAAATCGTAAAAAAAAGTCATAGTATAGTATGTCGTCAAAATCGTCCCAAAAAAAGTCATAGTATAGTATGTCGTCAAAATCGTAAAAAAAAGTCATAGTATAGTATGTCGTCAAAATCGTCCCAAAAAAAGTAATAGTATAGTATGTTGTCAAAATCGTAAAAAAAAAGTCATAGTTTAGTATGTCGTCAAAATCGTGAAAAAAAAAGTCATAGTATAGCATGTCGTCAAAATCGTAAAAAAAATGTCACAGTAAAGTATGTCGTCAAAATTGTTCCAAAAAAGTCATAGTATAGCATGTTGTCAAAATCGTAAAAAAAATGTCACAGTAAAGTATGTCGTCAAAATTGTCCCAAAAAAGTCATAATATAGCATGTCATCAAAATCGTGAAAAAAAAAGTCATAGTATAGTATGTCGTCAAAATCGTGAAAAAAAAGTCATAATATAACATGTCGTCAAAATCGTAAAAAAAAGTCATAGTATAGTATGTCGTCAAAATCGTGAAAAAAAAGTCATAATATAACATGTCGTCAAAATCGTAAAAAACAGTCATAGTATAGTATGTCGTCAAAATCGTGAAAAAAAAGTCATAATATAACATGTCGTCAAAATCGTAAAAAAATGTCATAGTATAGTATGTTGTCAAAATCATCCCAAAAAAGTCATAGTATAGTATGCCGTCAAAAACGTGAAAAAAAAGTCATAGTATAGTATGTCGTTGAAATCGTCCCAAAAAAAGTCATAGTATAGTATGTCGTCAAAATCGTGAAAAAAAAAGTCATAGTATAGCATGTCGTCAAAATTGTGAAAAAAAAGTCAGAGTGTAGAATGCCGTCAAAAACGTGAAAAAAAAGTCATAGTATAGTATGTCGTCAAAATCGTAAAAAAAAGTCATAGTATAGTATGTCGTCAAAATCATCTCAAAAAAAGTCATAGTCTAGTATGTCGTTAAAATCATCCCAAAAAAAGTCATAGTATAGTATGTTGTTAAAATGGTGAAAAAAAAGTCATAGTATAGCATGTCATCAAAATCGTGAAAAAAAAAGTCATAGTATAGTATTTCGTCAAAATCATGAAAAAAATGTCATAGTATAGTATGTCGTCAAAATTGTCCAAAAAAAAGTCATAGTATAGTATGTCGTCAAAATCGTAAAAAAAAGTCATAGTTTAGTATGTCGTCAAAATCGTGAAAAAAAAAGTCATAGTATAGCATGTCGTCAAAATCGTAAAAAAAATGTCACAGTAAAGTATGTCGTCAAAATTGTCCCAAAAAAGTCATAGTATAGCATGTTGTCAAAATCGTAAAAAAAAGTCATAGTATAGTATGTCGTCAAAATCGTCCCAAAAAAAGTCATAGTATAGCATGTTGTCAAAATCGTAAAAAAAAGTCATAGTATAGTATGTCCTCAAAATCGTAAAAAAAAGTCATAGTATAGTATGTCGTCAAAATCGTGAAAAAAAAAGTCATACTATAGCATGTCGTCGAAATCGTAAAAAAAATGTCATAGTATAGTATGTCGTCAAAATTGTCCCAAAAAAGTCATAATATAGCATGTCATCAAAATCGTGAAAAAAAAAGTCATAGTATAGCATGTCGTCAAAATCGTTAAAAACAGTCATCGTATAGTATGTCGTCAAAATCGTGAAAAAAAAGTCATAATATAACATGTCGTCAAAATCGTAAAAAAAAGTCATAGTATAGTATGTCGTCAAAATCGTAAAAAAAAGTCATAGTATAGTATGTCGTCAAAATCGTAAAAAAATGTCATAGTATAGTATGTTGTCAAAATCATCCCAAAAAAGTCATAGTATAGTATGCAGTCAAAAACGTGAAAAAAAGTCATAGTATAGTATGTCATCAAAATTGTGAAAAAAAAAGTCATAGTATAGTGTGTCGTCAAAATTGTCCAAAAAAAAGTCATAGTATAGTATGTCATCAAAATTGTGAAAAAAAAAGTCATAGTATAGTATGTCATCAAAATTGTGTAAAAAAGTCATAGTATAGTATGTCGTCAAAATTGTCCCAAAAAAGTCATAGTATAGCATGTCGTCAAAATCGTGAAAAAAAAGTCACAGTATAATATGTCGTCAATATCATCCCAAAAAAAGTCATAGTATAGCATGTCGTCAAAATCGTTAAAAACAGTCATAGTATAGCATATCGTCAAAATTGTAAAAAAAAGTAATAGTATAGTATGTCGTCAAAATCGTGAAAAAAAAAAGTCGTAGTATAGCATGTCGTCAAAATTGTGAAAAAAAAGTCATAGTATAGCATGTCGTCAAAATCGTGAAAAAAAAGTCATAGTATAGCATGTCGTCAAAATCGTGAAAAAAAAGTCATAGTATAGTATGTCGTCAAAATCGTGAAAAAAAAAGTCATAGTATAGTATGTCGTCAAAATCGTAAAAAAATGTCATAGTATAGTATGTCTTTAAAATCATCCCAAAAACGTCATAGTATAGCATGTCGTCAAAATCGTTAAAAACAGTCATAGTATAGCATATCGTCAAAATTGTAAAAAAAAGTAATAGTATAGTATGTCGTCAAAATCGTGAAAAAAAAAAGTCGTAGTATAGCATGTCGTCAAAATTGTGAAAAAAAAGTCATAGTATAGCATGTCGTCAAAATCGTGAAAAAAAAGTCATAGTATAGCATGTCGTCAAAATCGTGAAAAAAAAGTCATAGTATAGTATGTCGTCAAAATCGTGAAAAAAAAAGTCATAGTATAGCATGTCGTCAAAATCGTCCAAAAAAAGTCACAGTATAGTATGTCGTTAAAATCGTCCCACAAAAAGTCATAGTATAGTATGTCATCAAAATCGTGAAAAAAAAGTCATAGAATAGTATGTCGTCAAAATCGTCGCACAAAAAGTCATAGTATATTATGTCGTCAAAATCGTCAAAAAAAGTCACAGTATAGTATGTCGTCAAAATCATAAAAAAAAGTCATATTATAGTATGTCGTTAAAATCGTCCCACAAAAAGTCGTAGTATAGTATGTCGTCAAAATCGTAAAAAAAAGTCATAGTATAGTATGTCGTTGAAATCGTCCCAAAAAAAGTCGTAGTATAGTATGTCGTCAAAATCGTAAAAAAAAAGTCATAGTATAGTATGTCGTTAAAATCAATCAAAAAAAAGTCATAGTATAGTATGTCGTCAAAATCGTAAAAAAAAGTCATAGTATAGCATGTCGTCAAAATCGTAAAAAAAAGTCATAGTATAGTATGTCGTCAAAATCATGAAAAAAAAGTCATAGTATAGCATGTCGTCAAAATCGTGAAAAAAAAAAGTCATAGTATAGCATGTCGTCAAAATCGTCCAAAAAAAGTCATAGTATAGGATGTCGTCAAATTCGTCCCAAAAAAAGTCATAGTATAGTATGTCGTCAAAATCGTGAAAAAAAAGACATAGTATAGTATGTCGTCAAAATCATCCCAAAAAAGTCATAGTATAGTATGTCGTTCAAATCATCCCAAAAAAAGTCATAGTCTAGTATGTTGTTAAAATCATCCCCAAAAAAGTAATAGTATAGTATGTCATCAAAATTGTGAAAAAAAAAGTCATAGTATAGTATGTCGTCAAAATTGTCCCAAAAAAGTCATTGTATAGCATGTCGTCAAAATCGTGAAAAAAAAGTCAAAGTATAATATGTCGTCAATATCATCCCAAAAAAAGTCATAGTATAGCATGTCATCAAAATCGTGAAAAAAAAAGTCATAGTATAGCATGTCGTCAAAATTGTGTAAAAAAGTCATAGTATAGTATGTCGTCAAAATTGTCCCAAAAAAGTCATGGTATAGCATGTCGTCAAAATCGTGAAAAAAAAAGTCATAGTATACCATGTCGTCAAAATCGTTAAAAACAGTCATAGTATAGCATGTCGTCAAAATCGTGAAAAAGAAGTCATAGTATAGCATGTCGTTAAAATCGTGAAAAAAAAAGTCATAGTATAGCATGTCGTCAAATTCGTAAAAAAAAGTCATAGTATAGCATGTCGTCAAAATTGTGAAAAAAAAGTCATAGTATAGCATGTCGTTAAAATCGTGAAAAAAAGTCATAGTGTAGAATGCCATCAAAAACGTGAAAAAAAAGTCATAGTATAGTATGTAGTCAAAAACGTGAAAAAAAGTCATAGTATAGTATGTTGTCAAAATCATCCCAAAAAAAGTCATAGTATAGTATGTCGTCAAAATCGTTAAAAAACAGTCAACGTATACTATGTCGTCAAACTTGTCCCAAAAAAAGTTATAGTATAGTATGTCGTGAAAATCGTAAAAAAAGTCATAGTATAGTATGTCGTTAAAAACGTGAAAAAAAAGTCATAGTATAGCATGTCGTCAAAATGATCCCAAAAAAAGTCATAGTATAGCATGTCGTCAAAATCGTAAAAAAAAGTCATAGTATAGTATGTCGTCAAAATGATCCCAAAAAAAGTCATAGTATAGTATGTCGTCAAAATCGTAAAAAAAAGTCATAGTATAGTATGTCGTTGAAATCGTCCCAAAAAAAGTCATAGCATAGCATGTCGTCAAAATCGTGAAAAAAAAGTCATAGTATAGTATGTCGTCAAAATCGTCCCAAAAAAAGTCATAGTATAGTATGTCGTCAAAATCGTCCCAAAAAAAGTCATAGTATAGCATGTTGTCAAAATCTTCAGAAAAAAAGTAATAGTATAGTATGTCGTCAAAATGGTAAAAAAAAAGTCATAGTATAGTATGTCGTCAAAATCGTCCCAAAAAAGTCATAGTATAGTTCGTTGTCAAAAAGGTGAAAAAAAAAGTCATAGTATAGTATGTCGTCAAAATCGTAAAAAAAAGGTCATAGTATAGTATGTCGTCAAAATCGTAAAAAAAAAGTCATAGTATAGCATGTCGTTAAAATCGTTAAAAACAGTCATAGTATAGTATGTCGTCAAAATCGTGAAAAAAAAAGTCATAGTATAGCATGTCGTCAAAATTGTGTAAAAAAGTCATAGTATAGTATGTCGTTGAAATCGTCCCAAAAAAAGTCATAGCATAGCATGTCGTCAAAATCGTGAAAAAAAAGTCATAGTATAGTATGTCGTCAAAATCGTCCCAAAAAAAGTCATAGTATAGCATGTTGTCAAAATCTTCAGAAAAAAAGTAATAGTATAGTATGTCGTCAAAATGGTAAAAAAAAAGTCATAGTATAGTATGTCGTCAAAATCGTCCCAAAAAAGTCATAGTATAGTTCGTTGTCAAAAAGGTGAAAAAAAAAGTCATCGTATAGTATGTCGTCAAAATCGTAAAAAAAAGTCATAGTATAGTATGTCGTCAAAATCGTAAAAAAAAGTCATAGTATAGCATGTCGTTAAAATCGTTAAAAACAGTCATAGTATAGTATGTCGTTAAAATCGTGAAAAAAAAAGTCATAGTATAGTATGTCGTCAAAATCGTAAAAAAAAAGTCATAGTATAGTATGTCGTCAAAATCGTAAAAAAAAGTCATAGTATAGCATGTCGTTAAAATCGTTAAAAACAGTCATAGTATAGCATGTCGTCAAAATTGTGTAAAAAAGTCATAGTATAGTATGTCGTCAAAATTGTCCCAAAAAAGTCATGGTATAGCATGTCGTCAAAATCGTGAAAAAAAAAGTCATAGTATAGCATGTCGTCAAAATTGTGAAAAAAAAGTCATAGTATAGTATGTCGTTAAAATCGTGAAAAAAAAAGTCATAGTATAGCATGTCGTTAAAATTGTGAAAAAAAAGTCAAAGTATAGCATGTCGTTAAAATCGTGAAAAAAAGTCATAGTGTAGAATGCCATCAAAAAAGTGAAAAAAAAGTCATAGTATAGTATGTAGTCAAAAACGTGAAAAAAAGTCATAGTATAGTATGTCGTCAAAATCGTAAAAAAAAGTCATAGTATAGTATGTCGTCAAAATCGTCCCAAAAAAAGTCATAGTATAGCATGTTCTCAAAATCTTCAGATAAAAAGTCATAGTATAGTATGTCGTCAAAATCGTCCCAAAAAAAGTCATAGTATAGCATGTTGTCAAAATCTTCAGAAAAAAAGTCATAGAATAGTATGTCGTCAAAATGGTAAAAAAAAAGTCATAGTATAGTATGTCGTCAAAATCGTCCCAAAAAAGTCATAGTATAGTTCGTTGTCAAAAAGGTGAAAAAAAAAGTCATAGTATAGTATGTCGTCAAAATCGTAAAAAAAAGTCATAGTATAGTATGTCGTCAAAATCGTCCAAAAAAAGTCATAGTATAGTATGTCGTCAAAATCGTATAAAAAAGTCATAGTATAGTATGTCGTCAAAATCTTCCCAAAAAAAGTAATAGTATAGTATGTTGTCAAAATCGTAAAAAAAAGTCAGTTTAGTATGTCGTCAAAATCGTGAAAAAAAAAGTCATAGTATAGCATGTCGTCAAAATCGTAAAAAAAATGTCACAGTAAAGTATGTCGTCAAAATTGTCCCAAAAAAGTCATAGTATAGCATGTTGTCAAAATCGTAAAAAAAAGTCATAGTATAGTATGTCGTCAAAATCGTCCCAAAAAAAGTCATAGTATAGCATGTTGTCAAAATCGTAAAAAAAAGTCATAGTATAGTATGTCGTTAAAATCGTGAAAAAAAAAGTCACACTATAGCATGTCGTCAAAATCGTAAAAAAAATGTCATAGTATAGTATGTCGTCAAAATTGTCCCAAAAAAGTCATAATATAGCATGTCATCAAAATCGTGAAAAAAAAAGTCATAGTATAGCATGTCGTCAAAATCGTTAAAAACAGTCATCGTATAGTATGTCGTCAAAATCGTGAAAAAAAAGTCATAATATAACATGTCGTCAAAATCGTAAAAAAAAGTCATAGTATAGTATGTCGTCAAAATCGTAAAAAAAAGTCATAGTATAGTATGTCGTCAAAATCGTAAAAAAATGTCATAGTATAGTATGTTGTCAAAATCATCCCAAAAAAGTCATAGTATAGTATGCAGTCAAAAACGTGAAAAAAAGTCATAGTATAGTATGTCGTTAAAATCGTCCCAAAAAAAGTCATAGTATAGCATGTCGTCAAAATCGTGAAAAAAAAAGTCATAGTATAGCATGTCGTCAAAATTGTGAAAAAAAAGTAAGAGTGTAGAATGCCGTCAAAAACGTGAAAAAAAAGTCATAGTATAGTATGTCGTCAAAATCATCCCAAAAAAAGTCATAGTATAGTATGTTGTCAAAATCGTAAAAAAAAGTCATAGTATAGTATGTCGTTGAAATCATCCCAAAAAAAGTCATAGTATAGTATGTCGTCAAAATCGTCCCAAAAAAAGTCATAGTATAGTATGTCGTGAAAATCGTAAAAAAAAATGTCATAGTATAGTATGTCGTTAAAAACATGAAAAAAAAGTCATAGTATAGTATGTCGTCAAAATCGTCCCAAAAAAGTCATAGTATAGTATGTCGTCAAAATCGTAAAAAAAAGTCATAGTATAGTATGTCGTTAAAATCGTCCCAAAAAAAGTCATAGTATAGTATGCCGTCAAAAACGTGAAAAAAAGTCATAGTATAGTATGTCGTTGAAATCGTCCCAAAAAAAGTCATAATATAGTATGTCGTCAAAATCGTTAAAAACAGTCATAGTATAGCATGTCGTCAAAATCGTAAAAAAAAGTCATAGTATGGTATGTAGTCAAAAACGTGAAAAAAGAAGTCATAGTATAGTATGTCGTCAAAATGATCCCAAAAAAAGTCATAGTATAGTATGTCGTCAAAATCGTCCCAAAAAAGTCATAGTATAGTATGTCGTTAAAATCGTCCCAAAAAAAGTCATAGTATAGCATGTCGTCAAAATCGTGAAAAAAAAGTCATAGTATAGTATGTCGTTAAAATCGTTAAAAACAGTCATAGTATAGTATGTCGTCAAAATCGTGAAAAAAAAAGTCATAGTATAGCATGTCGTCAAAATTGTAAAAAAAAGTCATAGTATGGCATGTCGTCAAAATCGTGAAAAAAAGTCATAGTGTAGAATGCCGTCAAAAACGTGAAAAAAAGTCATAGTATAGCATGTCGTCAAAATCGTGAAAAAAAGTCATAGTATAGTATGTCGTCAAAATCGTCCCAAAAAAGTCATAGCATAGTATGTCGTGAAAATCGTAAAAAAAATGTCATAGTATAGTATGTCGTCAAAATCGTAAAAAAAAAGTCATAGTATAGTATGTCGTCAAAATCGTCCCAAAAAATGTCATAGCATAGTATGTCGTCAAAATCGTAAAAAAAATGTCATAGTATAGTATGTCGTTAAAAACATGAAAAAAAAGTCATAGTATAGTATGTCGTCAAAATGATCCCAAAAAAAGTCATAGTATAGTATGTCGTCAAAATCGTGAAAAAAAGTCATAGTATAGTATGTCGTCAAAATCGTCCCAAAAAAGTCATAGTATAGTATGTCGTCAAAATCGTAAAAAAAAAGTCATAGTATAGTATGTCGTTAAAATCGTCCCAAAAAAAGTCATAGTATAGTATGTCGTCAAAATCGTCCCAAAAAAAGTCATAGCATAGTATGTCGTCAAAATGATCCCAAAAAAAGTCATAGTATAGTATGTCGTCAAAATCGTGAAAAAAAGTCATAGTATAGTATGTCGTTAAAATTATCCCAAAAAAAGTCATAGTATAGTATGTTGTCAAAATCGTAAAAAAAAGTCACAGTATAGTATGTTGTTAAAATCTTGAAAACAAGTCATAGTACAGCCTGTTGTTAAAATCTTGAAAAAAAGTCATAGTATAGCATGTCGTCAAAATCGTCCCAAAAAAAATCATAGTATAGCATGTTGTCAAAATTGTCCCAAAAAAAGTCATAGTATAGCATGTTGTCAAAATCGTCCCAAAAACAGTCATAGTATAGTATGTCATCAAAATCGTGAAAAAAAAGTCATAGTATAGTATGTCGTTAAAATCGTCCCAAAAAAAGTCATAGTATAGCATGTCGTCAAAATCGTGGAAAAAAAGTCATAGTATAGCATGTCGTCAAAATCGTGAAAAAAAAGTCATAGTATAGTATGTCTTCAAAATTGTGAAAAAACAGGTCATAGTATAGATTTAGATTCAGATTCATAATTTATTGTCCCCAGGGGAAAATTCATTTTCACAGTTCTGCTCCAGTTATAAAACACCAACAATAATATACACCACTGGAAAAATACATATACACAGACAACACACATACACCACCAAAAGAATACATGAACAAAAAAACGTTACATCTTTCCGTCGGTATCGCCTTCGTTCAGAGCTGTGACAGCATAGGGTATGAAGCTTTTGCAGAACCGGGATGTCATAGCATAGTATGTCGTCAAAATCGTGAGAAAAAAAGTAATAGTATAGTATGTCTTCATAATCGCGAAAAAATGTCATAGTATAGCATGTCGTTAAAATGGTGAAAAAAAAGTCATAGTATAGCATGTCGTCAAAATGGTGAGAAAAAAAGTCGTAGTATAGTATGTCGTCAAAATCGTAAAAAAAAGTCATAGTATAGTATGTCGTCAAAATCGTTAAAAAAAGTCATAGTATAGTATGTCGTCAAAATCGTTAAAAAAAGTCATAGTATAGTATGTCGTCAAAATCGTTAAAAAAAGTCATAGTATAGTATGTCGTGAAAATTGTCCCAAAAAAAGTCATAATATAGTATGTTGTTAAAATCGTGAAAAAAAAGTCATAGTATAGTATGTCGTTAAAATCGTGAAAAAAAAGTCAAAGTATAGTATGTCGTCAAAATCGTGAAAAAAAGTCATAGTATAGTATGTTGTTAAAATCGTGAAAAAAAAGTCATAGTATAGTATGTCGTCAAAATTGTGAAAAAAAAGTCATAGTATAGTATGTCGTTAAAATCGTGAAAAAAAAGTCATAGTATAGTATGTCGTTAAAATCGTGAAAAAAAAGTCATAGTATAGTATGTCGTCAAAATCGTGAAAAAAAAGTCATAGTATAGTATGTCGTCAAAATCGTGAAAAAAAAGTCATAGTATAGTATGTCTTCAAAATCGTGAAAAAAAAAAGTCCCAGTACAATATGTAGTCAAAAGCGTGAATAGTATAGTATGTCGTTAAAATGGTGAAAAAAGAGTCATAGTATAGCATGTCGTTAAAATCATCTCAAAAAAAGTCAAAGTATAGTATGTCGTCAAAATCGTGAAAAAAAGTCATAGTATAGCATGTCGTCAAAATCGTAAAAAAAAGTCATAGTATAGTATGTCGTTGAAATCGTCCCAAAAAAAGTCATAGTATAGTATGTCGTCAAAATCGTAAAAAAAAAGTCATAGTATAGTATGTCGTCAACATCCTGAAAAAGAGTCATATTATACTATTTTGTCAAAATCGTAAAAAAAAGGTCAACTGGTTGTTATAGTAACTTAGTTACCAAATGCAAAAGAAAAGAATAAACATGACATTGACAGGTGAGGGGTCAGGCGAGGTTTGGGGATGCTGGAGGAGGCTAGTTTCTTCAGATGATCCATGAACACTTGCAGGATGGGGGCTCCAGACTCCAGACCACACAACACGTCTCACATCAAAGAGTCTCAAAGCAAAACATCATGCAGTAAAATGTCTCATAGCAACACAGTTATTCCAATGGTCAAAGTTCAAACTGTCCCCAGGTGTACATGTTGTGGTCTGGGAGGGGTTCACTTTGGAGAAGAGGAGCAAGACTGGAAAACATCATCGTCATCATCGTCATCGCCATCATCATCATCATCATCATCATCACCGCCATCATCATGATCATCATCACCGGCATCTGCAGTGTCCTAAAAGAATCATTAAAAGTTATAACACAGAATGGATTAAAACATCATAAAACAAGTCATGGTGTACTATATTGTCAAAGTCATCATATAAAAGGTCATAGTATAGTATGTCGTGAAAATTGTGAAAAAAAGTCATAGTATAGTATGTCGTCAAAATCATGAAAAAAAAAGTCGTAGTATAGCATGTTGTCAACATCGTCCAAAAAAAGTCATAGTATAACATGTCGTCAAAATCTAAAAAAAAGTCACAGTATAGTATGTCATCAAAATCTTCCCCCAAAAAATCATAGTATAGTATGTCGTCAAAATCGTAAAAAAAAGTCATAGTATAGTATTTCATCAAAATCGTCCCAAAAAAAGTCATAGTACAGCATGTCGTCAAAATCTTCCAAAAAAAGTCTTAGTATAGCATGTGGTCAAAATCGTCCCCCCAAAAAATTCCTAGTACAGTATGTCGTCAAAATCGTCCAAAGAAAGTCTTAGTATAGCATTTGGTCCAAATCGTCCAAAAAAGTCATAGTATAGTATGTCGTCAGAATGGTGAAAAAAAGTTATAGTATTGTATGTCGTCAAAATTGTCCAAAAAAAGTCACATTAAAGCATGTTGTCAAAATCATGAAAAAAAAAGTCATAGTATAGTATGTCGCTAAAATCGTAAAAAAAAAAAGTCATTGTATAGTATTACGTAAAAATCGTGAAAAAAAGTCATATTATAATATGCCGTCAAATTTGTGAAAAAGAGTCATAGTATAACATGTCGTCAAAATCGTGAAAAAAAAAGTCATAGTATAGTATGTCGTCAAAATCGTGAAAAAAAGTCATAGTATAACATGTCGTCAAAATCGTGAAAAAAAAATCATAGTATAGTATGTCGTCAAAATTGTGAAAAAAAGTGGTAGTATAGTATGTCGTCAACAATGTGAAAAAAAGTCGTAGTATAGTATGTCGTCCAAATCCTGAAAAAAGTCATAGTATAGTGTGTCATCAAAATCATGAAAAAAAAGTCATAGTATAGTGTGGTGTCAAAATCGTGAAAAAAAAAGTCATAGTATAGTGTGTCATCAAAATCGTGAAAAAAAGGTCATAGTATAGTATGTCGTCAAAATCGTCCAAAAAAAGTCATAGTATAGCATGTCGTCAAAACCGTGAAAAAACGTCATAGTATAGTATGTCATCAAAATCATCCAAAAAAAAGTCATAGTATAGTATGTTGTCAAAATCGTCCAAAAAAAGTCATAGTATAGTATGTCATCAAAATCGTGAAAAAAAGTCATAGTATAGCATGTCTCTAAATTGTGAAAAAAAGTGGTAGTATAGTATGTCGTCAACAATGTGAAAAAAAGTGGTAGTATAGTATGTCGTCCAAATCCTGAAAAAAGTCATAGTATAGTGTGGTGTCAAAATCGTGAAAAAAAAAGTCATAGTATAGTATGTCGTCAAAATCTTCCCCAAAAAATCATAGTATAGCATGTCGTCAAAACCGTGAAAAAACGTCATAGTATAGTATGTCATCAAAATCTTCCCCAAAAAATCATAGTATAGCATGTCGTCAAAACCGTGAAAAAACGTCATAGTATAGTATGTCATCAAAATCTTCCCCAAAAAATCATAGTATAGCATGTCGTCAAAATCGTGAAAAAAAGTCATAGTATAGTATGTCATCAAAATCTTCCCCAAAAAATCATAGTATAGCATGTCGTCAAAACCGTGAAAAAACGTCATAGTATAGTATGTCATCAAAATCATCCAAAAAAAGTCATAGTATAGTATGTCATCAAAATCTTCCCCAAAAAATCATAGTATAGCATGTCATCAAAATCATCCAAAAAAAGTCATAGTATAGTATGTCATCAAAATCACCCCCCAAAAAAGTCATAGGATAGTATGTCGTCAAAATTATCCCCAAAAAAAAGTCATAGTATAGTATGTCGTCAACAATGTGAAAAAAAGTCGTAGTATAGTATGTCGTCCAAATCCTGAAAAAAGTCATAGTATAGTGTGTCATCAAAATCATGAAAAAAAAGTCATAGTATAGTGTGGTGTCAAAATCGTGAAAAAAAAAGTCATAGTATAGTATGCCGTAAAAATCGTGAAAAAAAGTCATAGTATAGTATGTCATCAAAATCTTCCCCAAAAAATCATAGTATAGCACGTCATCAAAATCGTGAAAAAAAGGTCATAGTATAGTATGTCATCAAAATCATCCAAAAAAAAGTCATAGGATAGTATGTCGTCAAAATTATCCCAAAAAAAAAGTCATAGGATAGTATGTTATCAAAATCGTAAAAAAAAGTCATAGCATAGTATGTCATCAAAATCACCCTCAAAAAAGTCATAGTATAGTATGTCGTCAAAACCGTGAAAAAGTCATAGTATAGTATGTTGTCAAAATCATCCCAAAAAAAGTCATAATATAGTATGTCATCAAAATCGTCCAAAAAAAAAGTCATCATATAGTATGTCGTCAAAATCATCCCAAAAAAAATCATAGTATAGTATGTCATCAAAATCGTCATAATAAACATTGTAGTACAGTATGTTATAAAACGTTGTCAAAAAGTTCATAAAACAGGTCACCCAAAACAACATGAAACACCTCATAGTATAGAATGTTATCAAAATCATTCTAAAATCATGACAGTACAGTATTTCCTCAAAATCATCAAAAAAGTCATAGTATAATGTGTCGTCAAGCTTGTCATAAAAAAACACTGTAGTATAAATCATCATTATCATCATCATCATCATCATCATCATCATCATCATCAAACAATGAACTCCCTCACTGTGTGTGTGTGTACTTGAAACCTAGACAACAGTAACACAGTTACACCTCTTCTCTACAATATTCAGTGAGTAGTTGTAGTTTTAGCACAGCATACTGTGGAGTAGTATCACAGTGGAGTTGCAGCACATAAAATACTGTGTCACAGCTCAAAATACATCCTGTATATGAACGGTACTGCACGGAAACTTTGAGCTGTGCGCGTAATTCTCAGCTCTGCATACACCAGTGCACATAACTTGGTACAGCTGCCAACTCACACACTGATCATAAAGTAGAGTCATGAAACTGACACTCTTCACATGCTGTCATGCCACAGTCTCTGCACGCCACACGTCCATCATCTAACACAGTGCAAAACAAATTTATAACTGATAACACTGTGACGCTGAAAGGGGACGCCGACAGCACAGAGAGATGAGAAAGAGCAGCACAGTGCAACAGCAGCACCGTGAAACACTGCAGTCAGGCCAGCCGCAGCCGCAGCCGCCACACCATGGTAAAGTTTACTTTAAGTTGGATATTCAAGAGACAGTCAATACAGTCCCAGTGGCATCGTCTCACTCAGTTTGCCTATCCACTTCACATGTGCTTTGTGGACATGGAGAAGTCAAGACTGTATCTCTCAAGAAGTCCTATGGCATGTGTGTTCACACTGGGTGCGAATAAAACAATATGTGTGAGTGACTCTCATGTAAAGTCACTGTACAGACGTGATTAGGTGTGAATTCTTGCCAACTGCTGCGATAGACACGACGTGAATGCTGCGAAATACACAAATTAAGAGATGCGAATGAAGCAAGTAGCGCGACTTCACGTTGCACGTTTTTTTGCAGAAGTTGAAAAATCTGAACTTCAGTGACCGATTTGCGCCACGATAGCCAATCAGCATTGAGATGTTCCAGGGACGTATGATGCAGAGGACGCACTGGCGAAAGTTACTGCATTGATTCAGTGACTAAGTGATTGATTTTAGTGACATGAGTTATTTACAGGTATGAAGCAAGTCAACACAAATATTTTAGCATTCAGACTTGTGTGATGTGAACACAACATAAGGGGTACTGTGGGATTATGAGGACCTGGAGCTGTTACTGTGAGTCCTCTTGTCCTTGTGTAACCAAAGTGAGAGCTGTGTCCGTTCACCTGACACAAAGTCAAATACATTTTCCTCTGTCTTCCTCTTGCTGGCTTCTTCCAGGGTTGTCCCTGCACGACTGATGTTGCCAAGTAGGACCTGTTCCTGGATCAACACCCCATCGCGTTCCTGGACCAACATTGTAATTAACCAATCACAGCCCTCTGACATCATCAGTGTGCTGCTCCTGTGCTTTTTTCAAAAGTCCTTTGTGCTTCTTCACAGCTAAGCTAGTTTACAAACTGAAGTTAGTACAATTAAACAGAATCCTTGTAAGCTACTGCAGGGTTAGCAAGTTAGCTTGCTAACTAGGTAGGCTATGCTAACGAGTAAGCTGTCCACTGACAGAGTGACGATAATAACATTTTTCAGTTGCAAATTCCTGCAATTAACACATTTCCATCCTTCTTTCCGTCTTGATCCTGGTTAGATTTGGTTAGGTTTATCCAGGACCAACGTCATCATCACGCTGATTCTGATAGTTTGTATATGTTGACATCAACATGGCAGTGATGTCCTGGATCTACACGAGCACTAAAATCTTACAAAAAAGTAGTTTGACTAGGTTAATGAAAAGGAGGGAAATGTGTCCATCGCAGGTCTTTGCAGCTACAAAATGACATCATCTTTACTCTTATTGTTAATGAACAATATTCTAGCTTATTGGCAAGCTCACTTGTTAACATAGCCTACCTAGCAAGCTAACTTGCTAACCCTGCAGTAGCTTATACGGTTTTTGTTCAATGTTACTGAGAATTTAGTTTAATTGTATTAAGTTAAATTTGGAGAACTAGTTTGGCTTTGAAGAAGTGCAAAGGAATTTTGATAGAAGCTCAGGAGCAGCACACTGATGATGTCAGACGACTGTGATTGGTTCATTACAATGTTGGTCCAGGAATGTGATGAGATGATGACCTAATTGGCAAAATCACGTCGTCTGATTCTGTTTTTGATATGGACACAGCCAGGAGGAGGAGACTGTCTTGTTTGGGAACCTCAGAATTACGTCTCTACTCTCTGCAGATGATGCGATTCTAATTGCTTCATCGTGTACTCCCAGCATGCACTGGGGCTGTTTGCAGACGAGTGTGAAGCGGTCGGGATAAAAGTTAGTACCTCCAAGTCATAGGCCGAGCATCAGGGGGCTTTTTCATGAGTGAGGGTAAAATGGAGTGTGAGATGGACAGGAGGACTGGTGCAGCACCAGCAGTGCTGTGGGCACTGTGCCGGTCCATTAAGATAAAGACAGTGAGGGCAAAGCTCTTGATTTACCAGTCCATCTACAATCGGACCCTCAACTGTGGTCATGTTTGTTGGGTAGTGACCAAAACAATAAAGCTGTGAAGCACAGGACTGTTGTATTAGACTGTATCATTTAGTGGTAACTCACTGTAACTTGGTCGTCGTTCTTCTCTCCGTGTTTGTCGTCATGTTGTGTTGAAGTGTGAAGCAGACAAAATGTTGCTTGTCCTTTTACTTTTTCCTCCTCAGTGATTCAGCACTCTGTCAGCATCTCAAACAAACACCAGCAGTTTGTCTGTCCGGGCCAATTATTCCTGCGTTCATCCTCAGTCTCAGACAACAGGTCTGTATTTGAGTTGGAGCAGGTATCACACCGCTGGGATCGTGTTACACAGCTGAGAGATTTATTGCTCAGTGAGGGAACGCGTCGTACTGCCATCGCCGTCGTCGTTGTTGCCTCCAGTTTTTCATCTGGGTGAGAAGAAGAAGAGAGAGGCGGGGAAGGAATTAAAATATCCGGTGAATCTCAAAAGGGCTCCACAACATTGTTCCTTCCAAAAATAAGATTTGGACCTTTGAAGAAAATAAAAACTGAAGACTTGTGTTTTCATTATTAGTTTTAAAGTGAAGAACTCTTAAAACACATCTAATAAACAGAGAAGAGAATTTCAGCAGATTTCATACTAATTCCTGGTGTTAAATTTGATGTTAATTTTTAAAAACAAGATGTTTGCAGAAAAATGCAGATGAAAAATGATTAAATACCAGGTGGAAACACTTTGCAAATTAAATAATGAAGATTATCTTTATGTAAATTTGGAGGTAAAGAAAGCACATAGATGATTCAGAATACTGTTGGTAAAAAAAGTTTTAAGATGTGCCTTTAAATTGTTGTTTTTTTTATTACTCTTTCTTTATTAATAAACAAAATAACTGATATAAAAAGGTATTTTTCAAAAGGAAATCATACAATGAGTTAACACAAGGCTGTAAACAGTTTTAAACATTTGATTTATTTTTTAAATGTTTGTTTATCTTTATTAGAACATATTTTGTTAAATGAATGATGAATGAATGAATTTAATTAATATTTTCATTTATATATATATATATTTATTTATTGATTGATTTTAAGATTTTATTTTAATTCAATCATTATTTCTATTACTTCATTGACTTATTATTATTATTTTTTAGCTATATGATAAATAAAACTAAATACTGCAGACACTCTGAATTCGGAGGGGCAGCTTTGGGCTGACACAGACTCTTTCTCAGAGACATGTAGGGGCCTTGACCTCACCGCCTGCACCATCAAAGAGCTGGTTAGCTAACCATTTATTCACCGGAGGTCAATGTCCACGATACCACAAATGACCACAAACTCACTTTCATATGTGTCAGTGAATCATCTTCTCCAAATGTCAGGGAGTTCCTCTCCTCTCTGAGGAAACTCTGTAAACTCCAGATCCATCAATCAGTCTCACCAGCTCCCTAAAAACCCTTTTTCACTGCACAATAAACTGGCTAACACCCCCCAACATCTGGCTTTTCAATGTAATGTGAAAGGTAACAACTGGCATTCACACCCGGGTGAAATGACTCTGCAGTAGTCACAGGTACGTATCAGCTCCGGCTCTGATCAGCATTGATGGAAACACAACACCCGGATGAACATTCTGATTTCAGCCCCTTGACCGGTGAGATGCAATGACGTGTCACCACAGCGTACCTGCCGTCTTCTCCCCGGCAGCGCTCAGAGATCGATCCAAGTTAGTCTGCACTGAGTTTGAAAGAGAGACTGAATAAATAGGACGAAGATATACTATTACTCCCCGAGGCCAGAGGTGGAAAATGGGTGTAAAAGTACTGAATCCATCACCAGCTTCAATATAACAGCCGGGTCTGATGTCTGAGTGACGTCCACCTCAGTCCTCTCAGCACATCATCAGAATGAGCACAAACATCATCGGACTGGACCAACAAACATGGAGGAGCCTCGACAGCAGACAGACTAAAATGAAAGGAATATAGTCTCCTACACACACACACACACACACACACACACACACACAACCAATACAGTCACTTACCTTTAGACAACAGTTACCGGTCACTCCCATTCAAGACCAAGCTGGCCATGTCACACTTTGTGCCTGCTTCTATCAGACCCATTAAGTTAGGGGATCAATAAAGTATTTCTGATTCTGATTCTGATTCTGATTAAAGCCTGAGTCAGCATTCCCACTGTCATGGAAAATCTGGGAAAGTCATGGAAATTCACAATCACTTTTTCCAGGCCTGGAATAGTCACAGAATCAGTAAAAATCATTGAAAGTTTTGGAAAGGTCATGGAATTCTGTGGTTACAATAATCCTCTGTAGATATCTCTCCATGTAATGTAACATAGCGGCAAATTTATTTTCTGAGGCTGTCAGCCTAACGTAGCTCTGATACACATCAGTGTGTGATGTTGTTTTATTTACCAAATTAAATTAATCCAACTTTCAGTAATTTATTTAATTTATTGACACATTATTTCAATGTATTATTAAATTAAACTATTTAAAAAAAATTCTTTTAATTATTTTCATTGAGATTTTTTTATGTATATATGTCTTTTTTTTCTGTCACCTACTGAACTCTTTTGATTCAGACTGAAAAAGTTGTCCTCATCGGGAAACTTTCTATATAAGATTGTTGACCAACAGGAAAACAAACAAAACAAAAACAGATAAGAGATAAGCTAAAACATTGTGTAAACAGAGATGGTCAAACAGCAGAGGATCAATGTATCTGTACGTGGAACAGATGAATACTGCGGTGGTCATCGACACATTAAATCCAGTTTAACATGTGGACGTGTCGTCTTTTTCACATCTGTGTTCCTACAGAAAGAGAAGCTCAATGTGAGAAAGTGTCACGTCCAGCTGCTGCTGCTGCTGCTGCTGCAGGTTTTATTAAATGTATCACATCTCTGCAGAAAGCCACATTAACATGAAGTCATTATTATGATGTGATGGCGTTTTCACATCTTTGTGTTCCTGTAAAGCCACAAATACAGAAAAACCCAGCGAGGCAGCGTCTCCTGGAGGAGTTTAAACCTCATTCATCTACACCCTAACATGACCTCCAAACCTCCGACCAGCACTGGGAGAACATTTCCACAACATTTAACATTTACAGCTAAATGAAGCTGCGATGGGACGCCGTGCAGGCGCAGACTTTTCTCTGTTGTCAGTAAAAATTTAAAAGCATCGCAGCTCCTCTTGTGCGATCATTTAATGTGCTGCAAATTAACATCCTGCAGAAACAGCGCAGAAAACCCACGAGAAGATTCAGAGGTTTGGTCACAGAATGAAACGACATGACAAGAGATGACATGCAGCAACACATTATGTCATGACGTGACTCCAAATGGCACGAAACAAATCAAGATAAAATCATACAACTCAACAAAAAACAGTATCACCTGAGATGGCTCGATACCATGTGACATGACATCACCTAAAACAACATGTAAACAGACTGTAGTCGTACAGAGCTTTAATAAGACAGCTTTTGCTTGTCATTCACCTGCTCACACACACACACACACACACACACACACACACACACACACACACACAGATGGCAGCAGCAGGGGAGTATGGACCCTCTCACTGTTAGTAAACAGTTTGGTGGGCGGGGCTTAGCTGGAGGCAAAACAAAAGACATTAGCTAGCGCTAGCTAACAAGTTGTGTTGTCTTGTTTGAGACAATGGAGGAAGATGATGTGAGTGGTGCGTTCAGGAGCGCACTCTGACACAAACTGGAGCGTTGATAAATTGGGAGCGCTGTCTGAATGTAGCGTTGGGTTATCCAGAGCAGCGCACTCTCAGAGTGGCAGAGCGCACTCTGGACACTCTGTCTGTGGAGACGGAGCAGCAGAGCGCCGAGCGGAGTGAATGTGTGATTAACTTAAGCGTTGGTTCATTCATGTAGAAATATAAGGCTCCGTTTCTTCCACCAACAGGGCTCTCATTTTAGTGTAGAGCGTCAGACTGAATTTACCAACGCACCATGTCAGGTCACTCACTCTCCGGGACCGCCAGTGTTACTGGAAGAAGTAAACACTGACCAACGGGACCAGACTGGCCGACCCTGTATGCTCTCACTCAGTGGATGGATGATGTCACAGGAAGCCAATCTTGTTTGTTTTGCTATGGAAGCTAACGTTAGCTAATGTGCTAAAGAGTTAGCGTTCCAGAGAAATCCAATCTTCCTCTTAATAGCTCCCCAGTTTCTGATGAGGTGGACATGATAACCCTTAATACACATAACGTTCTTCATCCCTACAACAGGAAATACTTTGTCCCTAACCTGATATGAAGTGTGCGCTGCACATGTGAGCATTTTTGATGATGGCCTCCGTCCAGTCCTTTGGTCTGATCACATTTAACCATAGTTGTCTTTGTTTTTGTTGACGGGCAGTGGCGGCTGGTTTTGAGCCATGACTCCTTCTATTCTGGCTCCCAATAACACAACAAGACCACATTTGAAGACTCCTATGTAGCCTACAGCCCTGTGGGGGAGAGGCAGCTTCACCTCCAGGTGACAACATGATGTCATCGTGATGTCGGCTCTAAAAGGGTCTGTATAAGCCCCTTTTCCACCAACATTCCCAGGAACTTATTTACCTGGGTAAAAGAGTTCCTGGTAATCTGCGTGGTTGGCGTTTCCACCGCACCTCAAAGTTCCGGAAAATGTATTCAAATCAGGCTGATGACGTAGATGATTCAGCGTGGGCCCTCCTCCAGCTTGTTGGCTGGTAACATAACATTAGTGCTGGTAGAGAGAGGACGAGCTGTTTGTCTCAGTCAGCAGCTCAGTTTAAAGTATTTTAAGATAAGAGTCAAACTAAGTTAGTCTACATACAGACAGCTGTCATTTGAGCTTATTAGTAACAATTCGCTGTTAGCTGAATTAGCGTGCTGTCTAAATCAGCGTGTAAGACATAACGTTAGTGTCGGTGGATGACAGACTGTGGACGGAGCATATTGAATATTGCTGTCTACATGTTGACATGTTGATGTTGCTGAACACATGTATTGATAAATTATTGGCTTCTTACTCACTAAGGTTTAATTCCACTTACAGTAACGAGTGTAGCTGCCGTCAGCTCGAGTCATTTTAGAGTTTGTTTCCGCTGTGGCTGCCGCTCGGCTGCTCACTGCTTACTGTCGCGTGTAGGTGTGTGTGTGTGTGTGTTCAGCGCTGGCACAGAGTGCAGAGGAGAGGCTGCAGGATGATAAGTGCCGTTAAAAGAACCGATACTGTCAGCGCTTATCAATACTATGGTAGAAATGTTTATTTATAGGAAGTTTGCAGCCACACCGGCATGGAAGTGCGGAATGCTGCGTGTGTTCCACCAATCAGCGTTCTTCAGCACACAGCCCCGCCCCTCAAAGTTCCGGGTAATGTGAAAAGTCCTACCCCGCTACTAGGGACTTTTTTCAGGGGAATTTGGGGGTAGGGGGAACTTTATTTACCCGGGTAATTTCGGTGGAAACACTGAGGCTTTTCAATTACCCGGGTAAATGAAAAAAGTTCCTGCGATGGAAAAGGGGCTATAGACAGGCTTGTGAGGTGGGTGCTGTGGAAAGAGCAGGTACTTACAGGTGATTGAGACCGCCACGTCAGAAATACAACTGTGAACAAAAAAAGAACTCACGGTAAATTCAAAGTAGTGTCAGTGGCTATTTATGCCTTAAAAAGGCAAACTTGTCTCTGTCATGATTTTCTGTTTCTTCTTCTTTTTAGTTAAATAGTCAGTGGCAACGAAATAAAATGCTTATTCTACATAAACTATAAAGGCTTCACATAAACATTTGATAAAACAAATTGTTTCTTATTTTCTATGGTATTTTTGTCACGTACGGATAATAGACTGTAAAAATAATGGCCATAGCTACCATGATGTCATCCGCTGGTTTGTATATTCCAGTTTTTAAGCCTCAAGTTCAGTTTTTTGGAGCCAGAAGTGGCCAACTGTTTTTGTACCAGGCTGTAAACATGTTTATTTCTGCTGTAAAGTTGGCATTTTAACGTGGAGGTCTGTCGAGGTTGACTTGCACTTGGAGCCAGCCTCAAGTGTCACATGGCGGCTGATCTGGTCCTCTGCTGGGAAGGTAAGGAGCTTCCAGACCTCATTGTTTTCCCAATTTGCAGACAATTTCAGCCACTGATATCCTCTGAGTTAGCTGCTAACTGCTTCTTTTTAAATCTCCTGCGGTGGGTTGCATGCATACCATGTCGTCAAAATGTCACACCCGTGCCACCTGTGATTCGCCCAGCCGGCTGTCCTGTTTAAACAGAGGTTGTTTCGGTGCTGTTCCTGCCTCTGATGCCAGCTTCAAGGTCAGACCATTTCATCCCCCCAGTCTGCAACTGTACCTTTTCTACAGAGCGGTGAGGTGGCCTGAGATTCCCACCTTGAAGAGGTAGTGTCAAAGAGACTTCAGAGGAAGACTTCCTCTCTCAGTATGTCTTAACCACATGTTTAACTCCCAACAGCATCAGCATGTTTACCCACAAACCCCTGCTCCACTAAAACAATCCCACTACCAGAGAGACTTCAACTAGATTTGTCATTGTCTTTGTTCCCTCCTTCAACAACAACACACACACACACACACACACACACACACACACACACACACACACACACACACTGTGCAGCGAGTTGCCTCACCCATGCTGTGTATTTACCTCAGTAATCAGAGTCCATGCAAGTGTTGTGTCTTTATGTTATGGAGGTGCTATTTCATTTACATTTACACACACACACACACACACACACACACACACACACACACACACACACACACACACACTCAGTGGGAGTCTGTGTGAAGAGATGATGGGAGGAAAACACTTGTTTACTGTCAGAAACAACATTTTCATTTATTTGTTTTGCATTTTAATTTTTGTTTCAGTGTCTCTGTCTTCAGATTTTTTCAAACGTGAAATCACACATCACATTTATGTGTTACTGTAACGTCTCTCTGTCATTCAGACGCTGGTGTTTGTTACAGCTTTATTCAGTGAGGGACTGTTTGTTACTTATAAGAGGGGAAGGAGTGGTGCAAAAAAGGGGGAGGCATATCATAATTTTTTAAGCACCAGAGAGGGACTTACATTTTTTATTTTGGCTTAGGGGCGGGCCATACAAATTTAAATGGTTGTATTTTGTATTTATTTTATCGCCAATTTTTTACTCTTTGAAACCTGAGCAAATTGGCTTGATTTCTTTTAAAAACATGGGAAGAAGGCAATGATAACAAAAGAAGAAATTACCCCAAAAATTACTAAAAATAAATAAATAAATAAAAATAAGAAAATCAGTTTAAAAAAAAAAAGAAAGAAAGTTAAAAACAAACAAGGAAATAATCTGGAAAGAGTGTTTAAAATTATAGTAATTCTGTAACATAATTTTGAAATTTAATAATTATTATTGATGTAGTTGTTTTTTTTCTTTTTTTCCTATTTAGAAAATAATAATTTAGAAAATAATAATTTTCTAAATCTATTAATTTTTTTGCAATTTTCGGTACATGTCTTACCAAGTTACCCATTACCTAAAGAAAAGTGTTTATGCTTCATCATTTTATACTTTTAGCTTAAAAATCAAGTAATAATTGACTTATTAATTCCTGAGTTAAAAAAAAAACATGCCATGAAATTCCACCATTTATCACAGCTATACATATCGTTGGATTTTTGAATTTCTGACGGTCCTTGAACACATCATGTGCAACGAAATAACCAACTCTGAACTTAAAATAGTTAATCCCAATGAGACGGCGTATCATCTCTAGTCAACAACTCTCTGTCCTTCTGTAACGTTGACAGGAAGTGACCTCACCCTGAGACGGCGTATCATCTCTAGTCAACAACTCTCTGTGCTTCCGTAACGTTGACAGGAAGTGACCTCACCCTGAGACGGCGTATCATCTCTAGTCAGCAACTCTCTGTCCTTCTGTAACGTTGACAGGAAGTGACCTCACCACGAGACGGCGTATCATCTCTAGTCAGCAACTCTCTGTCCTTCTGTAACGTTGACAGGAAGTGACCTCACCACGAGACGGCGTATCATCTCTAGTCAGCAACTCTCTGTCCTTCTGTAACGTTGACAGGAAGTGACCTCACCACGAGACGGCGTATCATCTCTAGTCAGCAACTCTCTGTGCTTCTGTAACGCTGACAGGAAGTGACCTCACCACACGGTCACTTTGACTTGACCAGCGGACTTCACTACAAGCTGATTGGCTGTTGAAACAGGTGACGTGCTTTAAACCAGCCGCTGAGCAGTTCACACTGCTGACACTTTTCTCTGCAACGCTCTTAAACAGTTTCATGTCGTTGTGAATCTTTGGTCTGAACTTGACTTGTTGTAAAGGTGACATAAAGAAGGGACTTTGTCGCAGCTCTATCATGTGATCTCTGTATGAAAAGGGCTCATCAGTCACATGACCCTTGACTTGCAGGCTGCAGCAGTCTGTACAGAGTATAATAACACATCCAAAATACTTAAGAGATGAAAAAATTAAAAAGGCACAATGAAAATGCGGCTCTAATAAGCAAATGGCTAAGAAATAAAACTGAAATAAAACTGTCACGTAGCAGCGGTAAACTTTGTCCCGTCTTTGTCAGGTTGTGTTGATGTCTCACTCTGGACCAAAGTGTCACAGCCATCAGAGCTGGCAGGGTAAAAACCTGTTATCGGCCTCATATATCAGTGTAATCCTGTGTGTGTGCGGCTGTCTGTCATTGTCACAGTGTGAGAAAGCGTCCTCCTGTTTGTGTCTAGGTGTCATTACAACAAGACAACAGCACGTTAATAAAGAGAATGACTGCAGTGTGTGTGCTTTTGTTTTCCATGCTAATCAGCCAGCTGATGCTGCTGCTCTCTGCTTTGTTCAGCTGAAACAAACAGAGCAGCATCACTGTCAGCATCACGCTCAGAGCTGACATCTTTCCTCAAATCAATATTATTGTATTATTGTTTTCATACGCCTTTGTTTATCCAGTAAAGGTTGGGCTGAGACTGGGAGCTGCCCAGTACAACCAGCCTGATGCTGAAGCAGCGCCGCTGGATCAGGAAGTCAACAAACCCAAAGTTTCACTCATAAAGGAAGGTGACAGGTCAATATTGTGTCAGCCAGTTTTAACTGTAGTTTTAGTCCTGAGACCAAAGGGCCACAGAAGGTTTAGTCTTATTGATCAGCTTCATCCTTCTTATTTTTTGTCAGCGAAAACATTTGAAAGTACTAAAGAAATGTACTTGTGCAAATTCAAGGGAGTTGTTGGAGTATTTCCATTTCAGTTGTACTCGACGGCATCTCAGAGGTAAATATTGTACTTTTTACTCCTCTGCGTTTGTCTGATACTTTTCAGATGGCGGTTTTTCCATCCCCTTCCTGTCCAGTGAAAACAATTGGCCACCTTAAATTGAGATAATCCTAAAAGTCTGTGTTAAGGTTTCCTTGAAACTAGAATTAGTGGTTCCTGGTCACAGCCTCTGTGAACTGGTCAATTTGCAGTTACAGTCTCCATCCATGTCAGTGAAAACATGGACGCTTCACACACAGAGGATCTATACAATCAGCACAGTTTCAAGATTAGAGTCACCAATTCAGTATCTGACCAAATGTCTCCCCTTCTGTTCCTGAGATATGACGCTGAGTAATGGACAGAAAACTGTTTATGCTTCATCATTTTATACTTTTTGACATTAGCGTAAAAATCAAGTAATAATTGGCATATTAATTCTTGACTTCTGGCCAGAAACATGGTTTGTAAGGTCACAGTGACCTTTGACCTTCAACCACCAAATTCTAATCGGTATTCTTCAGTCCAATTGGACGTTTGTGCCAAATTTCAAGAAATTCCCTCAAGGTGTTCTGTAGCTATTGAGTGCACGAGAATGAGACAAATACAGGATCACATTGACCTTGACCTCACACTAGGGGTGGGTGATATGGTCCTAAAATAATTTCGAGATATTACAGGGTATTTTTGCGATAACAATATTCTTGACAATGTGACAAATTAGTAAAAAATATTTTATTATTAATTTAAGTAACAGAACTGCAACAAAATCAGTGATGTAGTTTCACAGTTTGCTTCAAATATTCAGTAAAAACTAAAAAGATCTCTCATGTCTTTAGTTTGTGAACAACAGCAGTAACTCAGAGTGAGATTCTGTTACAATATTAATAATTCAACTAAATCAAATCTACCACTAATTACACATTTAAACAAATGTCCCCTGGGATCTATATATATATATATAAATCAACAGCTGATTTCCTTCTTTTAGTAAAATCCTAAATGATTGAGTTGTTTTTTTTTGCTCTGCCATTTCTCCTCTAATCATCAGGCCTTAACCTGTGACAGGCTGTTATGATACCACAACTATAACACATTCAAACATATGGAGTTTTATCACATAGGTTTACATTACCAAAGGTTTATGACAAA
The DNA here is from genome assembly GCA_019142605.1 of Cephalopholis sonnerati. Classification (NCBI taxonomy): domain Eukaryota; kingdom Metazoa; phylum Chordata; class Actinopteri; order Perciformes; family Serranidae; genus Cephalopholis; species Cephalopholis sonnerati. The sequence goes on from JAGQAX010000015.1 coordinate 41,389,645, forward strand.
AATACGGATGAACGGACGGACGACCCAAAATCACAATGCCTCAGGCTACGGCCGACACAGTGTGGTAATAATACTTTAACTTCAGTGAAGGATCTGAATGCTTCTTCAACCACTGATGAAAACTGTAATTTTAAATCGCCCATAAAATGCTGCTGGATTTAAAGCATCCATCTGTCCATCCATCACTCTGGTTCAGAGTTCAGATATCTCAACAACTGCTGTTTGTACAGGAAACCTAAATACACTGCGTACAGTCTGATCCTTTTCTATTCTGGTCTTTCTAGTCTCTTCTACTGTATTTATCGTGTGTGTGTGTGTGTGTGTGTGTGTGTGTGTGTGTGTGTGTGTGTGTGTGTGTGTGTGTGTCAGTCCGAGCTCTGGGCTTTCTGTTTTCCCAACAGCCTCACTGAGTTTACAGACACAAAGACTTCTGCATCAAATCCCCTCAGCTCCCCGTGTCTCTGGGGCTTATGTGTTCTTCATATTTAACATCAAATCACTGTTTCTTTGTGTGTTGACTTTGTGTGTGTGTTGGTGTGTCAGCGATCAGGGGAATTCAGCAACTCTCCAACAGTCTGTCACTGTTTATCTCTTTGTCTCTTTGTTTATGTCCTCTTTCCTGTCTCCTCGTTTCCTCCACAAAATATCTAAATATTTGATCCAACATTTAGTCCAGTTTTATTTTTGGTCAGTTTAAAGGACAAGTTTAATAAAAAGAAAATAAATAAATCTTGGTAATTTCATATAACTGCTGGTCGCTGTAGTATCGAGCCTCAAACATCAACAAGTCTGTGTCTGTCTACAGGCCTGGCTTACTGATATTAGACCAATTTAGGGATAAAACACCAAAGAATACTGGACCAAACAAGGGTTAACATGCCAAGGAAAGTAGGACTAAACCTGTGCTAAAACACTAACGAATACTAGAATAAACTAGGACTAAAACACATTAAAATACTGTACTAAACAAAGGTTAAAACACCAAAAAACATTTGACCCAAAGCAGGGCTAAAACAACAAAGAGCATTAGAACAAACCAGGGCTAAAACACCATGAGACATTGGACTGAAGTAGGACTAAAATACAGAAGACTATTGCACTAAACCAGTGTTAAAAACCCCAAAACATTTGTCCAAACCAGTGATAAAACATCAAAGAATACCTGACTAAACCAGGGCAAAAATGCCAAAGTATACCAGACCAAACTAAGGTTAAATCTCCAAAGAATATTGGACCAATACTGGGGCTAAAACACCACAGAACATTGCTGCAATCCAGGGCTAAAATATCAAAACATACTAGACCAAACCCAGGCCAAAACACCAAAGAATACTGTACCAATCCAGGGCCAAAAAATACCAAAGAATATTGGATCAAATTAAGACTAAACACCAAAGAATACTGGACCAAACCAGGGCTAAAATGCCAAGGAACATAGGACTAAACCTGTGCTAAAATACCAAAGAATACTAGAATAAACTTGGGATAAAACACCATAGAATACAGAAATAAACTTACAGTACAATACAGTACTAATGCAGGGTTAAAACACCCAAAAACATTGGACCAAACCAGGGCTATAACCCCAAAGAAGGTTGGATCAAATCAGGGCTAAAACACTATGAGACACTGGGCCAAAGCAGGGCTAAAACACAAAGAGCATTCAACTAAACCAGGGTTAAATCCTGTACTAAACATTCTCAACTGTGTAAGACTGTGGTATAAATGCTGTCAAAGCTCTGTCAGCACTCATGAGCACACAGACATCATGGTGTTTATTTCCTAATGAAACACTAACAACATGCAGTACCTTTCAGACTGTAATGGTTTTGCTGTGTGTGAGGCCTGGTCGGATCAGGAATTTTTAAAGTTCCTCATCAACTAGAAATTCCAGTAAACACAGAGGACAGTACACATAGCTAAAGTATTATATTACTCTGCTGTGACGGATCATGTTACTCTGTGTTTAAGTTAAGAGTCTGTTGTTGAAGTGAAAGGTGATGAGTGATTTCCTCTTCAGAAATATGACCCATCAAACCAAACAAGACACACGGAAGACACAAACAGGTGACTGTGGTTTTTTATCGTTGGGGACTTTGGATAGAAAACCAACTAGAATCACTGATTAAGCATCCGTTCTAAAGAAACCAGACTACATCTGTTAGCTTATATGTGTTTCTGACACCATTCACCCGGCGCTCAGTCACTCTGTCTGATGCCCTCCTCATCCTCAGACGGTGGAAACATTACAAAAACATCAAAAAATATTGGACCAAAAAAGGATGAAACATCAGAAAGTATTAGGGGTACCACACAAAAAAATATTAGATCATACTGGGGCTAAAATAAGAGACTGGGCTAAAACACTTCAGAATATTCAACCAAACCAGGGATAAAACATCAGACAGTATGAGGCCTAAAAATGTTGGACTGAACAAAAGAGAGTATTTAACTAACTAAAGCTGAAACACCAAATAACGTAACAACATCAAATTAGAGCAAAACAACAGAATAGTGGAGCAAACAAGAGCCGAAACACCAGAGAATACTGGAACAAACTAGGGCTAACGCTCCAGAGAAAAGTGAACCAATCCAGAACAAAAACACTGGATAAAAGTGGACCAAATCAGGGTTAAATTACCACAGAACATTCAACCAAACCACCAAAAAATATTGGACAGAACTAGGGCTACGCTGGAAGTAGCCTACCAAAATAGGGCTAAGACACCAAAGAATAGTGGACCAAACTAGAGCTGGACACCGGAGAATATAGGAACAAACTAGGGCTAACACACCAGATGGAAGTGGACCAAACCAGGGCTAAAATACCAGAAAGTTTTGGACCAAATCAGGGTTAGAACACCACCGAATACTGGACCAAACTAGGGCTAAAACACCAAAGAATATTGGAACAAACCAGGGCTAAAGCACCAAAGAAAAGTGGACGAATCCAGAACTAAAACACCAAAGAACATTTGACCAAACTAGAGATCAACCACCAAAGAATACTGGACCAAACTAAGGCCATGATGGAAGACCAATGAACAAAACCAAGGCTAAACAGAAAGGAATATTAGACCAAATCAGAGCTAGAACACCAGAAAATACTGGAACAAATCACGGCTATAATACCAGAGAATATCCGACTAAACAAGCGATAAACCACCAAAGGAATACTAAACCAAACTAGGGCTATACACAGGAGAATATTGGACCAAACTAGGGCCAAAACACACAGAGAAAAGTGGACCAAACCAGGGATAAACCACAAAAGAATACTGGACTAAACCAGGGATACAATGGAAGTGACTGCTGAATCAAAGTAGAGCTAACACCAAAGAATACTGGACCAGTCTGGTGCTAAAATACAAGAGAATATCAGAGCAAACCAGGGATAAACCACCAAAGAATAAAGGGCCAAATGAGCCATAAAATGCACAAGAATAACAGACAAAACCAGAGCTAAAACAAATGAGAATATTTGACCAAATTAAGGCTAAAATGCCAAAGCACATTGGACTAAACCAGGGTTAAAATGTAAAAAATAAACAGGGCTAAAACAACAGAGAAATTAGTGCTGTAGCTGACATTAGCAAAACATCACTCTACTGTTGATTAAAATTGAGTTTTCATGCTCAGTAGTTTCACCTGGAATTCTACAAAGTTTTGTGTGATTATTGCAGCTGTAACTTTTTTAACAGTGACTTTCTCAATTCTTTCAATCTGACAAAGCTGAACTAGCTGTTTCCCTCCATTTCCAGTCTTTGTGCTCGGCTAAGCTCAACACATCCTTGACCTTTTTTTCTATACTGAATGTACAGATCTGTAACATCTGACTCAAACAACAGCAAACAACAAGATCTCACACACTTCTATTATTTTCTGTCACACTCATCAATCATAAATTTAACATAAAAACGAGATACCAAACAACAAACCGCCGTCTGTGCCGTCACAGCAGCAGCAGAAGAAGAGGAAGAATGTGTAGAGTGTTTGAATCTGTGATGTGTGTGTTCATGAAGTGAATCATTGTGTACATGTGAAGTGAAAGTGTATACACGCATCTGTGCCTTTGTGTCTTTGTGTGGCGAGTGTGTGTGTTAATCACTGTCAGACTACCATCAGGCCAGGTGGTGTTGTCTTTAAATCCAAGTCCCAGCTGTACCTGCTCCACCTAATAACTGTGTGTGTGCGTGTGTGTGTGTATGTGTGTGTGAGAGATCGTCTTGGGATGTGGTTGATGATCCAATTCACCGGAGGCGAAGGAGGAGGTGGCGGTGGCGTTTCCCACTCCCCCCAAATCACACCTCCACACCCTCAATACCCTCAACGCCGTATTAAATCTTGCCACTGTTGTTTGTGTGTGTATGTGTGTGTGTGTAAATTTTCACAGACCGCCATTTCCCCCCGTGAGCTCGTCTTTTCTTGTTTCTTGTTCTTTCTCCTCTCTTGTCCTTCATCCCTACTTTTTTTGTCTCTGTTTTTTCCCATGATGCCTTTGGAAATAACACAAACACAAATACACAAACACACACACATACACACTTGTGTGTGTGTTTGTGTGTTTAGACAACATGCCATTGTTACGAGCAGCGAGAGACAGAAAGAGAGAGACTTTCACACAAAGACCCAGACAAGACAACGCTGATGTAGCGGAAGAAATTATATGTGTGTGTTTGTTTGTGTGTGTTTGTGTTTGTTTGTGTGTGTGTTTGTTGGGCGACTGTTGAGTGACGACTGCTGGGAGGCAGGAGGTGGAGAGAGATATAAAGAGATACACTGCAGAAATCTCCTTTTTGTCTGTAATCGAGTCCGTTAACGCTTCAGTTTCAGCTCTGTCTAAATCCAGTGAGCACTGGTCCACATGTAATTTGAAGAAGCGATTAGTGTCTGTGGTCGTTCCGTCTGTCCACACTGGAGGAAGAGACGCCCTCGTCACAGGACTACACTGTAAAAAGATTTAGGACAAATCCTCAGCCCTTGTTTTGTCTAAAAATAAGTTCATCTCAAGATAACATGAAGCTTCAGCAATCTGATTTACAGAAATAAAGTCAGGAGGTTCTGACAGAGGATGAAGGTACGTCTGTTATCAGGCACATCAAACTACTTTGGCATCAAATTGCTCTGACGTGACTTGTCCAACAATTAAGCCCCTTTCCTAAATCGTCAAATACCGGCACTAAGTAACCTCTGCATCAGATACCAACGAAAAGAGCCATCCTTTCACGTCAGCATGATACGCAGCTGGGCACTGTAAGGGGCTGTACTAACGCCACGTCTTTAACCTCCTGGAAAATGTGAGGTCAGGGCTCGGCCTTATTCTTCAGTCTTTATTGCGCCAGCTTTCAAGAGCTTGGTGCCAGGTTGCATCTGAAGTTGCTAAGCAACCTTAACGAGCACTGTATCATAGCTTGTTTAACTGAGCACCTGAGTGCAGAGCTGATCTTCCTCCAGGAGCTGTTTATAAGTGTGTAGGCCTGGCGTCTGTGGGACAGAGGTAAAGCTCTGGGTCGCCCCGCACTGGCTGTAATTGGTTGGTTCTCGTCACATGACATGCAATAAACGCTGCTGCATTCCAAAAGTTGACCTCAGTTTTGCGCCCTGAAAAATAGGGACTTGTGAATGCATGCATGTTATGACGGCTTCACTCTGGTGTTTGAGCGTGCCTGCTGCGGCCTACTTTGAAAACAATGAACTTCAAACTTGGTTCAAGATTTAAAGTTGAACAGAAAACAGTGAGCCGGGGTGAATATGACATAGTCAGCAAGCTAATGCCAAGCTAACGTTAGCTTAGCAGCTGAGGAACTTTTTACAAAAGTTGTTCTGATAAATATAAACTCATGTTTAGGACTTCAAACTCAAAGTTCGGGACTTGTGACTTGGAAAACAATGACTTGGTCCCACCTTTGTAAAAATATGGCCAGGTGTGGTCAGGGATCGTTGCTGGAAGCTATGTCTTGTTCTGGGTTTTGCTTCGTTATCATCGCACCGTGGTCCAAAGACAGATGCAGCTTCTATTTTCAGGCAACTGGAGACTTGGTATCTGCAATAAAACTCTGATCAGATCCAAAAAATAACGCTCAATCTAACGTGAACCCGCACAGTATCTGTTAAATGCTGCGTATGTATGTTTGTTTCATTAGGCAACAAAAGCACGTGGTTAGGTTTAGAATGAAACATCATGATTTGGTTCAACATTCATACGGGAAGCAAACAGCGAGCTCCTGGGTGACAGTCCAGTGTTGTTGGACCCATCTGAGACCTCTCTCACCCCTTCCTATAGGCTTTTCCAGGTTTTTAATTATGTTGCTGTCCAATAGCGTTTAATCTGACGCCGTCCGGTGGCATCATAAACCGACGCTGCTCAACTGCAAATCACACTGCCATGACATGATGCCCGTTTACTGTCGGTGTGTAACATGGAAATCAGTGACCGCACGGCGGTATCCGATGACTTCAGAACAGGTTGGGTCTTTTGTGCATTTACTGAATGACAGCGTTGCGTTTTTCTGACTGTTCTGGTCCTGGCGGATAATCAATGACCATGAATGATGGGTGACTAATTGGCGCAGTAATACTGAAACTGTGATGCGGTCACAGCTGTGTGTTCACAGAGCTTCCAACATGGCTCAGCCAATCACAATAAAAGACCGGAACTATCCCTCCTATAAATTAAACTGCCCAACAGTTTACACACAGACACAGAGACGCCAATCAACTCCTCTCTACCCTCCATCATCTAGTCACTGGTTTCCATGGCAACAGTATCCAGTCTGACAACAGGCAACTGATGTGGGTTGAGGGGGGGTCTTCAGACGGGCAGGGGCCAAACTCTCATTTAGCTACACACACACACACACACACACACACACACACACACACACACACACACACACATGGATAAACAATAACAGATACACAAACACATGAACTTGATCTTGAAAATAAACAAAATATAAACACACACACACACGTGTGTTAGTCTGCTGTCTGACTCTCTGACTCACTGTCTCTCTCGACCTGATTATTATTGTATGTGTTTGTGTTTCTGTGTGTGTGTTTGTGTGTTTGTGTTTCTTTGTGTGTGTGTTTCTGTGTGTGTGTGTTTGTGTTTCTGTGTGTGTGTGTGTGTGTTTGACGTCCTACACTAGCAGACAGGGAGAAGCTGTTGCTGTCATTTCAACTAAACAAAGAAAAGGCTGCCGGCTCCGACGCGCACGCACGCACGCACGCACGCACGCACGCACGCACGCACACACACACACACACACACACACACACACACACACACACACACACACACTGACAGGACTTGGCAGAGAAGAAACCAGCTGGTGGATGTACAGGGAGCAGAGTGTGTGTTCAGTGTGTGTATCATAGTGTGTATTAGTGTGTACTGAGTGCCTGTGTGTGTGTGTGTGCGTGTGTGTTTTCTCAGGTGGGTCTGTAGGTAAGGACCGAGGCTGTGCAGCAGATGCAGTATGGGAGACGGTTACCATGGTTACTGCTGTGGTGATGATGATGATGATGATGATGATGATGTACAGATGCAGGGCAGACAGAGTACTTGTACTCACTCACATCAAAGCTCCTGCACTAAAGTATTTTAGGTTTAAATTCACCTTAAATGTCTAATGTCATGTAAAGTGAAAGCTGCTCTTGTTCTTTTTTTAGTACATGTACGCTCATGGTCTCAGATATATAAATATCAGTTTTTTTAATCTTTGCTGAAGTATTTTGTTGAAAAGAGATGCTGCAGATGATCAGAACTGGAAGGTGAAAATACAATGGGGCCATATCATGAAGCCTCATAAATTACATGTAGTTAACAATATCCCAGAAAACAAACATGTTCCTCGGAGGTTTTGTCCAAACGCTTAAAAAAAAAAGAGTAAAACAATGAACTGAATGTGTGATTATGAGTCTGTTTAGCTAACCCGACACACAGAGTTAACGGGACACATTCAAGTGACCCTTAGCATGAACGGTGAGTCTTACAGTTTGTTTAATCTAGCGATTCTTCCTGATGCAGAAAATGCAGACATTTAACTGAATGATGTTGATCATGATATAAGGTGGCTTGTGGACGTGACCGCTGGGTTAAGCTAACGTTAGCTATAATAACTGCGACATAATAACGTTAACATAATGTTACACACATCTCACGTTGTTGTTTTGGTCTGACAGCGTGATACTGGCAGTGGTGGAGCCAACACATCCTCACTCCACCCCGTCACATATCACTGCTTGGCTGGGTGTGTTTGTTGTTGACGTTCTGGGACGCTGTGCCAACTTTAGCCTGTAACATATAGTGTCTGTTCAAAATACAATGTAAAAAAAAAAAAAGAAGTAAAGTTTGCATACGGTCTCTTTCCAAATAAATGGACTACGTTGGTGCAACACCACAAATTGATGTTTTTGTCCTTCAACAACAAACGCACGTGGATATGGCTTGGTTTTACAATCTTTTACAATCTTTACAATCTACAATCACCCTACATGGACTCTTTGCCCACTTTACTGTTGTCCTGCTGCATTGCCCCCCTGACACCGTCAGATGTTACACACTTATGGTGCCCAGCTGTGAATCATGCTGACATGAAAGGACAGCTTTATCCCTCAGTGTCTGATGTGAAAGTCACTGCCCAAGCAGTGGTACTCAATGAGAACAGGTTGATAGGGGAGGCACATCAGAGCAGTTTGATGCCAGAGTAGTTTGTTGTGCCATTAAAACAAACTTCAGACAATGAATTGATGTTTTTCTCCTTCAACAACAATCACATGTGGTTACGTTTAGCCAACACGGGCACGTGGTTGAGTTTAGGCAACAAAAGCACAGTAAGGTTGGTTAGTTTTAGAAGGAAATATCAGGGTTTGGCCTTTCATTCATAGAGAAAGTAAACACCAGCCTACTTGGTGAAAGTCAGTGGTTGTTGTTCCCTTCCACCCCCGACTTGGATTTTTTGCCCCATTAACTTTCATTGTTGCCGTCAGGTTGTGTTTCCCCCGATGCCATCCGGCCCTGTTACACACTTCCAGTGCCCGGCTGTGCACCATGCTGATGTGAAAGGACGGCTTTTTTCCATCAGCGTCTGTTGTGGAAGTCACCGACCAAGTACAGGTATTCGACGGAATGAGAATGGGTTGTCAGAGTAGGCACGTCAGAGCAGTTTGACATCAAAGTAGTGAGAATGCCTTAGATGCTTGTTCTGCCATTTTAAAACAACAGGCCTACTTTAGACGAAGCAAACACCAGCCTCACGGCTAGAAGTTGGTCCTTGTTGGACCCTTCTACCACCCTCCCACCAGCACCTACAAGTAATATTCATACTGACCTAAATAAACAATTTGATCTCCCATCTTTTTGCCGTTCTCTGCTGGAAAACGGTGGATTGTTCCCTCTGGGCTGGAATGAGTTACTGCCTCAAGGGAGGGAGTTTGAGTATCTCGGGTTCTTGTCCATGAGTGAGGGTAGAATGGAGCGTGAGATGGATTGGCGGTTTGGTGCGGCTTCTGCAGGGATGCAGGCACTGTGCTGGATTGACGTGGTTCAGAGGGAGCTGAGTCAGAAGGTGAAGCTTTCAATTTCCTGGTCCATCTGCGTCCCAACCCTCAGCTATGGTCATGAGCTCTGGGTAGTGACTGAAAGAATGAGGTCACAGATACAAGCGTCTGAAATGAGTTTCCTCTGTAGGGTGTCTGGGCTCAGCCTTAGAGATAGGGGGAGGAGTCAGACATCTGGAGGGAGCTCGGAGTAGAGCCGCTGCTCTATCGCATCGAAAGGAGTCAGTTGCCGTGGTTCAGGCATCTGATCAGGATCCTCCTGGACGCCTCCTGTTAGAGGTGTTTCGAGCACGTCCCACTGGTAGGAGGCCCCGGGGCAGACCCAGAACACACTGGAGGGATTACATATCTCGTCTGGCCTGGGAACTCCCCTGGTTCCTCCAGGAAGTGCTGGAAATTGTTGCTGGGGAGAGGGACGTCTGGGGTGCTTTGCTTGGCCTGCTGGCCCCACTATGCGGCCCCGGATAAGCAGATGAAAATAGATGGATGGACCTTTTGTGAGGACGAGTTCTGTATGAAAGGAATTAAAAGCCTGTCTCATATAGACAGCTGTCCCAAACAGAGGCAGAGTTCAGTGATTAAACTTAATAAAAGCCCAGGACATTATTATAAGCTTTATGGTTACCAGGTTATTAGTAGTTTTTATGTATATGTGGAATATAAATCACAGTATTTCTCTGTGCTCATGTAAACACCATGTCCCAAATACGATCATAACTGGAATATGCCTCATAAATTGGTTATTCGTGTCCATGTAAACGTGCTAATCGTTATCCTTTAAGTTCAACATTCCTGATATATCCTGGCAAACTCTTCAGATGTGCTGTTCTGGAGTCAGACTGTAAATTAAATTCTTAACAGAACTTCAGATGAAAATCTCTCAGTGGGCGTTTGGTCTGATAGCTTTACCTGCTCAGGGACATTTTGACCTTTCAGCTTATCAATCATCAGCTGAATGTTCTGGACAAACTGAACACGATTCAGTCTGTAAATGTGGCGTTAAACTGCAAAAAAAAAAAAAAAAAAAGAGAGAGTTTAAACCCTCCTTCCAGCCGCCACCCCGCCACAATAAAACACCTCCTTTTGTTTCCCAAGCTTTGCTCTCAGAGACGCAGCCAAACAGTGGAAGCAGCGACACAAACTGTTTGTGTGGCTGCAAGAAAACGGCGTCCCATCAAGGCCAAATAGCAGCGCTATCATCATCACCATCATCATCATCATCATCATGCTGCTATTACTATCACGATCACTCGGCTCTCTCTGCTACACGACGCCTACTTAGGATGCACTTCTGGGGTTTGGATGTCTCTCCGTCTGGCACCCATTTCCCCTCCTGTGTGAAGGCACTGACACCTGGAGAGATTGAACATCCCGTCACACAGAAGCTCCTTTTGTCAGACTAAATATGTTTCGCTATTTGCCGCCGCCATTAGAGAGCAGATTTTTTTTTTTTAGCATTGTTATGCTCAGAGTATTCATATCACTCTCTCTTTTTCTGTCTGTCGGCTGCAGCGAGGTGGCGGCGGTGGTGGTGGTGGTGGGGGTGGAGGTTGGTGGGGGCACGGCGGCAGAAGGGCGACGCATTAGCGGCGTTTTAGATGCGTCCGGGCTGACAGCAGATATTAGCGGTGGGGGGAATTTCTCCTGTGTGCCTTTTGTCAGAGAGCTGTCAGTCTATCAGCTCGCTGAAGTTCTGCAGGCTGTTAACTGGGTTTGCTGAAATTGGCTTGTGAGTATTAGGACAATAGCAACAGCAGCGGGGACGTGAGGGGGGGGGCTGTCAGGGTGAGTTAAGTGGGTATATTTTGGAGGAAATATATATATATGAGTGTGTGTGTGTGTGTGTACAGTGAAAGAAAAGAGGCGTCTGTTCCACAGTGGAAGTCGTGATTCTTTACTGAGATCTAATGAGCCAAAGGTCTCTGATGTTTTTTTACACTGCAGCATTTTATCTGTTTCTGTTCTGCAGATTCACACTGCTATAAAACTGTCAGACGCACCATGGACTGTTTGAGAGAGAAACAATTAACAATTCATACGTTACCCCAAGGAGGAAAAGGACATGATGTCAGTGACAATGTTGGAATTTTGCATTAGAGACAGTCTTTGGTGTCGGCTGTACTGACGTTAACGGGGGTGCGGCAAATCAAACAATAACGCACCGTTTCTTGTTGTTTCACCTATGACTGAAAAATCCTTCCACCACAATAAAAAACAAACATAACATGATGTTGACTGTTTTTTTCTCTTCATCAAAATGTGCCAAAAACATGTTTTTGTGAGGTCACAGTGACTTTGACCTTTGACCACCAAAATCAATTCATCATTGAGTCCACACGAACATTTGTGCTAAATTTGAAGATATTTCCTCAAGGTTTTCTTGGGATATCGTATTCATGAGAATGAGACAGATGAGGTCACAGAGACCTTGACCTTTGATCTTTGACCACCAAAATCTAATCAGTTCATTCTCAAGTCCAAGTGAACATTTATTTGAAGAAACTCCCTAAAGGCCCTCTTGAGATATTGCCTTCACGCCAATGAGATGGAGGCAAGGTCACAGAGATCTTGACCTCTGAACACCAAAATCTAATCAGTTCATCAAGTGGATGTTTGTGCCAAATATGAAAAATTTCCCTAAAGGCCTTCTTGAGATATCATGTTCACAACAATGAGACGGACAACACAAAAATAGAACGCCTCCAGCCCTGGCTATCACCAGCACAGACTGATTTCAGGCATCTAACCAAAAATCCATTCTTAGAACCCACTGACTTCAAATGAGGGAACCAGGAGTGCTAAAATGCTAACTCATTTTTGGGTTTTAGGACTCATTCCTTAGGTGCTCTATCTATCTCCAAACACATTATGGCTTTGTCCTTTAGCTGCGTATAACTCATCTCAAGCCCCTGTTTGGTCCAAGATAGCTCACCTAGCTGCTGCTAGCAGATGGTAATGTAGGCTACATTGTTAGTGTTTATAAAGTGCTGCTGACGTGTACGTTATATGTCACACTAGAGGCCGACACATGTCACTCCCATCACGCTTCTTTTGATCCATGATGCTTTTATGCTGTCTAAAATCACACACTGCAGCGGAAAGATGCCGCCATTGTTTGGTTCTGTGTAAAAATGTAAAGGTGGGGCAAAGAAGGGACTTCGTCATGGCACTATAGCGCCACCTCTGTGTGAAAAGGACTTATTATATGCAAGACTCCATCCTCTCTTTTCAACACATACTCACTCCGACCTCGTCACATATTGCCGCTTTTTAAAAAAATTTAACCTTTATTTAACCAGGCAAGTCATTAAGAACAAATTCTTATTTACAATGGCGGCCTGGCAAAAGGCAAGAGCCTCTTGAGGGGAAAAGGACAGAGACTAGAGGGGTATCAAAAGATAACAGAAACAGCCACGCATACAACGTGCATTTCATAAAAGACAAATAGCATAAAGTGGCTAACAGAGAGCAACATCACATAGCACAGCAACAACAAAAGTAGCGCACACATGCAGCAGGACAGACAATGCAACATCAGCAAAAAAATAACACAAGTAATGCAACAAATAACAACAAATATACAAACAGGCAAACAACAAATAGCAAGACAGACTGGCAGAGCAATAACAACAGCAGCAGGAACCAGAAGCATACAATGAGCAAACACAAAGTAGCTGACAGACAGAAGTTTTAGAAAGAAATATTACTGGGTCAAGAACAGTTGCATTTTTTGCAGGTCGTTCCTGTCCTTGGCTGCAGCAGCCTGGAAAGCCGACTGTCCAAGTACACTATTTGTTTTGGGGACTTTCAACAGAATATGGTGAGCAGAGCGAGTGTTATAGGCAGCAGATGTGGTTTGCAACAACTGACACAAATAAGGAGGAGACAGACCGAGGAGAGTTTTATATATAAGTGCTGGGTGTGTAGGGATGGCCAGTTTACAGAGGAGTAAAGAGTGCAGTGGTGTGCTTTGAATGGTGTATTTGTAGCAAACTGGATAGCAGAGTGATACAGAACATCTAGTTTCTGGAGCGAGCCCTTGCAAGCTGAGTCGTGGACTTTGTGTGTTGACATACAACGTCCAAGGTACCCTGGCTGTGTTTGTTGCTGATGTTCTTGGACGCTGTGCCAACTTCAGCCTGTTACATGTATTGTCTGGTTTCAAAATACACTTTTGTTTTCACAGGAAATGTACAGTTTGCATACAGTCTCTTTCAAAATAAAAGCACTACATTGGTATAACACTGTAAATTGATGTGTTGTTTTTCCTTAAACAATTCAATTCAATACAATTTTATTGATAAGGCCCAATATCACAAATCATAATTTGCCTCAGAGGGCTAAACAACAAATGTTTGTGGTTGGGTTTGGCTTTACAATCACACAGGAAGCAAACACCAGCCTCCCTGGTGAAACTCGGTGGTTGTTGGACCCATCCACCACCCCTCCTGCCCACCCACTTGTACTTTCACTGACTTAACTTTTGTTCTTGTCCCACTGCGTTTTCACGTTGCTGGCGACCAGGTGTGTATCACGCTAACAAGAAAGGGCCGCTTTTTTTGAAGGTGTCTGACGCCACAAGTCACTGACCAAATGGTGGATTTCAATGACTTCACAGTGAGACTCTTTCGAACCTGAAGAATAGGACACGCCCATTGATGTCATCACGCCTCACACTTCAGGTCAAGACAATCTGCTGTTTTTTGGTTCCAGCTGGAAACCAACTTTTTGGGTTCAGAGCAATTTATGTTTGGTGAAAATGCTCTAAACAGTTCAAAACTAAGTAGAGGAAATGGAATGGAACCTGTTCCATGTTGGGATTGTTTGACAGTCGACTGGCCCAGCAGACTTTGTTCTGCCGAGCTGAAATAACGGTGGTTAAATAAAAACACAAATGAATTCATGAACGTGACATAACTGAGTCTCAGCGGAGTTACTGGACGTCTCATCATCTTTTCACGTCCACTTGAGAACATTCACATTGCATTAGTTTGTAGACACACTGATTTACATTTTGCACAAGTTTTTTCTTTCTTTGGAGATTTGGTTAAAATTTGCACAACATTTACATAGAAACAGCAGCTGAGTCTCAGCTCAGAGGACTCAGAGGAGTGTGACGGCTCAACCTGCTCTTCCTCCCTGAATGAGACCAGCACTTATATCACTACAATGGTTTTTTATTTAGTGTTTAATCTAACAGCAGCAGTGTGAACTAACTTTAAACTCTGAGCTCTGACTCTCTTTATTTAAATGGTTTTGGCATTTTTGTGTAATTGAACAGCTCCACCTTTACCAGTTGGGAGTGATGAACACATTAATGCACCAGAGATTATAATCTAATAATGGAATATATTTCAGTCTGTATTAAGCCATTCTGCATGTATTTTTTCAAGTTTTACTTTTGTACTTTTACTTCAGTAAGATTTTGAATGCAGGGCTTTAACTTGAAACAGAGTATTTGTACACTGTGGTATTACTACTTTCAAAGAAGTAAAGATCTGATTACTTCTTCCCCTGCAGCCTATAAATAATACATCCAGCATTATTTTTCCAGTTAACAAGACAAAGAAGTACATCAGCTGAGTGCAAGAGGAGTTTACAAACCTAGGTGATCAAGACTGCTGGGGTGGGCAAAACCAAAATAAGACAAATTAAAATGAAATCAAAACCAAATAAAAACTAAATTGACATCATATCAAAACCAAATCAAAGCCAGATCGAAACCAAATAGAAACTAAGTCGAAACCGAAATCAAAACCAAACCAAAACAGAATCCAAACAAAATCAAAACCAGATTGAAACCAAATAGAAACTGAATTGAAACCAATTTGAAACCAAATCAAAACAAAAGCAACGCCAGTAACTTCAGTCAGCATGCGGCTTCTGTTTCCACACCAGACGACAACAGGATGTGCATCTACACTGGTATTTACTCACAGCAACAACGTGCTTTACCTGCAGCACACAACACACCAGCCCCACATGGAGGGGACAAAGGAGACTGGAGAGCAACTGCGGCCCGCCACCAGGAGCCCTTTATCACCTTATCACAGTCAGTAAACCAGATACAGGTGCAAACTTTCCCCACAGCATCAGGTCCACCTGGCTACAACAGTATGAGCAGAATTACAGAATATTAAGTGCAATGTGTCTCTGAGATGAGTCAAAGTATAAAGTACAGAAAATGGAAAACTCAGAGCCATGAAGTGGTACTATTTCAGTCAAGTACTTGTGTGAATGTACCGTCAGTTGAAACCCTGAACTGAGTCACAGAGAGAGCGAGGAGCGAGGTCAGGCCAGCTCTGATGTATGATCCTCTAATGAGCTGACCAATTGGCTGCTGACGGAGAAGACGAATATGGCTGACGCACACACACACACTCTACGTCCCCGGTGTGTGATCCATTGTGTGTGTGCTGAGTGACTCAGTGAAGGTTTGGTCCTAAACACTGCGGCCGATAGATCAGACGGAGCTGAAGTTTGACTCCAAACACTCGGAGGGATCAGTCGGAGGTCGACCCGCTCTCCGCTCCAAAACTTAAACGATATGAGCCAGAGAAGAAGAAGAAGAGTGATTACCAACAGACAGACAGACTGAGTCTCATTTAGATCTGGTGATAAATATTAAGACCAATCTATCAGCTGAGAGGGTTCATGTTCTGTCTTACAACTACAACACACACGTCCTGAGAAAATGTAAGAGCCAAGTGTGAGAACAACTAATATTCACACCACCGCCACAATCAACTACTTCCTCTGAGCCACAGCGCGGCTGAGCTGCAGCTTTAAGGCTTCTTAACAAACAAGTAAACAAACACAAAGTGAGAACATAGAAAAAAACATCCTGATACTACACAGACAAACAAACAACTTTCCTCCAACTTTATCCCTGAAAACAACAAACTGGACAAGTTACCGTCAACAAGCTCAGATATACTGAAAAATGTTACATAACTTAAAACAGGGTTTGTGTTGGCAATAATCCTGATCTTCCTGGGCAGCCAAGAGTTCATGGAAATGCTCCCAGGGCTGCAAAGTAACTCATCACATGTTACGCACACAGGTAACAGAGTAGTTTTTGAAGGAACATTTCATGTTCCTTTTATTAATCTGCACTTCTACTCCTCGCTCAGATTTATTTTTGAGACATTAATCGACTTTTTACTTCAATACATTTGCCATTCATACCTTGAATACGACTAGTCTGCTTTAAATATAGTGACCGATTGTAGGGAGGAGCAAGTTCTATTGGCTCGTTTTAGACAATGGACGAAGATGATGTGAGTGGTGCATTCAGAAATACTCATTCTGAGTGTGGGAGCGCACTCTGACACAAACTGGAGTGTTCGTAAATTCAGAGCGCTGTCTGAATGTACCGTTGGGTTATCCAGAGCAGTGCACTCTCAGAGTGGCAGAGCGCACTCTGGACACTCACAGCGCCGAGTGGAGTGAATCTTCCTCTTAATAGCTCCCCAGTTTCTGATGAGGTGGACATGATAACCCTTAATACACATAACGTTCTTCATCCCTACAACAGGAAATACTTTGTCCCTAACCTGATATGAAGTGTGCGCTGCACATGTGAGCATTTTTGATGATGGCCTCCGTCCAGTCCTTTGGTCTGATCACATTTAACCATAGTTGTCTTTGTTTTTGTTGACGGGCAGTGGCGGCTGGTTTTGAGCCATGACTCCTTCTATTCTGGCTCCCAATAACACAACAAGACCACATTTGAAGACTCCTATGTAGCCTACAGCCCTGTGGGGGAGAGGCTGCTTCACCTCCAGGTGATAACATGATGTCATCGTGATGTCGGCCCTAGACGGGTCGACTGGCTTTCAATTAATATTTGTTGAGATATTTGGGTCTAAATGGTCAAAATGATGTTTACTAAAAAATCTGATGTTTCTGAAGACGTGAGGAGGAAAGAAGAAATTGGACTCTGTTTTAAATCTCCAAGCTTCTGTTAGCACTCCTGAGTTAAAGTTGCCAAGTTTTAACTCTTAATAACGTGAGAACTCTGTGTTGTAAAAAGGCCTTGTGTCTCCATCGAGGCATGAAATTAAATCAAATTAAATCAGGAAGTGTCATCGTGGTCCTGAGACATTTTCCTCTTCTCACAGTGATGAGATAAAGATCTCCTAATCTCTGGGCTCCGCAGTGTTAACAGTGCTGTGACATGATTAGCGCTCGTCATACTGAATGCTAAAGTGTTAGCACCAAAGTTTACTCAACAGAACCAGAACACGAACACCCAAACAGGAAGTGGACAATCCGCTAAGTTATAAGCTCTGAGTTGTCTTTGTATCCTGTCACTGAACTTCACAAATCTTCAGAATAGAATCTGTTTGTGTCAGCGGGGACGGACGGACGGAGCGCAAATCTAAAATTTACACACAGACAGAAGTCACATGAATACATTAACACTGCCGACACACACTGTGTCACCCTGCCCCCGAGGGTGTGTGTGCCAGTGTGTGTGTGTCTGATATTTACCCACATTTTAATACTGAAACACACACATCAAGTTAGTGTGACCATGTGTGTGTCAGTGCATATATAAGAGTGTGAATGTGTAAAAAAGCATGAATATATACATCAATGTATGTCGCCGTAAGTGAACACACACACACACCCACACACACACCCACACACCCACACCCACACACACACACACACACACACACACACACACACAATGCATGTGATTACAGACTCTGTGTGCAGATCCTCTGCAGTAAGATGCATCTGTTTCCCATAATCCCTCTGGAGAGATATAATACTAGAGCGTAGAAATACTCTGTTAAAGGTAAACGTCCTGCGTTCAACATCTTACTTCAGTAAAAGTACAAAAGTGTTAAAATATTTAAAAAGCAAGACGAGAGATTTTCTTACTTGGACAATCCGTTCTATTTTTATTTATCAGTTTGGCTTTATGTTTATACAGGAAGTGAACACCGGCCTGGTTGTTGGACCCACCCACCACCCCACCTGCCCACCCTACTCAGACATTTTGACCCCTTAACTTACGTTGTTGTGCAGCTGCGTTTCCCCCTGATGCCGTCAGCCGCTGTTACACACAAAGGGGCCGTACACATGCTGTGTCTTCTGCACCCTCAAATTCATTGTTTTAAATAAAGACGCGTGGCAGGGACCCTCAAACACCAGGGTGACACCACTGTGGCATGCACGCGTTCTAGAGTGCCTGTTTTTCAGGGCGCCGCAAGAACAAAGTTTGGCTTTATAATCTTAAAGGAAGTGAACATCAGCCTCCTGGGAGAAAGTTGGTGGTGCCATCCGCCCAACTTGTGGTTTAACTTTTATTGTTGTCCCGCTGTGTTTCCCCCGATGCCACCAGGCACCCCCTTTCACCCGATGTGAAAGGACGTCTTTTTTCGTCAGTGTCTGATGCCAAAAGTCAGTGACCAAGCACTGGATTTGGACGGCGTTGGACTGAGACAGGGTTGTGTAATACTACTCTGTTACTAATAAAAATAGTGGCATTGAAAATGTTACTTAAGTAAAAGTATGTAAATACAATCAGGAAAATGTATTTAAGTATGAAAATTAAAAGTACTCAATGCAGACAAGTTTGATTATCTAAATTAAAATGATTAAAAAGGAAAAGCAGCAAATCTTCATATTTCAGAAGCTGAAACCATGAAAAGTTTTTGTTTTAAAAATGACTTACACAATCATAAAAAAGTTGCCAATTAATTTTCTAATCAATTTACTAATCGATTCAAATTTTCATGTAGTTTGTGTGCAAATTGTTTAATTTGTAAAGTAACTAGTAACTTAAGTTATTAAAGTGGAGTAAAGAGTACAGTGTTTCCCTCTGAGGAGTCTGGAGGAGACGCAGAAAATGACACGGAATTAAAAACGCCAAGTAAAGTGAAAGTACCTCAAATGTGTCCTTTAGTACTTGAGTAAATGTACTCAGTTACATTCCAGCAGAGGGGCACACATACACAGAAGAACTGAAACTAACGGCAGTCTGGACAAAACTTGATCTACAGACTAACGGATGATGTAAACTGATGAAGACGTTGTGCAGGTCTCTGATGTTTGATAAAACAGCGTGTTGAACAAACCGCCGTCTGTGTGAACGTTCACCAGCCACTTCTATGCAAAGCAGCCAATTACTGGCAGTTAGCACGGCGAAGGTGAGACGAGCGTGTCACATGGCGTGGATGTGTGGCATTGTGCGTCTGATCTGTGGCGTTAAAGACGGCCTCATTATCCGTCTGAAAGGATAGCGACCGGCTTGGAGACAGGGAGAAGGAAAAAGAGAGTTAATTTGCACTCTTAATTCGCCCCTTCGTCTTTTCTCTCTCTGTCTCTGTTTTCGGGTGAGAAAGCGAGCGAGGGGTCCGGGGCCCCTCCGTATAAGTGACCGCGATTGTGTCCGTGGCCTCTCCCTTTCAGACGTCTCCTCCACCATTAATTGGCGCTGCCGGTGAATCGAGTCTGCTCTGAGTGTGTGTGTCGGAGAGGTAATTGCTGTGAGCTTTAGAGGGCCAAAGTGTTGGTTTAAGGGCCCCTGACCTTTGACCTCCTGGCTAAAAGTCCCCCCTCCTCACTTCTTTCTTTCTGTGAATGTCTCTACCTTGTGTGTGTGAGCGTGTGTGTGTGTGTGTTTGTTTTGTCTGCTTTGTGTGCTGGTGAGGAGGTAAAGGCCCGCACAGAGAAAGTTTGATGAAGGAAGAAGTTTTCAGAAAAATTACAGAAACAACAACTTTAAAAAAAAAACGCTCAATATTAACTTGAAATCAGCTGTGCAGTGTGTAAACAGATACAATTTATAATATGGTCAAAAGTATGTGGACACTTCATTGTTCCCCTCGTTTTAGTCGTCCACCAGATGTTTGTATTTTTTGGTCCTTAGTAGAAGTCGGATTTTTCACCAGTTAAGAGGGATTTATACTTGTGTGGTGGTGTGTCTGTGTCACTCTGCAGTTACACCTCCAAAACACTAGTCGGCGGCGGAGGTTTCTGTGAAGTGCTGTAAAGTTTAGTTGATTCAAAACACACATTAAACACACATTAAACACACATTAAACATGGCTTCATAGAGACAGTTTCAAACACCAATCAGCTTCACTATAACTGGCAGCATTCACAGACAAACACTTGTCTTTATCTGGACACATTTTCCCCACAAATACAACATGCTAACGTTATTAGCACAAGCCTATGGCATTTTCCATTGTATAAATTAGCCTAGCAGCTAGCAGACTTTTCCTCTACTCATCATCACCGACAGTCACTCGTAAGTTGAGTATGACTGTCCTCCTTCTTGGTCCCCGTGGGTCTTCAGGTGGGCATGGAGGCCGATTCTGGACCCGATTATTCTTGTGCAGTGTGGGCAGGGGAATGCAGTGGTGGTGGGTTTGGGTTGGGCCTGTTTGATGGTTGCTCTCTCCTTTCTGAGTCTGCGCTTGTCTTGTGCAGCATGGTGGAGGTCATCGTTGTACTGTGCAGCACCCTCACGCACAAGGTTTCTCCAGGTCATCCTGTCTTTTGCCATGTCTTTCCAGGATTTAAGGTCTATGCGGCACTTCCCTATGTTGGTTTTAATGTTATCCTTGTACCTCTTCTTTTGGCCTCCTGGGGCACGTTTCCCTTCAACTAGCTGGGAGTACAGGACTTGTTTTGGGAGGCGAGAGTCAGGCATGCGGATAACATGACCAGTCCATCTGAGCTGGTTTTGGGCAATGATGGCAGTGATGGTGGGAATGTCAGCCTCCTCCAAGACGCTGGTGTTGGTGCGTCGATCCTCCCAGCTGATCCTAAGGATTTTTCGTAGGCATCTCTGATGATACGTCTCAAGTGCTTTTAAATGTCTGCTGTATGTGGTCCAGGCTTCTGATCCATACAGAAGGGTGAGGAGCACCACTGCTTTATAGACCAGGATTTTGGTCTTTGCTTTAAGGTCGCGGTTCTCAAAGACTCTCTTTCTTAGCCTTGAGAAAGCCCCACTAAACACAGCTGAGGCGGTGGTGTATTTCATCGTCAATGACAGCTTTTGAAAATAGGAGGCTGCCAAGATATGGGGAGTGGTCCATATTTTACAGTCTGGTGTTGTCAGTGGAGATGTTTGGGGACAGGACAGTTGTACTGCTATTTGGTGGTGTTTGACGGAGGATTTGTGTCTTTCTATGTTAATGGATAGACCAAGCTGTTGGTAAGCTTTTGCAAAGACAGCCAGGGTATACTGTAAGTCTTCTTCTGAGAGGGCTATGAGGGCGTTGTCATCCGCATACTGCAGCTCCATGATGGAAATGGTGGTGGTTTTACCTTTAGCCCTGAAATGGTTGATGTTGAGAAGTTAGCCGTCAGTTCTGTACGTAATTTTGACTCCCTGGGTCAGGTGTTTGCTTGTGAGGTGGAGGATAGTGGCAATGAAGATGGAGAACAGCGTTGGGGCAATGACACATCCCTGTTTGACTCCTGTGACAACCCTGAAAGGTTCAGTTTCGTCGCCACTGCCACTGAGTACCGTAGCTGACATATTGTCATGCAGCGTCTCAGTACCCGGATGTATTTTTCTGGGCAGCCAAACTTTGCCAGAACCAGCCAGAGGGCCTGACGGTTGGATAGGTTCCCTTCAGGAGGATGCCTGCACGTGACATCTTTTAACGTGGGGAGACTGATGCGCCTGCAGCCACCACACGGTCCTTGGCAGAGGGGGGCCTGGATCCAATGGCATGGAATCCATGACGACTGAAGACCTCCCTCTGTTGCAGCCTTCATCCGCCTTCAGTGCTGTTGTGACATTGTTATCCTCCGCCACTTCCACCGTTGAGGTCTTCAGATCGCACTTTGTCTGGAACCTCCCCTTCGACCTTACCGCCAAGGGTGACCCTACCAGGAGCTATAGCTCCAGACGGCATCACTCTTAGGTTCATTGGAACCACACAAGATTCTCCACCATGGCAAGGTGGTGATCCATGGAGAGCCCTCTACTCACTCAAGCCAGGGAAACAGCAACATTTAACAAAGGTAACGTTACAAAATTTTGTTCCATTACACCTCACAGGGTTCACTGACAAAACAACTGTCTTGTCTTTTCCAATCAAATATGACATGCTAACGTTATTAGCACAAGCCTATGGCATTTTCCATTGTATAAATGAGCCTAGCAGCTAGCAGAGATTTCCTCTGCTCATATTTCAGCCAGGATAAATCACACACAGTGTGTGGAGGCTTTATTGTCTTCACAGTTTATTGTTTCTTATCTGTCAAATTAAAGTCAATCAAAGTTTAGTTTCCACTGAGGGAAATGGTTTCAGCTTACAAACATGGACTGGGGAAGTCCACATCAACCTACGGTGTAGAAGTATAAATCCCGCATTACAGACGAGCCATGGCTGTAGATGCATGTACAGTACCAAAACCATGGAAAGTTTCAATAATAAGGCCAGTGCCTAAAAAGACAGGCACAACTTTACCAAATGATTTCAGGCCTATTGCAATAACTTCCATTCTGTTAAAACCATTGAGGGTGTTCTTGCCAACCACCGGAACTACACTGCGGCCACCATGCTAGATCTACTCCGGTTTGCGTAGAAGAACGACAGAGACACAGACGTCGCAGTCACAGTTACGATACATCTCATGCATCCTAGAGGATTCACCAGGGTTTGATTTGTGGATTTTAGTTCAGCCTGTGACTCAGTGAAAACACATTTATACATTAATACAAGATTAGTTCTCTTGATTAGACTGACTGATGAGGTGGACATGATAACCCTTAATACACATAACGTTCTTCATCCCTACAACAGGAAATACTTTGTCCCTAACCTGATATGAAGTGTGCGCTGCACATGTGAGCATTTTTGATGATGGCCTCCGTCCAGTCCTTTGGTCTGATCACATTTAACCATAGTTGTCTTTGTTTTTGTTGACGGGCAGTGGCGGCTGGTTTTGAGCCATGACTCCTTCTATTCTGGCTCCCAATAACACAACAAGACCACATTTGAAGACTCCTATGTAGCCTACAGCCCTGTGGGGGAGAGGCAGCTTCACCTCCAGGTGATACAGTGTTTTATTTTGACTGAAGTAAAAAGATTCGTCCATCACGTCTGATATGATGTGTGTATAAAACACACAAACAGAAACACACTGTGAACAAAAACACTCAAAGCCAAAGTTTCGACTTTAAACAGAAACAGCTGAGTGTGTGTGTGTGTGTGTTAATCTGTACCAGTCTGTGCCTCTGTTTGTGTATGTCTTTCACTGTGTGTGTGTTTTTATAAGCTGTGTATATGTGTGTGTGTGTGTGTGTGTGTGTGTGTGTGTGTGTGTGTGTGTGTGTGTGTGTGCGTGTGTTTGCCCACAGCAGTGTGTCTGTGTCCAAACTGTCAGCTGATAAAGTTAAACTCTGTTTAAACCTTAACTCGGCAGCGGTGTCAGAGGTACTCAGGTCTGTGACTGAAGCACAAGACACTATCAAAGTACTGCTTTTTCAGTCCAAGTTACAAAAGTCCTAGTTCAGTTAAATCATGCAGGACAAGACAGAGTTAAGCTATTTTAAACACGTTTAAGTTATCAAAGACAAGTTCAAGTTAATTTTCAAGGTATTTAAGACAAGTCCAAGTTAGTCAAGACAAGTTTAAGTTATTTTAGACAAGTCCAGTTTAAGTTTCAAGTTATTCAAGATGTATTCAAGTTAACTTTTATGAACTGAAGACAGTTCCAAGTTAAGTTAAATTTATTCAGGAAAGGTTCAAGTTAAGTTTCAAATTTTTCAACACAGGTCCAAATTATTTGAGACAAGTTAAATTTCAAGTTATTTGAGACAAGTTCAAATTAAGTTTCAAGTTATTCAAGTACAGTCCAAGTTAAGTTTTAAGTTAAAAAAGGACAAGTCAAAATTTAAGTTATTCAAGGCAAGTCCAAGTTTCAAGTTAGAACAGTCCAAGTGACACAAATTTATGTTAAGCCCAAATTCAGACTAGGATTGCTCAGCCTAACTCCATCTCAAGTTAATCTCAGTAACAAGTCCAAGTTAAGTTTTGAGTTATTCAAAACTGAATTCAGAAGTCCACAGATCTTGTTCAACAAGTCAGTCAAGTCAGTTTTCAAAAGACTTGAGACTCGACTGAAGACAGTGAGGACATGTTTGAACAACAACAAATGCTTCTTTAAAACTATTCTTCTACTAAACTGATGATTATTCAGAGTGCATCATGGGAAGGAATCATGACAGTTCTGATCATCACCGTCTCCATCAGTTTGACCTCTGTCCTGTCTGTCCGTCCACCCGTCCACCCGTCTCTCCGTCTCCACTTTGGTAGAAATATCATCATATTAAATATTTACCTCCAGACTGAAGCTTTAATCTGTTTTTCTTCGTCTCCCGTTTTGGCGATACGCGCCGGCTGCTCTTCAAGGTACAGAGAGTTTGGCGACACTAATCCTCAGCACCTGGCTGATCTGACACCAACATGACCTGAGACACACAAAAACACCTGATGATTCACTCTGAGGAGGACGGAGGGAACACAGATGAAAATATGAACTTAATACAGAGCCATGTGCATGTGACCGTGTAGATGTACGGCTGCTGTGTGAAACAAAAGACTAAAACGTCATTCAACATGAACACAGCTGCCACCGTTCTGCTTTCACACAGAAACACAAACACAATCAGGATGTGCTGTTTCTATTGTGTGTTTGCTGTTTCTCTGTAACATTAAATCTGAATTATTAAACAAGTGATGAGCAAAGTTAAAGTCCATGGAAAAACATCCTTAACGTGTAAAACAGCTGTAGCTGACTCAGTCATGTCAGTTACACAACAATATCTTCATCTAAATGTTGGCTAACATTAGCCACCATTAGCTCATGGTCAGATCAAACCAAGTAACTGTTGACCAATGACTGTTTTATTGTTTTTTTTTTTAAATTGTGTTTTGTTGCAGAAAACTGGGTTATCCTTTCTCCATGATCACACAGACTCACGTTAATTTGAATTCAGGTTTTAGTTTTACACAGTGCAACTTCCTGGTGTTAAAATGAGCTTCATTTATGTCAAGAAACTAAAAACAAACAAACAAACAAAATATTAATAAATCTTAAGTGCTATTGGACTCCAGTTAGGCATACAAAGCTTGGTCTGATTCAAACTGATGAGTGCTGGAAATGTAAGGGCTCTATGGGTTTCTCCATGTTGGATCTGAGTGGTTGGAACAACCCCTGCCACGTACGACACTATCTTTGAATGAGCATGAATTCAATAATACCCATTGATGAAACAACCTTTAACATACTCTTGTTTCACGTGAAAAACATCTTTAAAAAAAAAAAAAAACAAGTAAAAAGCCTTTTTACTTTCTCTGATACATCATAATTCCCTCTCTAACAGCTGTTTTATAGTTCTGTGCAAACATCAACACATTTTTTACCTAAAGCTACATTTTACAACAGTGAACACATCATGAGAACATTTACCGATCTCATTTACCTTTGCCAATACTCATTTTTATTGAACAGAGCTTAAACGCATCACAGTGTAAACCAATGCAACCTCCATGAGCTGTTTGTTGGGTCCACCGGCTGCTTAGAGGTAACGATACCTAGCTGCTAGCTGCTAGCTGCTAACAGCTAACGATAACTAGCTCTCCTCCTGCTGATTTCATGTTCTTCCTCTGCACATCCACTCCTCTCAGTAGTGTCCTGGTAGCTGAGTGGGGCACCAGAGAGCTTCTGTGGTTTTGACATGATAACGATACAGCGTGTTTCAGGGTTCACGTGATGTCATATAACTCCGCCCATCTATCCCAGAGCATGAACATTTCGACTTTTTTTTCTTCCCCCATTTATGGCGCCCCCTGCGGATGATGGCGCCCTTAGCATTTATGCCACAGGCCGGTACTGGTCAGGAGTGAATATACAATCACACAGAAAGATGCATGAGACACTAAATATAAGCAGCACGACTGTCAGGACTGAGGACAGAGACGAGCGCAGTGGTGCTCTCACAGGTTTGTATGTTCAGAGGGAGACAGAAGGTGGTTAATTTCACATGTTAATTTTTGTTATAAATACTTACAATGCTGCTTTGTCACTTTTTGTTGCATCCGCCCCACCAGCCTGTGATATTGTTTAGCATGATCAGTCACTTAATATTAGATGGCACAATTCCCATTAATATAACAGACGTGAACTCAAGTGATCGTTAGTGTAGTTTTCATTTTACAAGGCCATGATGCTTTTTAAACATTAGTAAAAATAATTATTACCAAAAATGTATATACTAGAAAAATATTATTGTAATATAAATCCTATAATCTTATACAACTGTAAAACTGAAGAAAATGCAATAACAGCAACAGCATAAAATGTGTGCGTGGTGCAGTTTATTGTGCGCAGATTCTGTTTGTACTTAATCCCAAATAAAAAAAACAGTGGTGAACTATCTCAACTTACATTGTGTGTACTGCTGGTTACTTGTAAATATAACCAGTACATAACATGTGGACAGGTGTAGTCTGAGGTGGACACAGCAGTGAAGAAGAAGAAGAAGAAGAAGAAGAAGAAGAAGAAGAAGAAGTGTGACAGTGATCTGCAGCAGAAGACGATCGATCAGCGGGCTGCAGCCGCCTCGTCTCATCTTACCTGACAGGAAGTGAGACGGATGAACCAAACTTTCCCACCGACCTGATGTTTACAGAGCGGGGGGGTCCCGGGGGCGCGCTGGTGGGAAAGGTGAAGGCAGAGGAGAGGTTAAAGAGGCGGCAGGTCGCTGGTCTGAGTCATTAATAAAGGTGAGAATCACCTGAAGACATCTGCAGTCAGACAGCACAGAGAGGAGCAGGACAGGTATGTCTGAGCAGTAAAATGTTGGACGTTTGTATTTTTGTTTTCACTGATTTTCATGTTGGAAATACATTCCTTCCTCTGATTTCCTGAATCAAGCTAGATGGCATAAATGTTGCCTCACAGATGGAGATGTTGACTATTTAAGCTCCCAGTTGTCACAGTGCTAAAATAAACACCATTGTGTAAAAATGTACGTAACTGAGACAGCGAGGAACCCAACGAAGCTCTGTTATGTGTCACACAGACTCACAACTCAATGAAAGCCAAGAATGCACACTTTCAAATGACACCAAACATATTCCAGGGAAACATTAATAAAGATCTCTGAGCTTTCATCACACACCAGGAAAAAAAAGCCAAATTTATAGTGGAGGCTGGTTGATACAGCGACAGAGCTGAAACTCAGGAACAGTTACGATACTGAAATATGAACCACTGATAAATTTAACACATTCATGAATCTATCCTGGCTGAATTATCAGAACAAAACATGACATGAAATTACTGCTTCATGGTTGTACGCCTCCCCGCACCACTCAAGGTGTCTCTGACAGTCTCCATCCATGTCAGTGAAAACATGGAGGAGGATCTATACAATCAGCACAGCTTCAAGATTAGAGTCACCAATTCAGTATCTGACCAAATGTCTCCCCTTCTGTTCCTGAGATATGACGTTAAAACATGATGATGTCACAGTCAAGCTGACCTTTGGTCTTTGGACCTTCATTATTTTATCCTGTTAGACATTTGTGTAAAATGTAATCATCATTAGTGTATGACTTCTCGAGTTATGGCCAAAAACATGTTTGTGAGGTCACAGTGACCTTTGACCACCAAATTCTGAACCATTCATTGTCCAAGTGGGTGTTTGTGCCAAATTTGAGGAAATTCCCTCACGGTGTTCTTGAGACATCGCAATCACAAAAGGGATGCAAGGTCAAAGTGACTTTGACCCTTCATCTCCAAATTCTCATCACTTTATTGCTGTGTCCAAGTGGACTTTTTGCCAGATTTGAAGACATTCCTTCATGGTGTTCTTGAGAGGTGGGGCTCACGAGAATGTAACAGACAAGGTTAGGTAATCGTCGCAATGGTGGGTGTGTCTTGTGCTGGAGGTGGGCACGGTTGTGTCTGCAGTTATACATATCTCTCCATTTTGGGCTGCGCCTGGACGTCATCACGGGGGCCTGCATGACCATGGAAGGTATGAATTAATCTCAACTGAAGCTGTCAGACTATTTTTACCTCTGTCAGAGAATATTTACCTGTGAGATGTAGTGGAGACAAATATGACACTGCGTAAGGTGAAAATACTCAAGTTCAGTACAAGTACCTCGAAAGTTTACTCAAGTACTTCACAGGAAAAAAAGATTTAATAAAAAATGTTGGACTGATCCTTTAAAAACATGTTTCACTTTGAGGGTTTTGGGGAAGTTGTGGGAGTTTCCCAGGAAAATAAAAACACAGCGAATGTTACACACACACACACACACGTACACACCCACACACACACACACCCACACACACACACACACACACCTACACACACAGAAATACCTATGGACGCACACACACACTCAGGACAGTGATGAGTGTGTTTAGCTCGGAGGGAGGTGGGGAAGGATCTGCAGGTCGAGGGGAGGGAGGTGAGGTGAAGTGAACGGGGTGGAGGGGAGTAACTTTAGCTGTTAATGATGGTGGAGGGGGGAGGAGGAGGAGGAGGAGGAGGAGGAGGAGGAGGAGGAGGAGGAGTACAAATGACTTGAAGAGAGGGAGAGGGAAGGTAAGACGATCCAGGTTGAACTCACCCTTAAAAGCAACAGCACCTATTGTCCCTGCAGGCTGAGTGTGTGTGTGTGTGTGTGTGTGTGTGTGTGTGTGATGACAGGATGGCAGGTCGTTATGAATCATCTCCTCCTCCTCCTCCTCCTCCTCCTCCTCCTCCTCTTCAGCCCCCCGAGGGCGACATTAGCTTTAGAGCGAGCTGTCATGTTCAAGAGAGGAGCGCTTGTTTTGTTGTACCCAAAGAAAGGAAACACTGTGAAAACATACACATGTACTTAGAGCCGCAAAGTATGTAAACAAGCCGGGGCCGGGGCCTGACAGGTACACCGGGAGGGAGCGCTTGGTTTGTGCTGTGGAGGGAGAAAGAGGAGAAACACACACACACACACACACACACACACACACACACACACACACACACACACACACACACACACACACACACACACAGGTAATTTAAAGGAGGAAGTATGTCAACAGACACAGAGAAGTGAAGGGAGCGCTTGTTTTGTTGTGCCCAGAGAAAGAACAACAAACACATGTACTTAGTGAGGTGAAATATGTAAATAGACGAGCTGAGGTTGAGTTTCAGAGGAGTTTGTGTAACCTGAGAGAGTCGGTTGTTCCAAAGAGAACCGATCACATGTTTGAGCGAAAGATGAAACTCAGACGCAGCAGAAAGACAAATGTAAAGTCGTCTGGTTTGTTTGTGCCGCAGGTATTGAGGCAACTTAATGACACATTAATATGAAGCTACAACTGCATATTGATGCTCTGCAGAAAATAAATCCTGAAGACTGTTCAGGCTCCTAAAGGGATGAACTCTTTAGATTCTTTAGATTCTGGACATTTACCCAAAATCAGATCTGATTGCTTGAGGTGGGAGAAGTACTCAGATTCTGTCCTTCAGTAAAAATACTAACACCACACAGGAATGTGAATTATCACCTTGCTGTTTTATGTCTTCGCAAACCAGTGAAGTTGCAGTTACAGTTTCCCTCCATGTCAGTGACAACATGGACGCTTCACACACAGCAGATCTATACAATCAGCACTGCTTCAAGATTAGAGTCACCAGTTCAGTATCTGACCAAATGTCTCCCCTTCTGTTCCTGAGATATGATGTTAAATAACAGACACAAAAAAAGTGTTTATGCAGAAACTATGATGTCACAGTGGAGATGACCTTTGAACCTCCTGAGTTATGGCCAAAAACATGTTTAGTGAGGTCGAAGTGACTTTGAATTTTGACCTTCAACCACCACATCGAATCAGATTATTCTTAAGTCCAAGTGAAAGTTTGTGCCAAATTCAAAGAAAGAAGGTTTCCTTCAGTCTTTACTTTCACAAAAATGAGATGGATGCTAGGGCACAGTGACCTTGACCTTTGTCCACATTGTTGTCATCATTTCATTGCTGAGTCCAAGTTAACGTTTTTGCCAAATTTGAAAAAAAAAATTCCCTTTAGCTGTTCCTGAGATATTGCATTTACAAGAATGAGACAGACAAGGTCACAATGACCTTTGACCTTTGACCATAAAAACCTAATCAGTTCACTGTTGAGTCCAGGTAAAAGTTTGTGCTGAGTTTAAAGAAATTCTCTGAGGGTGTTCTTGAGGTATAGCATTCACAATAATGAGATGCACAGACAGCCCCAAAACACATTTCTGTCACCAGTGCAGAGGCATCAAAACTCTACTACGAGTAAAAGTCCTGTATTCAGATCCTCACTTCAGTAAAAGTATTATCAGCAGCATGCACTTAAAGTAGAAGAAGTAAAGTATGTATGTTGCAGTAAAATGTTCCAGGCTGTCTGTGATTTCCTTTCTACTGCTGCATTAATGTGTGCGTCCTGTGAGAACCAGGCGTCTCTAAAAAGTTTCAATCAGTCACAAAAACAGCCTGTTTACAGCTTTGTGCATCCAGCTGACGCAAGAGCAGTTTCAAAGAGTTGATTTAGCTTAAAGGTTCGGCGTATAAGATTCAGGGGCATTTTGTGGTGAGGATTGCAGATAGCAACCAGCTGACACTTCTCCTGGTTAGAATTCCTTCAGTGTTCATTGTTCAGGAGCTGAATTATCCACAGAGGTCTTACCCTCATCAAAGCAAAAGGACCTGGCGTCTCATTTATAAACATTGCGTACGCACAAAATAAGGTCTGAAAGAGGCGTACGCTACTTACCACTCAAAAACTGTGATCTATAAAAACAGACTTGATGGAAGAAACTTTGACCCATGCGTACGAACATTTTGGAGACGGCAAATTGGTGACGCAGATGGTGAGGTGGAGCCTGATTGTAGAAATTGCTGAGTTTTGTTTGGCACACACCATTTTTAGCTTTTGTCCGTACGTACATTTTTGGTATGCATTCTACGCACTGTTTTATAAATAAGACACCTGGGTGGTTTATACACTGAATAAAGTAGTTTCATGTTAAAAGAGGATCATGTCATAGTGGGGCTTCTTACTGTGCTGATGCTCCTATCTGGGGCCAGTGTTTGGTTTGTCCCCTCTGGGCTACTGTAGAAATGGTGCAACATGGCGATCTCAGTTGACAAGGACCTGCTCCCTGTGTAGATATACACGTCTCATTCTGAGGTAACAAAACACAACAATCTGTATTTTCATGTGAGGAAGATGTCAGGTAAATTCAGTGCAGGAAAAGCACAGTCTTTGCCTGTGAGATGGAGGAGGAGCAGACAGCAGCAGGAAATGGAGACACTCAGTAAAGTACAAGTACCTAAAGCTGTACTTCCAAACAGCCCTTGAGTAAACTGCCAGTGTTCTGCTGTGACGTCAGAGGGATGTTTGTTCTGTTGTGCTTAAATGGAAAAAAAACAAACATGTGAAAACAGACAGAGTGAATCCTGAGGGGAGCGCTTGTTTTGCCTTTGTTTACTAAAGAGAAAACACAAGTACAGTACTTAGGGCAACCAAGTATGAAAATACACACAACACACAGTAAACACACACACAAAGAGCGCTTGTTTTGTTGTCCTGAGAGACACAGTATAAACAAAACCAAACACAGAGAAACTGATAGCGTGTAAACACACACACACACACACACACACACACACACACGCAGTGGAAGAACAATAGCTCTGATTAATTTCTCAGATTTCATGACCGCAGTGTCGCAGCGTCGGAGGCGTCAGACTGAAAACAAGAAACGAAGCTGCTGTGAAACAAACATGGCAGCGACGGCCAGCGAAACAAACACACCCTCACTGTGAGACGCAGGTCAGAGGGCAACTGACACAGGAGGAGAGGAAAAGAAGAGGGAGAGAAAAAGAAAGAGCGGAGGAAGGAAGAGGAGGACGTGGAGGATAGAAATGAGAGGAAGTGAGAGGAAGAGAGGGGAGGAAAGAAGAAGATGAGGAGACAGGGAGGGAGCAACACATTCTCACTTCCTAACTTGTCACACACCGCCATTTGTCAGTCCAGCGTCAGCTTTAAACGCTCAGGGACGACATGTCGGTTTACTTTGTTACATGCATTGTGTCTTTTTTAGGGTTGTGTTTGACTGAGAATCTTCTCTCTAAACAATCGGTTGGTCGATGGAAAAGATAAATATCTGCACATTATTTTGAAGTGAATCACCACAGCACACTGAGTGAACTCCACCTGGTCACGCTGTGTGTCCACTAAAGCCCTTTCTTCCTGTCAGAGCTCCACATTAACACTCGCCCAGGTTAACTCTGTGTTCAGGCCTCGAGTGAAACATAAATGTGACGTCCACTGTTACATTATCTGAAAATAAACTGCGTGCTGTAACGCTGCAGCGTCCAGCTGAGCTGCGTTCACATGTCTGTCTCACCATTAAACATTGAAGTGGAATGACAATACAAATCTGACAAACTGGACACTAGAGAAGTTTGAGATTGACGATGTCTTATGCAAGAAGAAGAAGAAGAAGAAGAAGAAGATAGACTTCATTAATTCCTATATGTGATATTCAGTTTTTAACACACAGGCCCAAAATACACACGCATGCACAAACAGGACTTATACATGTATTAAATGGAGAGATGTCAGAGCTAGGCGGCTGCCTTGGACAGGTGCCCCAAGCATTTTGGGGGTTCAGTGCCTTGCTCAAGTACCTCAGCAGTGCCCAGGAGGTGAACTGCCACTTCTTCATCCCTCCATATTTGGTCTGGACGGGGACTTGAACCTGTGACCCTTCGATTCTCAACTCAGATCCCTATGGACTGAGCTTCTGCCGCCCCAACATGATGCTAGTGACATCAAATATCACTGTAGGGCTCAGGCCCGCGAGAAAGCACCTCAGCCTTGCAGCAAAATGTTCCCAGTGGCCACTTGTGGTACTGCAGCAAAAAAATCCCCCGTGGACCAAACAGACCACCACTATGAAAGAGACATCTGTGAAACTGTTGTCAGGACACCTTGAACTGAAGGTCCGTTATGAATCTTTCTGTTCTGGATCTTTTAACAATGGTGGTTTCACACGTGTAAAACTTCCCTGGAGCCAAGAAAAGTCATTTCAAGACCTGTGATGTCATCACAATGTAAAGTCTGTGGGGGGCCAGTGGGAGAAACACTACTGCTCATATTCAGTGAGCTGCGTACCACGGAAGTAAATCTGGAAGCTGGTTTTGAAATCTGGTTTTGGCGTATATGTGCCAGGTGAGCAACACAACAGGAATGAATAGGCGCCATCTTGGGGTTCAGTTTCTAGTTATTATCAAAATCTATGGTAACGCTGCATGGAAGAAATATACACTATATTTAGCCCAGTAGCTAACGTTAGCCATTGTGCTGCTCCAACACTCCAGTGTGCTCCTATTAAGATAAAATGAGATTAGCCTTTATTGTCAGGAAACATTTGTCTCGGTGGTTTTAGAGAACACAGCTCACACAGCCACACACACGTACAGTCACACTACAGTTAACATACAGTATATCCCCCTCCCCCTGATCCCTACAGCCCAGAGTATAACACCACGCCCTGGTGCCACACATTGTCCAGATGTTACCTGAAGCAATTGTAAAACACCCCGTCCTGTCACCAGCTGTCCAATCACAGTGGAGAAGAGGCGGGACAAACACAGCAAAGACCAGCATATTACTTGTTCCAGTAACGAGTAGTGTAACCAATTACTAAGAAAATGTCAGTAATAATATTACAGTTACCATGAAACCAAACAACTTGTTACAACATTACTTGTGTGTCATCACAACAGTCACATCAGTGGACTCATTCTCGTTTCATTGCCACACTGTGCAGATTAGACACAAAGCAAGATGGAAACACTCTTTACCTTCGCAGCTGGAGATATTCCCATGACTTTGATGTTGTCAGGAGGAAAGATGACAACAACACTGTTTCTACCTGCAGGTAGTCGGACCAAAACTCTTTCCGTTGTGAAAAAACACATCGTAAAACTGGAATGGTCATGCCACACATTATTGCATCCATAATCATAATCCAGTAATATAATACATAACGAGTACTTCAACTGTATGGTACTTTGAGTATATTTAGATGAGAATAGGCTACTTCTTTACTTTTACTTCATTATAATTTTAAATGCAACACTTTGACTTGTATTTTACAGCGTGAAGATTCTCAGTCATCCAGGTCATGAGTGCTGTATCACAGACGACTGGACTGACTGGAGTTTCTTTAAGACGTTTCACCTCTCATCTCTCAGTTCTAAACATTAGTATTACTACGTTTACTGAAGTACTTCTTCCTGCACACAGACAGTGTGTGTGTTATTATAGGTATTTTAATACTGAACACACACACACACACACACGCACTGCTGTCGTGTTGTGGTCTGTCTTTCTGCCAACTATGTGTGTCGTCTCTCTCTGTCAGGACATACCTGTCTGAAACTGATAAAGCCTGTGTGTGTGTGTGTGTGTGTGTGTGTGTGTGTGTGTGTGTGTGTGTGTGTGTGTGTGTGTGTGACAGGTCCTTGTTCCAGGTGAGTTGGTTTCCCAACGAGTTGAAGAAGAGGAAGAAGTTTTCTCTTCATGAATGAGAGCTTTGTTTGTGTGTTGACTGTCAGTCTGAAACATTATCGTCGTGCTGCGTTCAGGTGTCTTCACACAGCTGGAGGAAGTACTCAGATCCTTTACTGCAGAAAAAGAACTAATACCTCACAGTAAACATACTGTGCTACAGTAAAAGTCCTGCATCAAGAATTCAACTTCAGTAAAAGCATGTAAGTAGAATCAGTACAATGTGGTGTAAGTTAGTCAAACCATTATTAATGACATCATCAGATGATTCTGACTCATGTGTTGACGTACAATCAGGATTTTACTGTTGTAGTTGTTGCGGTGGAGCTCATGTTGAACCATTAACTAATGATTATTTTCATCATGGATTAATCAGCTGATTATTTTCTTTACTAATCATCTGATTGTTTGAAAGTGCAGGCTGTGGCTCAGAGGTGGAGCGCGTCATCGACCAGTCAGGAGATCAGTGCTTAGATCCCCGGCTCCTCCAGTCTGCATGTCCAGGTATCCCTGGGCAAAATATGGAACCCCAAATTGCTCCTGATGGCTGTTCCATCGGTGCCCGAGACTGTGCGAATGGTAACTGAGTAGCAGGTGGCACTTTGCACAGTAGCAGTAGTAGAAGAAGCAGTAGTAGTGGGTAAATGTGACGTAGTATAAAACGCACTTTGAGTGTTCACAAGACTGTGTATTGTACAAGTAGCCAGTATCTCACTATCACTATCCTCAGTCAGATTTTGAGAAGCTACAAATTATATTCAGCCACAAAATAAGTCTGGAAATCTGCAAATCAGAACGGAAGCACAGAGAGTTGTTGACTAGAGATGATACGCCGTCTCATGGCGAGGTCACTTCCTGTCAACGTTACAGAAGGACAGAGAGTTGTTGACTAGAGATGATACGCCGTCTCGTGGTGAGGTCACTTCCTGTCAACGTTACAGAAGCACAGAGAGTTGTTGACTAGAGATGATACGCTGTCTCATTGTGGTGACTTGGTGTGAACCGACAGGTAATTTTATCATCGTAAAACATATTTACAGACCCAAAATAAAACTTACAAAAAAAAATAAAACCTGGTTTGTTTTTTTCCACTGTTCCAACTGTTCTCCAGCTCTGGTTTGGTTGAAATTAACCCTTAATTGACAAAGTTAAATGTGAAGATATGCTGGATCTGTACACACTAAAATGACTGTTTATTTAAATGGAGTCTGGTGGGTTTGGTGATGGTGATTTAGGGACTGTTTCTGGTTAAACAAAAAGGATCTCACTCTTTAAGAAAAAGGTGTATGTCTGCAGGGATCCTTTCTACAAAGTTATCAGACACTTAATTTAACAATCTGAGTCAGTGACAAAAAGAAATGCTGTTAGTGGACATTCATTGATGGTGTGAACATGCCCTGAGTGGTTACGTTGCAGCCTGTTTGCTGCAGCACTCTCTAAATAGTGAATCAATTTCAAAAGCCTTGTCCCCATTAGTCCCTTAGATAGACATGAGAAAATAGAGTCCAGGTAATAATATAAGTGCTTCAGTTACCCCTTAAGATTTATGTCCTAAAAATGCATTTATTCTAAATACTCACTGTGCTAAAGTGTAAATAATGTCTTATGTCTGTCTACTGACAGCTGACATGAAGAAATCCTTAACAGAGTAAACTTGCCCTGTAGTGCTGCTTTGGGAAAGAAATTTCTTCAGCATAACATGGCTGGTTATCTGTAATCGCGACCCTGGTCTGATGAAGATCTCTATTCTGTCAGACGTTGTTTGACCTGAGCTGACGGCATGTTTCTGTGTTGGTGATGACACTGAGCTGCTGTCCATCAACAAAAAAAAATGCTCCTGCTGAAAGCAAACCAAACAGATACCTCCTCCTCTCTGCACCTCCTCCTGTGTTTTCGCTCTGATTACAGAGCAGACGTGCCCTCCCTCCACCACCGATGAAAACAACTCTTTGACTCGAACCGACGGTGCAAATTCAACAAGCAAATCAAACAAACCTCCAGCACACAGGCGGCCTTTTGTCCACGAGGAGAAGATGAGAAGGGCAGCAGGGAAAAGGTATCCCAAAGGATTCTGGGAGGTTTTTAAGGTCTGATGAGGTTCTGCACCAAAGATGGAGAAACTTTAAGTTAAACTCATACCCAGAATCTGTCTTTGAAGTATCCATGTGTCTCTGGGCAGGTTTGGGAGGCATGTTTTCTTTAAAAATATGCAGTAAAATAAATTCAAAATATAACCAATTGAATTTCTATACACACTTCAGCAATAAGTTCTATTTTTAATGTAAAAAAAAAAAAAAACTGGCATAAAATGTTTAAGAAAAAAAAAAGCCCTTCAAAAAAAACATGCTGCATATTGTCTCTAAAAATCACCCAAAGTTTTTAAAGAAAGAAAAAGCCAAAAATGTGTAAAAAAAAAAAAAATTTCTTTAAAGAAAACATGTTGCATATTGTCTTTAAAAAATGCCAATAGTTTTAAAAAAGAGTCAAAAATGTGAAAAAAAAAAAAAATACAATCTTTTTTAAAGAAAACATGCTGCATGTTTTCTTTAAAAATCTGCGGTTGAAAAAATACAAAGTATAACCATTTAACTTTGTATACTAATTTCTGTTTTAAGAAGTTCTGACTGTGATAAATGGTGTAATTTTTGCAACTTTTAAGACTTTAGAAAAATCGCCCCAGGTTAGCTTGGGGAAAAAAGAAAGCATGCCACATACTGTCTTGAAAAATTGTTTTTAAAGAAAACTAACTGCAAAAATTTTGAAAATAACACCACCAGATTTTTTTGAAGAAAACATGCCACACATTTTCTTTACAAGCCGTGCATCATCATTCTGTAAGAAATAAGATGCATGTTTTCTTTAAATATGGTCAGAAATTGTTGAAGGAAAAATCACCAGAACTTATTAAATAAAACATGCTTTCCAAACCCACAGAGTGCATGTCTTCTTTTAAAATCAGCAGTTGAAACTATTTACAGTTGTTTTCCCCGCCCCTTAGCCAAAATAAAACACATTAATCCCTCCCCGGTGCATACCAATGTTTTTGACATGCCTCCCCCTTTTACCCCCCCAACTACCACCACTAATAACATCACAATTAAATCACAGTTTGGCCCCAAATGACTGGAATTCATTTGGATTAGAGTTTGGTGGTGTCCTGCAGCATTATTTCTAGAGTTGAATTCTTGGTCTGAGGATAATTTAAGCGTAGCTGCAGTGAAGTTATGAACTTCTCAGTATGACTGTGTGCAGTGTGGAATCACTGCTGTGATGTTCAAGTGTCGCATGCATGTTTAAAACTTCACTGTTAGTACCTGATGGCTTCCAGAGGAAGGTGGGAGTTAGTCAGGTGAAGGTGGAGGAGTTGGAGGAAACTGATGTGTTATTTTGCATTATCTATCTATATTCATAAATACACACAGTATGCCCACCACACCTCTGCTCCCTCTGCTGCAACACAGCTGCTTCTTTTTCAACTTCTTATAGTAACAACAAAAAAAGTTCAACCAACGGACGAGTGACAAAAGAAGAAGCTCAAAGCCGAACAAGACAACACTGACCCCATTATCTACCTGCCTCTCTCTCTCTCTCACACACGCACACACACACACACACACACACACACACACACACACACACACACACACACACACACACACACACACACACACACACACACACACCTTCCCGTGAACGCTGGCTGGCTCTCAGAGAGGTGAGAGAAACGCTATTAGCACCCTGGGCGTAATTACAGCGACTCAGGTGACATCTTACACCGGCTGGAAATAAAAAGAGTGTGTGTGTTTGTGTGTGTGTCTGTGTGTGTGTGTGTGTGTCTGTGTGCGAGTGTGTGTGTGTGTCAGCTGTCATGTTTGTGTGGGCTGAAGTCTGCTCACAGGGGAGGAAAGTTAGACAACAAAGGAGATGGAGGGTAAATTTGAGGGAGGAGAAGAAATGAGCCGACACGTCGACTTTTCTGAAGACCTGAACCTGATCCATCCGAGCAGGTGTGTGTGTGTGAGAGTGTGTGTATGTGTGTGAGTGCATTCAACAGATGGAATTTGCAAAGATGAGCACGGGCGTGTAGGTGTGCATATGAGTGTGTGTGTGTGTGTGTGTCGGCTTTTGTGTTATTATCTTTTGTTTTAATGGGGCGGCAGCCAGCAGAGATTCTGGCAAAAGTTGCTTCTGCAAACGCAAATAAAAAGTCAGCCAACACAAAGGAAGCAGACTTTAGATGTAAATAAACTGCTCACACACCCTCAACACAAAGCACACAAAAACACCATCGACACAACTCTCCTTTAAAACAGAAAAGTATGCTAAGACGTTAGCATGGAGCCAACTAACATTCAGCAGAGAATATGCTCAGGTGTTAGCACAGGGCCTGCTATCACTTAGCCTAATGCAGAATATGCTAAAGCTATCATAGAGCCAATGGAGCCCTGCAGAGATAATGTTTGTCTCTGGGCTGACGCAGACGTTAGTGTCGCTCTGGTTCCCTTGTCAAAAAGCCTGTGGAAGTTTTCCTTTAGATTTTGGATTATTGCAGAAAATAATCTCTGTGGCAAACTAACGTTTGTGATACTTTGATACACGTTTTGTTCAGCAAAATAATCTTCTCAATGAACACCACTTTAATGATTACTGAGGCCTAATGCCATCACTGGAAGTAAAAACCAAAGGCTAAACAAACTGCTCTTTGGTCACATGACGTAACGTCACCACCCTAACAAGACTGTAAAGCTGTGTTTGGCGCGGCTCAGCATGATGACGTTCTGTAGTCTCATCCAGCTGCTTGTTAGCAACCGCCTTTTAAAGACACACAGAAGCTTTAAAGTTCACAACATATTTACTCATGTATTTTATAGAACAAAACATGCAAGACTAAAGACCTTATTTAAAAAACTCACTGACTTTGAGATGAGGGAACCAGGAGTGGAAAATGCTAACTCATTCCCTGGTTTTACGACTCATTCTGGTGGACTCTATTAACTAAGATAATATGCTAAAGTGTTAGCCTGCTGCCAACTTTAAAGACAGAGCACAATGTGTCATACTCTGAAAACCACGCCCACCTGCAGCACCACAATATGCAGCTAACGGCTACCTTGCTGACAAAATGGCTGTAGCTCATTAAAAACATTGGATATCAGCATGTCAAAGGATTCTTCTAGCCTCTTTTTAGCGCCTTATGTTGACCAGAGAGGAAAAGTAATATTGATACACTCAGTATTGTCGGTCTGTGTCTGAGTCCCTTATCCTAACCTTGCTTATCTTGGAGAAATGATCCCACTGATGGCCAGTAGTGACATACTTAAATATTTACAACTAATTTTCAATTTCTCGGTAAGGCAACCCTGAAAGAACTCAGTTATGGATTCTTAACCATGTTGGTAGAACATCTCACCACATAGCAGCTTCTGGGTATTTTTGTGTTGTTTGCTAGCAGACGTAAAGGACGAGGAGGCGCCTTCAGTACAAAGAGAAGGTATTAGCAGGAACCAACTATCATTCATCAAAGACAATGCTAGGATGACCAGACGTCCCCATTTTATGGGTCCTGTTCCCGTCTCTGGCTGGAGCTGTCCCCCTAAATGTCCCAGTTTTTGACTGAAAGGCTGCCAACTCTCACCTGACTGTAAAAGTCACGCAACTGACACTTTTCACATGTTTTTACCCCACATGTCCATGGGCGGATTATAAGACAATGGGGCCCTGGGCACAGGTGTGCAAAAGGCCCCACCACCTCTCCCACACAGGAACAAGACACACAGACTTAGTGGTGGTTTTGGCTGCTTCTTCTTCTTCTTGTTATTATTATTATTATTATTATCATCATCATCATCATCATCATCACAAATAATATTATTGTTCGAAGCCACTTTATAGTCATTATGTATCTTGTTTTGGTTTTGTGGTGATTTTGTAAATGAATTTTTTGTGCCTGTTTGAGATCTTTTTTTTCTCTTGTTAGTTTTTAAATGGCTACGTGGCCTGGCACCGACCTGTCGCTCAGATGTGCTTGCATGTACCTAGTGGGTGCCTCTTCTGCTGGCCTCCTGGTCGTCCCAAGGACTTTGACAAAAACCCATGGGTAATCAGCGTTTAGCCACTGCAGCCCAAATCTATGGAACAATCTTCCTGAGCATCTGAGGAGCTTTACCTCAGTGGACATTTTTAAACATATCTTTTTAGCTTGGCCTTTACTTAATGCTACCCTGTCGTTTATTGCCTCTGTTTCAGTCTCATCTTTGGCATTTTCCTCCTTTTGCTTTTTCCTCCATCTTCTTCCTTTGTTAAAATGTATTTGTTATGTTAAATGTTACTTACTTGAAATATTTTAAAGTTTATTGTTGTAATGCAGCTATTTGCAGCTATTTTTTACTTGTTACTTTTTCTGTGCTGTTTTACTCCTGCTGTTCTCCTTTGAAGCACTCTGGGCTGCATGATTGTAGAGGAGGGTGCTATGTAATATAAATAAGTTATTATACCATGGTCAAATGAAAATGGAATTGTCCTCCTCTCTAATTTAATAGATAATAACATTTAATATTTGGATAATATTGACTAGAAACGTCCCCTGCTGTCAGTTCTGAGAGCTTGGAAAACACTAAACTGTTAGCATAGAGCCTGCTATCACTTAGCCTGTTGCAGAATATGCTAACGTGTTAGCATGGAGCCAACTATTATTCAACAGAGAACGTACTCAGGTGTTAGCACGGAGTCTGCCCTCACTCAACATGGATGGTGTGGTGTTAGCTTTGAGCCTGTTTTTATTCAACACAGAATATGTGTAAGGGTTAGCACAGAGTCATCTCTTATCACAAGACTTGCTAAGGTGTTAGCACGTTGGCTTGGAGCTTCAGGACACGTGGATGATTTAGGAGCTTACACAGAGAGTTAACTGTGTGTCTGTGGTCGTCTCTGTCTGTGTGTATTATATATTATATGTCGGGAACAATGAATACAAATGTGTGTATGTATCCTCAGGTATCATGTGGTGTGTGAATGCTTGTGTGTGATCTCTGTGTCACCCCTTCCTCCCACACACACACACACACTCAGTTTTTAAACAGTGACTGATGGCTCTGTGTAATGAATGTAAAGGCCGTATTGTTCATTTCGGCAGCGTTCACATATTAGTGTCGGGCCCCGGGGCGAGCGAGACGGCTAATGCTGGGCTCAGCTTTCCACCTCCACTTCAAAGAGAGACGAGGCAGGGCTGTGGTTAACTAATAGAGACATTCACACAGGAACAACACACACAACAATGACAACACACACAAACACACACATGTTAGTGGAAGGATGAATTACAGTGATTTCAAACAATCGCACAGAGCAGGTGCAAATTTGACCCTTTAAATACCTTATACAGTGAAAGGTAGACGGACCAGGACAGAAGTGAGTACATTTACTCAGATACTGTACTGAAGTACAAACCAGAGGTACTTGCACTCAACTGGAATCTTGTCATGCTACTTTCTGCTTCTATTCCACTATCTCTGAAAACACTGTATGTTTTACTGGCAGAGCAGTGATGGAGGAAGCATTTACATCTTTTAGTAAGTAAAGTAAAAGTTCTTATCCCAAGTTGTCACATATCGCTGCTTTGTCAGTGGCCTTTAACGTCTACATAACACACACTAGGTCTGCGTCTGCTGTTGATGTTCAGCGACGCCGCTATCAATGCCAGGATGTCAACAAAAGCAAATGATTAGGTTAACCAAAGAGAGACCATCATGGTTTGGCTCTACATTCATACAGGAGGCAAACATTGGCCTCCCAGGTGAAAGTCCGGTGTTTGCTGAACCCATCCATCAGCCGTCCCTGCAAATAGGGACTTTCCAGCTCCTTACATTTTGTCTTTACCAGCAGGATTTCAAATTGATACCATCCAGTGGCATATCATACCACCATGACAGGTGCTGTCTGGCTGTGTTATGAACTGACGCCACGTGGCGGCCTATCATACCCTGCAAAAGGTTGCTTTAGCCCCGTTTCCACCAAGCTGTCCCTTACGGTACAGTTCACTTCTGTACACTTTCTTTCTGTTTCCACAGTGAGAAGTTGTGGATGGTACCAATAGCAGCGTTCCTTAGCGTCCCCATGTTTGGTCCCCCCTCTGTTGGGGTACCTAGCACACAGATCTGGTACTAAAAGGTGGAGCTGTGAACACTGCAGTCTGATTGGTCAGTAGAGGACGCTCACTCTGGTTTGATGTAACCTCTGTTCATACATCAGTAAACTACAACTATAAAATGTAATAATGTTTTGCTGCCTCTAACAGCCGCTGTGGTCTGAGAATAATAAGCTACTGGGCCGACTGCCAGCAACTTTTAAGGTGGAACGTTAACTTGTAATGTTACTCAATGCATGAGTTGGTGACGTGAATCCATCAGCACACTTTAAATTTACCTGTGACAACTTTTAGTAATGAGTTGATCTTCAAGTGTTTAAAAATATATATTAACTTGGACCAGATTATGTGAACTGCATATATTCTAATCCTCACTCAGAGAATAA
The DNA here is from genome assembly GCA_019142605.1 of Cephalopholis sonnerati. Classification (NCBI taxonomy): domain Eukaryota; kingdom Metazoa; phylum Chordata; class Actinopteri; order Perciformes; family Serranidae; genus Cephalopholis; species Cephalopholis sonnerati. The sequence continues at coordinate 41,433,347 of JAGQAX010000015.1, forward strand.
AAAAGCGTGATGGAGCGTTGTTCCTGTGGGCTACAGCAACACTAAACCCCTGAGCTTGCCTGAGAAGGACTAAATGCACAAAGCTGCTATTTTGAAATATCCCATGGAGAGAGACTCTCACTGCAGCCTGTTGGATTTTGTTCTGAAAATGTGGGCGTGCAGCCTCGTTCCGTGGACCATAAACCAGGTGCAGACTTCCATCTGTGTCACCGCTGATGAGGAAATACAGCCAGTGCTGGACGGAGCAGTGAGTGACAACAACCCCGCCCACATTTAAGAGGACTGTCTGAACAGACCCAGGGTCTAGGTACCATGTCTGAAGGGTCACTGCTGGCTCCAAAGGGGCTGTACTGAAAGGGTTTGGTGGAGACGGGGCTTTTGGCAGCAGTTTTTGTTGCTGAAATCACTGACAAAGTGGGTATATTTGATGAATTTGGAATAAGAACTGGCTGATTAATTTAGTAAGTAAGTAATTCAGCTCATGTAAGCTTAACACAAACTCCGTCCAGCAGTGATTATAGCCTAAAGATTCTATATAATTAAAGACAAAACCTTTTATGTACTGCATGTAGATCATAAATGCTTTGGTATAAGAGCAACTCTTGTGATTGGTTGAGAAATATAAATGTTATTATGTTTTTTATCCAGAATTACCACGTCTCTGATTTACTCTGGTTTACTCTTGTACTCTACAACATGGCTGGACCGCTGAGCCAGTGGCCAATAATGCATCTATGTTGTTATATCAGCCCTGATAAGCAGCCTCACTGATGCTCCTGTGTCTGAATGGGAACAGATTCCTGCAGAGCAGAGGCTGTTAGAGCGGCAATCACACGTTACACTATCACTGATCAGGCGTCCACAAACTTTTGGCCTCATAGTGTGTATTTAATCAGCGGTATTGTGAGTGGAAATATTAAGAGCAACACTCAACGTGAAGGAGGTTTCATGAAGCTGCCAACACACACACACACACACACACACACACACTCATGCACACACTTCACTTGATCATATAAATAACAGTTATAATCAGAAGGTCATGTTCTGTGTAGACGAGACACTCTGCATGTAACACAATGCTGAGCAGGTGTAGCGCGCTGACGGATGTATTTAACTGTATTATTATCATGATTGCCTCACGGAGAGCATGACATTATGTTTCATGTCTTTGTTTGATAAATGTCAAACAGTAATGAACAAAAGCATGTCAAGTGATTGCTCTGAAACTCCAATGGCTCCCGTGTTTTAAATGACTGACAGCTCTGTTAATACAGACCGACTGTGAACATCAACCAGCTCCGAGCTGATCGTGTTTCCTTTACACTGTTAAATATTTGTTTACATGTCATGTGTGTAAACACTTAAGGAAAACAAGATGATTATTGAAGTTATCATCAGTCGGGAAAATGCTCATTTGTAATGTATAACTTTAGAATCATTATGTGAGCATATATGTACATTCATGTTTGCTGTAACGTGTCATGTCAAGACGACGTGCGGTAAAACAACCCAGCTGCCACAAAGCATCTTACTGGTAGTACTGTACTGTGTGTGTGTGCACTGTGTTAAGGCTGATTTATAACTTTGTGCTTAGACTCTACGCCTACGCCATCGTGAGCATTTATACTTGTGTGACTGTGTGTTTCTGTCACTCTGCCGCTGTGTGAAGTTTCTGTTAAATGCAGTTATGATTCAAAACACACCTAAAACACATTTAAAGCACATAAAGAAGGGCTTCATTACAACAAAAGTACACAAGTAGAGAATAAGGCTTCATTATAACTCAAAAAATTCACAGACAAAACAGTTCCCCACAAATCCAACGTGCTAACATTATTAGCATAG